>JAYRBT010000001.1:19082895-19137706 GCA_036023395.1 Myiotriccus ornatus
CTGAAGGGTCCAAAAGTACCACTGTTAGAGACAAGTTAGGAGAAACTGCTCCCACTCTTCCAGTAAATCTGCAGTTCCTATGCCCTTTAAAATACTTCTCCCACCAACTGTGTATTCATGGCAGACTCTCTTCCCTTCATTGCACCCACTCTCCATCCCAGTAATTTCAAAGCCTCCTTTCCACAGTCTTTAAAAACAAGCAAGCAAAAGAACACAAGGACACCAAAACGTGTTTCAACACTGCAGCTTTCCACCCCCAAAGCAGATGATCCTTGTCTCCCTGCTATTTACATTTGTGTATTAAATTTTCTTGCCAATTCACCATTTCACTGAAAAGTAATCTGGTTCTGCCCTTTCCTTGTCCTTGATGACCACTCCTCACCCTTACACGGCAGCCCAGCCACAGCAGGCACCCTGAGACAGGGGTGCAGGCACTGCAGGCGCCCTGTGTGGGGTTTGGGGCACACCCACCAGGCCATGATGGACCACTGCCCCACTTCTGCAGCAGGCATGGTAGACAACCAACAAGGAAACAAGAGACGTTCCAGCTCACAAACTCTTTTTCCTCATGAGAGCTTTGCAAGAATCCTCAGGGATACAGGAAGCAAGACTCACTGTAGTCTAAAGATAGTACTGGCTGTATCTACGACGTAGGCACGGAGCACCAAGCACAAAAGAATTATTTACTACAGAAAAAATATAAAATTCTTCTGTGAAGCAGAATCAACTAGAGAATGCCCACTTCTACTACTAGGCAGGTAGCTTGGGTGGTAAACATTCAATTACAGAGCTCTGATAAAGCACTGAAGTTCTTTCAGAAGGCTTCTGGACTGGACAGTTGAGGTTGGTTTTCTGGCTTAACTGACTGGAGCAGTCAGGATTACAGGTATTAAGTATCGCCGACAATACTGCATTGAGAGATCCTCCAGCCACGTACACTTAGATTAGCACCATTTTTCTCACCTCAAAATTCAAGCACACAGTTTTCCTGAGCTTTAGAACCAAGGCCCCCCGGAGCTTACAGTTCATTTTGCAGTTAGGTCCCCACACCACAAAACTTGTAAAACTTAAATTTCATCGCTCAGACTGTGGTTCATGGCTCCTTTAGGGAGGAAGGCGTGTCTAAGGAAGTCACAAAACATTTCTGAAGGGATCTTTTAAGTTCAACGGCCACAGTTCAAATCACCTTGAACAAGCAGAGAACTGCTAATAATTTCAACTGTTCCCATCATCTCAGCTCCACCGGAGAGGATGTGTGAGTGGAAACGCTACCGGTCAGGGCTTGTGGCCTTTTCTCTTTTCTCCACTGTCAAACATCAAATGTAACTTCAGAAAATCCAGATCTAGTGCTTTAGCAGTAACACAAGAAATCCTCTTCTCACAGAAATACCACTCCAGCGCTGCGAAGACTGACAAGAAATATGTGGCGCTCTGCTGCGCTTTTCAAGTGACACCAGGAGCTTGTTAGTCCTCAGCTTGTATTTCCTCCCACAGCACACTCCAGTGACAGCATCTGATGGTTGATGTCGGTCAGTACAACTGCAGCTATTACAGGGTACACTACACACTTGCTTCACCAACCCGATGACCTTCTGAAGGAGAATCCCAACCAAAACTATCTGCAGCAGCCTTTGTAACACCACTGAGAACATTCCTGTATATCCAGCAAGTCATACGTAAAGGCAGGGAGAAGAGCAGCTACGTGCTGTGAATTTATGGAAGCAGCTACAGAAGTGCATTGTGCCAGCAACAAGAAAATCTCCCGCAAAAACAACTTAAAATGACTTTATTTTTTTAAGTATATTAGCACAATATTTACAAAATCATTTCCTGTTTCATAAATAAAAACATTTTCTTGGGTAAAGACTATAGATCTATAGATAATTCAAATGTCTGTATGTTTATATATACACACATGTACACACACAAATGAAAGCATACAGTTATCAACAACTTTGGTCTTAAATTACTGGTGGAAAAGGGCTGGGTGTATCAATGACTTTTTAAACTCTTGCTTTTAAGTTTGTACCTATAAGAAATCCAGCCCTTAACACAACAGGACAGTGGGTTTCTCCCATTACTGGGGCAACTGATTATGCAGCCCCTACAGGGACACCGAGCTCCTCCGGTTTTGAGCTCGGCCCGATCCCAAGGTGACACAAACGGGTTCTGCTGCAGTTTGCTTTACAGAAGGTAACATAAAACTATTGTACATAACAGTTTTTGTAAGGCAGAATACCTCAACAGAATTCCACTTGATTTGGTTTTTTAATTCCTCAGCTGCTAGACTTTCAATTTACCAGAGGGAATCACTAGTTATAAACAGGGAGCACCTCACAGTACTAATCAGATAAATTCTTACACTGAATTCTTAATGGAGAATCATCTCCCATCTTTAGCTAGAGATCACTGACATTATGGAAAAACCTGTATCAAAAGATTCACAGGTAAGAGCTCAAATCTTATAGGAACACTTCCACTGACAAAGTATGACAGTGAGTGTAAGTCACACATGCTTCTTCCATGTTTTATCACTTCAATGATCCTCTTCCCTGTGCCCAGTTCCACTGATCCTAGGGAGGGCTGGACTAGAGGTTGCTTTAAATGGTTCAATCCTGCAGCCTTAGCAAGAGGGCTGTTTATGACAGCACCTTTTGTAAAATCAGGTATCTCAATTTTGTTTTGTTGAATTCTCAATGCCAAGTGCCTGCATCAAGACTTGGAGCTCAACGTGCAGAGACCCGAATCTCTGCAACATGCACCCACAATATGGACATGGAACTTTGTAACATTCAACTCTGAGAAGTGCCAAATTACTCAGAATCTTTAAAAACATTGATTTTATTACGTTACTGCTTGGCAAACCAAGTTTTAAATTGTTAGGAGGAGAAAACCATGTGTATCTTTGAAATACAATACCTTAGTACAAACAGCAGACAGTGTCAAGATTTCTACAAAGTATACACAAAGTCCAAGAGAAACCAAGTATATTGGAACAACTCTCATAACAGCTGTAAAATGTGGTAAAATCTCATGGAATGTGCAAGTCCTAGAAAACTGATTTTTAACTGTACCACATATATATACAGAAACTGAGCTTCCTTATTTCTCATCAGCTCCTCCTACTTACTTTGTATTTTACGTATTTGTGATATAATGGCAGCAACATAAACTTCGGTGAGAAATTATATAGCTCCTTTTTTCCATTCAAGAAAACAAGACTTTAAAACTCTGCCAAAAATACACTAAATAGGACGACTCCTATTTTTATGAAGCATCCACCAATTTTACAAATTCATTGAGTTAAGAAAGCCTGAAATTGCTTCCAGTACCACACACTGCACAACATGAACACACATATAAGAACCACATTCAGCATGAAAATTACTAACTGCTGTGCTCTGTAATTCCAGTGCTGAATTAGGCTCCAACAGCCGAGCAGTTTATCATCCAGGAATACAGAGGAGGCACGGAATGCTCTCACTGGACAAAAATACCAGCCACCACAGCACACATGGCTACTGTCCAGAGAGAGGAATACTAATGTTTTGTGGAATTAGAACTCTGTTAATGACTTCAAGAGAACTGGGAGTAAACTTTGTACTTATGCAACTTTGTGTAAAAGGTTTTACTTTTTCTTAGAAAAGTTTTGCTGAATGTCAGAAAAGATGTATTTTTACAATCTCTACTTCCTGCTTGTATCACACACATAGACCATACTTTGCCCATGCACACAAATAAAGAAAACAATAGTCTAAATGGTATTGCAACCTCTGGGCTGAGCAGGCCCATTATCAAAGCAGTGACTAATGATAGTTTTTGAAAATAATACCACTAAGGATTACTGCAGGGAGACCCTGTAGTGGGCAAACAGTGCTTTCTATGTCCTCACCCTCAACCATCCCATATATACCAGGACAAAAGAAAATAAAGTTCACATGTGGGCAAACACACATGTTCCTTGCTACAGCTGCTGTGACTATAAAATTACGTCATTTATATCAAAAGCACTTTTGCCACACATGCAAAACAACCAGTTTCCTGAATTTCTTCTCGTTGAGTATAGTGCATCTTCAAGGCCACGGTGTATCAACAACGGTGTACATTTTGTTCACGCATCACATAGCTTTGCAGTTCTGGGAATTTAAAAGACAAAAAAAAAAAAAAGATTGTTTGGGAAGAAAAGCAACTCGAGTTACAGCTTTAAAAAAAAATTACTTCTTTTTTCATTTCAAACTTTGAAAGCACATCTAGCAGTCAAATAATGGAAAAGGGTGTTCGTAACAGCAAGTGATGTTTCGGACTCTCCACCACAGGAAAGTGGACACTGCCTTGGAGACTTCTCTAATTTATGAATTGGAATAAGCTGAAGTGGCTCCCAGACTTAGCTGTCTGACCCACCCTGTCTTTACTCCTAATGCCAGTTTACTTTGACATGCTATTTTGTAAACTAGTGTGCTTCAGCATCTGACTCAACCCCCCTTCGGTGTGTGTGTGAACTTTCAGGGGAAGGTTCAGGTACAAAGCAGGTAGAGCTCCAAAGGTTACTGCCTCCAGCCTGAGAGTCAGAGCACTTGACTTCCATCTGTAAAACCTTCTGTTAATTTTTAGGAGCCCTCTTTCGAGGCAGAAAAAGCAGACAGATTTCTAGCCTTACCCTGAAAGGAAAAATGAAATGGATAAGTGGCAGTTTCTGGGCTTTGGAAGCTTCACCTCAGCACTAGAAGAGGAGGTGGGTTTTCACAAGCCTAAAGGAGACCCAAGAAGAAACAGTCAACTTATTTAAAATTGGATCTCCAAGCCAAACTCTACCTTGTCCTTCAGCAGTATGTGGTAACTGCAGTGGTGCCATCCTTTTCTCCCTTCTGGTCTCTTTTGAGTGCAATAAACTGACAAATATCTATTTGTTTCCTGATCTCAAACCACTCTGTGAAGACCAAGCAGTAGCCACTTCTGGAGTAAGATCTACCTTCCATTCCTCCTAATTCAGATTCTACAAACCAGTACACGTTTATCAATGCATTTAGGAGATACCAATGCAGTTGCAGTTGGCCTTGGTGTTGTAGAAGTGCTTGTATTCCTACTGGTTTAGAAAATTATATGGAAATACTTGGATGAACCATGTAGTAATCATAAGTAACATAAACAGTACAGCACGCAGTATTTGTAAGGAAGTCTGGTTTTAAAACCAACTCACACACCTTTTTCCAGTTAGAGCTAACTAGGACCTCATCTATTGTCACATTGTCAATTCACACCTCCTAGAAGTGGCATGATATAAAACTATTTCAAGTGAACTAACAGATTTGAGTGGCCTTACTCTTTATCCTGAGTAGCAAGAGGTTGTCATTTAATGCAAGGAGTACCAGGCTACGGGTCTGCTGATACCACATCACAAGCTTGTCCAGTTTCCAGGAAGAAACATAAGTACCAATAGCACCAACAAGTGCTCTTTTACCCTATTCCCATGAAAAGGAAGTACAGCTTCTGAATAGAAAACAATCAATAAAACTGTTTTGATTTCAAATGTTAATATCTAACCTAAAACTGAAGCTCTTCAATGATAGCATTTGAAAGAATAATAAAATCAGTGAAATCTGATTGGAATACAAGCAATCTAACGAAACCAAGAGAAATAAAGTAGCACCTAAAGAGGGGGAGAGGGACAGAAAGTTATTTTTAAACCACTTTCTAGTGAATTTCCATGGGCGATCACAAATTAAATCAATAGTGAAAGCTCAGTTGTATAAAAAAAACAGCAATAAACCCCCAAAAAACTCAGATAGAACAACCCACCACCAAGGAAACATGCATCTTGAATACTGTATGAGCATGAGGGAAGCACAAAGGTATTTGACTTTCCACATTTGATCAGAAACATACTATTAAATAGTTCTCTCACTGACTCATCCTCTTCACTGATTAGGAATACACATTCCTCCCATGCATAATATAGAATGCAAATTCTCTTTCTTTTCAATTAAATATAATTTGAATTAAGAACAGCAGCTGCCCTGAAACCTGCCTTCCAAGTTTCATCATAATAGCACTGGGTAACTGTAAACATCCTCAAATACACGTTAAATTAAATAGATATGCTGGGGATATACTGGGACTTACCATCATTCTAACATCACTCCTTTTGCATCTTTAAAAACCAAGCAAATGGATTAGTAATGATTCAGCAAGAAATGCTTCATAATTAACATTCAGATTAATTCTAAAATTCAGGTTAGAACTTGCAACTACTCAGCATGCCAATTAGTGATTATAATAGTGAAGGAAAAAAAAAAAAAAAACAGAATTTTAGAGGCATCCCTTTCTCACTGTAAATTTCCCTCACCTTAAGTGCTAACAGAGTTTCCCAACACCATGGCAGAGTTTCCCCCAACCCAAAGAACTATGGGAAGAATAGAGTGGCAAGGATAGATTTTACTATAATTGGAAGTATTTCACCTAAACAAATGTTTTTGAAGAATTAATATCAAGACCCATCCCTCTTTTTCTCTTAAAAGCTGGACATTTTGCCAAGCACAGAGGGTGGGTAAAATATCCTAAAATATTAGATTTGTCCTACAACAGTCAAACAATGCCACTGGCTAGCAAGGAAAGCAGCGAGACTGGATCTGCCCTAACTTCCTTGAGGAGATCAAACTCTTATGACTCACAGAGCTACATACATTGACATACTGATCTGCCTTTTCAATGCTATTCTACTGGGAACTACACTTATTGTTCAGCCTTTTTCCAACACTAATCCCTTAATTAGAAGATAAGCCTTGAATATCACCTACCATTTAGTGGTTCTTCTACAGCTTTCTGCAAAACATTTAAAAATATATATATGTATAAAAAGCCTTCATGTTTATTTTTGGCTCGCCACAGTTAAATTACTCTAATTGACATATACAGTAAGTAGTGATTCTACAAAAATGAAGAAAGCTTAACGTTAATCAAATTAATGACTAGAGTTCTGAAAAAAATTTAATCAGTAGCTGCATTCTCCAGGTTGTTTTCCCCCACTGTGAATGTTGGCTCAGATGAAATACCCCTAGGTGGCAGCAGAAGGCATGCAGATACTACTTTTAAGCTCCAACACCTAACTGATTATTTGTGCCACTTGATCAATGGTTAGTAACAAAGCAGCAGGACTAAAAAGAAAAAAAAATTAGTAGCCAAGCAATCAAGTGGAATCTCCTCAAAAAGAAGTACGCGACAGTTATGCATTTAGTCTGGAGGACAATCATCAGAAACAACACACGCAATTACGGAAATGCTAAAAAAAAAAAAAAAATCAGTACTTGGTTAAGATGGCAGATTTCAAAACACACAGCTTTTCCCACCTCTGACTCAAGGAAATCTCAACAATCATTTTGTAAGTTTGCCCCAGTGTCAAAGTGAAGCCCTTCACCAATATTAAATTTTCCATAGTCTTTAGATTACACAGAATCAAAGTGAATTTTCAGAATTCCTTCACACCTATTTACTGCCTCAAAGCACAGCAATATATGCTGAACAGCCCTCGGTGGAAACAAGCAACATATTAACACACTTCAGTTTCCCCTAAGTCTTTCCACGAGGCCTGTACCTTCATGGACACAAGTTATGTCACCTGAATTCATTTGTATCTAATCCTCCACAAACAGCAGCTACAAAAACCCGTGTTTTTAGTGGCTGAGGTTTCCAAGAGACCTCTAAGCTTTCAAAATTTCTTTTGCTTTCCTTCCTGTCTCCAATTCAGACAGGAACAGGATGTTCACTACTACCTTACAGTGGCTATTTGTTTATTTCTCAAATCCTTGCTGCAATGTAAAACCACCCTGTGAGGAGAACAGCTCACAAAGAGAACAGTCCTCATCAAAGGATGCTATTCTGCTTGCTGCTTTCTATTTCAAAGTTTATTTACAACCAAAACTAAGTTAAGGAAAAAATCTCCTCTTGCTCTATTTACTTCCATTCTATAAGTAAACACAAGGATGTTAGATACAGACAAGACTGCATGTTGAATGAAAGATATCTTTAATTAAAGTCTCAGGTCATTTTTATAACATAATTACCTCTCTGAACCTCTTTTTCTTTTTTTTTTTTTAAACTCTGTGCATTTATACTCCTTGCATAAGTGAGGCCATTCCTCTGAAACACTACTCCTTAAAATGACAACGGATGAGAAAAAGCAAAGGAAATAAATTAAAAATCTCTTGTCCTAACTGCAGTCAGCTCTCATGTCCCATTTTTGGAAACCATCTTTCTCTAACAGCTGGGTCTCAGGCTGTAGACTGGAGACCTGGAAAGGTGCCTCAAACAATGGCTGCCACCCAAGAGATGTTCCCCTGCTACAAGGAAATTTTACTGGTATTTTACTGTTGTGCCTCTTTACTTGCTTGTGCAAAAATGCCAGAAATCAGGCAGTTCATGAGTCACTCAGAAGCACTGCCTAAGTCTATGAAAATTGCTGTTGTGGAAATTATTACTCTAGAATTCAAAACATCTGTCTGAAAAACCCTCTTTAAAAAAGGCCAAAGTATTTTTTGATTTGTTCTGTGTTACCTAAAGACAGAACTCTGTTTTCAGAAGGCCTCATCAAATTAAGGGGCATTATAGGAAAATCAGAAAGAAGGTCAAGGCTATACTATCCACATAGCCAGGAATTAAAAGAAAATATCACAGAGTTTTTCACAGTTTTGATGCAAAAGACCACAGAAAAAAAACCTCCTAGAGTCTTTCTTACAAGCCACCTGGATGTTTTGCACTCACCTTAATGAAAAAGCTTTTCAAGAAGGTGAGCAGGTCTTTAGAAATACAGATGAAAGAGTGCATTGTAAAAGAATTCCCTTGACATCCACCACCTTTTAGTGACAGCAATGGAAACTCCATTTGGGCACAACAGTCGGAGTAGCCACCAGGCAAGGGTGGCAAGTACAGTACTACAGACACACTCAATAGGGACAATGAAGACCAACTCACTCAACATTAGACATCTGTTACACAGCCAGAACTTTTGCTTGCTACCAACCTGGTCTGAATTCGAACTAGTGAAGAAAGGTTCAGTATCTCACTACAAGCCCCTGTGCCATCTAGTCACCCCAAATTTATTAATTTTAAGCTTACCCCTGGACGAGGATGATCTTTCATTCTGGAACCTAAAATAATTAAAAAAAGTGACCAGGCAGATGAATAAATGTCACAATCAACCAAATAAAAACAGAATCATAGACTTGCTAAGGTTGGAAAAGACCTCCAAGAAGATCAAGCCCCACCATTCACCCAACACTGCTACCTTCACCACTAAACCATGTCCCCAAGTGCCACAACGTTTTGAACATTTCCAGTAACAGTGATTTCACCATGCCCCTGGGCAGCCTCTTCCAATGCTTGATCACCCTTTCAGTGAAGAAATTTTTCTTAATATATCCAATCTAAACCTCTGCTGGTGCAACTTGAAATCATTTCCTCTCATCCTGTCACTTGTTATCTGGGAAAAGGTATTATCTACTGACAAAACTTGCAACAGAGTAGCAACACACAAAATTGAAGGTCCCCCTACCCAAAAGGACTTAAGTTGATGATCAGCAAATTCCTAAAGCTTCTAAGCACTCCTCTGTTTAGGAACTGAATAATCTTATCACATACAGTCTGCAAATTGTCTCACTCATGCACTCAGCTCTAAAAATGAATCACACTACACACTATTCACTGTGCTTATTTTGGTGTGCTAGTCTACCCCAAGTCATGTTTGACTTCTTCAGCCAGCATAATCAAACCACTAATTCAACATTTACATAATAGCACACAGTATTTAAGTCACATACAAGTAGACCAGAGTCAATAAAATAATACTTTTATTGTTGTTATTAAAAGGCTTGCCTCAGCTCTGTCAAATTTTTGACTCATCATCATCTATCCTGGATATCAAATATTAGGAATGCTGCCTTAATTTCTTCTTTACTGGAAATCCTCCCTGTCTCAGGGTCCATTATTTCTGGCCATGCCCACATACAGTGTGCACACACTGAACCTGGAAGCCTACACAGTTCAGTGCAGACTGGGGAAGCAATGTATCCTCTATTTGTGTCCAAGCTAACAAGTTGTTTGAAGAGCCTTAACGCTCAGCTGGACACAAATAATGTCCCTCTGCTCTCCCACCCAAGCTGTGGAGTCCACATAATGTTATGCTGTGTTGTGCCAGCATTCCAACCACACAGCATTGCTGTGTTTGTTGCTTATTTAGCAGATCTTTAAATCTCTCATCTTTTTTGAGATCTGATGAACAGACCAGACTAGTTTCTGAAACAAAGCCTTGCTATTCTTTTCTCTTGGTTTTTAAAATTAGGCGTAAGTAAACCCATGATCCACTAAAAACGAAAGGTGTGCATTGAAATTGCTCTTCCTTTAACCCACCAATAACCAGTGGAAACCAGTAGGCAGATTTTGCTTCTTTAAATCCATATTTTGATAAGCTCGTCATTGCCATCCCAAGCCCACTCCATGAAATCCTTAATATCCTTTTGCTGTCTACATTCTAAGCTTCAGCAACCCTACTGTGTAAATGCAGAACTTTAACAGCAACATCCCTCCTACAACTGAAACACTCAAGAAACCTGGCTGTGTTATCTCAAAACAGTTCATGATGATCAACTGCAGATTTCTTTACTCAAGATTCCCTACAGGCTCTATGAAACAGAGCCAACACATACAGACAACTCTTCAGTAATTTTTAATACTATGTAATTGTGAAATCACACCTCATGCTCAAATAAAATACATCTACTTAAAAAAAAGGAAAAAAAGCAGAATATTAGGTGCTACTTACCCATAATAAACACGTAAACCAGACTAAGCAAACTTGCAGTAGCCATAATAGCAAAGCCAGCAATCAGAACAGACGCATGTAATGGAGGACAGGCTGTTTAAAACACAATAAAAGCAACTGTATCATCACGCACAAACGTTTATTTTCAGACATAACTTATTAAAATAAATAAGCCTGATAAAGGCAGATGGGATTCATTTCTCTTTCAAAGCTATCCCAGAACTACTACTGCATCTTTTTTTTGTATATATTCTTTGGTGATACAGAGGCATTTACTGATTTATTCTACTTACATGTACTGTTCTACTAGTTTTTGTATTCTACCGTCATTCACTGCAATTGACAACATTTTTTCATTAACTGTATTTTAAGTTTAAACTTCACATCTTCAATGCCAATTGTTTTGAACTGTAATTGCATCAGATTACAGAATACAATACCGCTATTGATAAAAACAGGATAAAAAAAGGGAAGAAGGGTGCAGAATACGTGGGTAGTTCTGAGGCAAATCAACCACAGAAAACAGGAATGCTCCATGTTTACAGGGATACCAGAACAGGAAGATGCTATTGCAATCTAACCACACTTCACTACTGAAATTCCTTGTTCTCTCTGATCCTCCTTTCCAGGGACTTAGAAGTCATTGCAACTATCTGCGAGCTCAACCCAGGATGAGCAATTTTTACTGATGCTTAAGGGTGATTGAGCTAAACTTCCAGAGAGACAGGTAACATCAACCATGTATGACCTGGGAAGAGACCACCCTGAAAAAACAGGGAGGCTTTTCTTTGAGAAGGTAATAAAAACATCCTCCATTTTGTGTTACTCTAGAGCATTAATGCTTTACCAGAAACCTCCTATCAGTTTATTTTACTACTACATCTTACAACACTTAAATGCCCCTTACAAATACTTCTGTAAATACTAAACAATAAGCATAAAACTTAAATCATAACCCCACTGAAAGGTCTATCATTCCACTCAGATTACACAAACCTTTAAAAAGCATTTCAAGGAAAAACAAGTCTTAAATCCCCAACCAAATAAATTACTAAAATGAAGGATGTCTCTAAGAAACAATAAATCAGGAGCATAAAGCACCTACAAAGAAAACGAGTATGTGTATATTCTACTACTAAATATACTGCCAAGGATGCCTAGTCCTAAACTCGCCCTTTTCTCTGCTGTGGGGTTCTCTGGTGGGTGCAGGGGAAGGCAGGGAGGGGGCAAAGGAAGGGTCAGAGGCAGGAATAAGGCACATCACTGTCTGTGGTGTTTAGTTAGTTCCTTTACCACAGTGTCTGTTTTTAAGTGATGAAACAGAATGCCAGCCAGATCCAGACTTTAAACAGTCCAAGTTTACTGTCTCTACATTTACCTTCTTAATGTGTTTCAATGGTATTCACTGAAATATTCATGGACTCAGTTGCATACAAGCAGAGATTAACAAGGAATTTCTGATTTACTCATTGAACATGAGAAAATTATTGTGACTCTAGTTTAGTTTCTAAATGCCCTAAGCCTCACTAAGAATAACAATAATAGTCACCTGGAATCAACACTGACCTTCAAGGCACTGAAGTGCAAAATTAAAACAATTAAATTTTATTTTTCATAAAGCAACTGCTCCTAAACTGATACATGTAATACTGCCTTTGGGCTATTCTTCTTTCACCAGACAAAAGCATTAACACAGCAGTCCTAAACTACATTTACAAAAGCTACTTGCTAACAGTCCATGTAGTGGAGCCATTTTCACAGCTTTTTAGGGTTAGAAATAAAGAAACATGAGGTATAAACAAAAGTAAAAAAACCACTTACATAGAAGACAAAGTGCTTACCTGGGACACACAGTGCAAAGCCAACCACGGCAATTATATAACCAAGAATTTTCAAACCTATCAGAGCCAGTGTCATTTGAGGTAGACTGTCAAAAACTGGGAAAAAAGGAAAGACAAAGATGTAGTTTTTCAAGTTTAACTACAGAGACACAAAAGGTAGGTAATTCACATAAAGCTAGGAATCAGATTCTCCTAAATTCTAAGCTTAGCCAGTCAGTGTCACAACAAAATTCACAAGTCACTGCAAGGCAGGGCTCTTGTGGTTATACACACACCTAAAAATTATGTACATATAAATAAAATTATAAATAAACCACAATTAGGAAAAAACTAAACAAACATTCTGAGAGATAGTTATTCAGTCCAATCCCTAGACCCAGGAAGGAAGAGCAGAAATCCCTCAAATGTGCTACCCTAAATCTCATTCTTCAAGTGGGTAACTTATACTTCTTCCCTGAAGCAACTCAGCCAAACAAACAGGCTGAACATTTGGTTTAGAGATACGAGAAATGTCAGGAACGCAGGATGCTATTGTAGCACTCATTTATAAAACTGAAAATATTCTGTAGGTTACTGGAGGGGAGAGCTCAATTTTTTGCATCCACATGTTAAGGAATAAATAAGCACTCACCAATTCCAAACATGAAGTACTGAAATGGTACCAAAATCACAGCAGGGACTACAATTAGGCCAAGCCCAGCTTGATTCTGTGCAGTGTAGCCATCTACAAAAATTTATATGGCAATTAGTAAAACAGAAATTGTTAATCTGAATAAAGCACAAAGCAACAAACATAAATCATTAGAATCATCGAGCTTCTAGAGTTCAGAAAAAATCCCACTAAACCACCAGAAGTCACTCTAGTCCCTACTATTCACCTAAGGCAGTAGGATAGAAAACATAAATAAATGCAGAGTCTTTATCTTCCTAAGATCACTTCAGGTCCTTACAACCCCAATGCTGTTTCTGTTATAGTCTTTTTTTTTTTTTAATTTAAAAATTAGTAGATAGCAATTAATAGGTGGTACTAACTAACTTCCATACTACAGCATGGAATAGATTCTTTTGTGCTCTTTTTCCCTTAAATTAAGAAAGTAATTTTTGTCACTTACCTTGGAAAAAAAGAGCAGTGCCTACACCAGCTAATGCTACAAAGATGACAACTGGTACTATAATGCACACTTTCCTCTGAGATTCAATTTCATATTTTAATACTAAAAGAAAAAAAAAAAAGACAGAGAGGAAAACAATCAGAACTGTTCCTAAGCAAAGAAACTCAAGCTCCTAAAAATTAAAACTATATACATTCCCAAGATTTAATTTGCTTTCATTCCTTCATATGGTAAATGTGGTTTACTCAGGAAAATGAAACCTGGCATTGGTGTTCTGGTCAAATTCTTAAATTTCTCCTTCCATACAATTCAGGTGATATGTTAACGCTTTTCTGTGACATGGCACAGGTTGATTCAGGTAGAAGCCCTACTGATATTTAAATGTTACAGTGAATTTGTTACTCAGGTGGAGTGTCAGACAGGAATTCACAAATTCCAGGTTTCATTCCCTTTCTGATGACTGTGTGAGCTCAGAAGTAACATCTCTGTCCCCAACGGAACTTAAATCCTAAAATCCAATCCTGTAAACAAAAACCCCACCTCAAACAAATCAACACAACTCCCACAACCCACAAACCGAAAAAACCATACATTCCCAAGTGTTACACAGAAAAATCATGCCCAATTTAACAAGCTATTTAAAGGTATACGGCAGCATTGATACATTCACAGTTTTTCTAAAAGGGTGCAAATTCAAGGAAAAAAATCCTCCCAAACAAACCAAAAAATCACAACAATTAAGTTAGAAGTAGCAAAACTCTTCTCCCCACAGAGGTCAAAGACCTTTCAATAAATTGCCCAGGTGCAAAAACATCCAAGCACTCTCAAATTACTCTTACAAAATGACAGTGCTTCTCCACGAAATTATTACTTTCTTAAAAATACTGAAGTTCTGCTATGAACACAAGGCAATGACAATTCCTGAACACATCAGAGACTCCTAAGCCATAAACAAAAATTAATCTAACACTCTAGAAATAAAATAATTTTTAAAAAACTGTATTAGTTTTCAACCTCTGACCATGGATGAACCTTTGAAGAGTCACATGCCACTTCCAGAATTTCATGAAAAGGTAATATAGGAAATTATATATAGATGGCTGAATACATATCTGATTACTACAAATCACTCTGAGCGTGATTTCTTTCCATTTCTTATGGACTTAACTCTTAGTACAATTGTCTGGGAGGGTTTTGTTGATTTTGTTTTTTGTTTGTTTGTTGTTTATTTGTTTGGTTTTTTATTTTTTTTTAGAAGTCTACAAACTGAGAAAGCCTGAAAAATCTCGAAGATTGATGTAACAAACTGTACCACAGGGATCCATCTGAAAGGCCAGGACAAAGCATACTCTACACTGCACAGCAGTTGGTCACCACTGCATAAAGAGTACCCAAGGATGTCTGACACTGGTGAATGATTGTATTGCCTCTAAAAACATTTAACAAAATCACAGATGTTGTTAAATTATAGCTCAGCCAGTGCTAAGAGACTAATGAATAATTTTACATTGAGAAGACAGAACCACCCTTCTATCATATTGATTTTATGACCATAAAATGAAACATTTTTGTTTCTAATTTTACAGCAAAGTCATGGTGAACCAACTGTGAAGAAGAATTTCCTTTTTCTACCCAACGACATTATCAATTACATCCCACAAAAATTGTATACCTGCAAAAAAAGCACATTGTTTTGCAAATGATACAGTCCTGGCAGCAAAAACATCACATGGCAGATGAGCTCTAAACACAGACCCCAGAAAGCAACCCCTGGCCTCCAAGCAAATGAGCAACCCGGCCCAGACCTCACTGCTTAGGGGTAAACACACACCACCTCCCTGAGTATTATCTGCATCGATTCCACCACACATCTTTCAGATGTGAGCACCATCTTTCATTTTACACAGATGCCTGTGTGCACGCAAGTGATTTCAGGACAAGTCAGTAACTGCAAAGAATTGAAGAGCCGATACTTACCAGTGACAATGAGCTGAGCCACACACAAAATAACTACTATGCACAGCAATGATATGATGATAGCCCTTTCCACTAGGAGGAACCATGATCCTAGAGAACAAACAAAGAAAAATGGTGGGAAGAGAAAAAAAAACTGAGGTTATTAGCCTTGCATTTATTGTTCCTTTTAGGCTATGCCCTAGATTGCTCACTATTATATGTAAGTTAGCATTAAGAGTTATAATAGGCTAAGAAAGCTATGACCTCTACCTATGTAGTCCTCTCCCTGATCCTGTGTGTGATAACCTACTTTTTCAGTATTTCCAGTTACCTTAACATTTTCCAAACTGGAAGTCTTAACCTCCACTGGAGCAGAGGATATGTTGGTGTTAATTTCTGGCACTACAAGCTAGTGAGCTTGTGGAACTACCAACAGCACTGTAGATCAGAAAAATAGTGTATTTAGGCTAAGCAGCAAAGATACGAGAAATCCAATTTGATACTTCCTCAGCTATTCTACTCTACTTTCAACTGCTGTAACTCCTGAAGAATTCCAGGTGTGTAATAAGGAATACAGGAGCTAACCTAAGTGAGAGGGAAACACTGCTTTGTTAATTTTAGGTCTTCCCAACATCATCCATTTAGTCTTTTTTCCGCCTGAATTTTGGATGCCTGAGGCTGTTCAGTCAGTTGTGCTGTAAGACCCTGTAAGTCACCTTCCAACATAAAATTCTGAAAATCTCTCCACTGAACTAGAAAATGTAGTTAATTCTTGCATCTCTGCTCGTATCTTCATTTAGACTCACTCAGTGGAAGCCCAACTCTCCATTTCTCACATTATACTTGCCACCATACATGCCTGCACATTTGCTTCCAAAGAAATTTCTAATCTTTATTAAGATGCATATTCATTGCACTTTCTCTCCATATACAACAGCTGTATCTGTAGCTTCAGAAACATGGACTTAAGTAGCAGTACTTTATAACTTTCAATGCCAACTGAGTACTCTGAGGGCAGGTTTTTAGTTCCTAAATTCCCCTCTTCCCCCCCCCCCCCGCCTCCCTCAAGAGTCACAGAAGATACCGTGGATGCAGCAGAAACACAAGACAAGCACAAAATAGACTGAAGGCAAAGAAACAGGAGAATATCTGCCAACTTCCTAACCACCAAAACAAAGTTAATTTATTGAATAGTTTAAAAGAAGGCTTTCAACTTCATTTGCATTTCCAAAAAAGCAAATAATACTGAACTGTTGCCATTCTCCAGATAAGCCAAATCCCAGAGATGCTGTTCGATGTAACTGAGAATAATTAACTAAAAAAAGGATCTGCAAGCAGAGACTCAGAACCAACTTCACTTCCTCTGTAGCATGTCCAGATGGCACTATCAGGTATTACGAAGAGAAAAAGAGCAGCCACAAAGCCTGGTATCTGCTAGGACTTCAGCCAGCAACACACAACCACGTATAGTCCAGTCCTAGACTCTAAAAAAACTTACTGTGCAGAAATGCTTGCAATATTGCACATACATGCAACATGCAAATAAGAGGAACAGCTGAGCACATTTTCCTGGTACGATATTTCCCTTACTCTGATGCTCCAAAGCAATAAACTAAACTCCTGGCAAAAAGTAATATTTTCAGAGCCAATATAAGCAAGTCAGTTCCAATGCTATGAGAGCGACTTCCAGACCGAGGTAAAAGAAAAGTAAAGAGAAGAGGGGAAAGGAAACAGGGGAGGAAGAGAAGGAAGAAAAGAGGAGAAGAGAAAAAGGAGGGCAGGAAGAGGAGAAGAGAAAAAGATAAAAGAGAAGATGAAGAGCAGAAAACAAAAGAAAAATGGGGAAACTTGACAGTTGCTGTCCTGATCAGGAAAGAGTGTGCACAAAGACAATGGTACTTGCACAGAAATCTTGCTCACTCTGCTACCCAATTCTTAGGTGAGTCCAGGAATTCTCCAGAGTGAGAATGAAGAATGGTTGGCTCTTGTAAGGCTACCTTTGTAAAAGCATCAACTGGAACATGACAGTAGTGAGAGCATGAATTCATTGCTCAGAAATGACAGAGCGAAGACTGGTACAGGACTTCCATTATTCACTAACCCTTTTCAAAACTCAATTGCTACACTTCCTTCTATTACCTTGTTGTTTTAAGAGTTTCTCTAGAGCACAGAGGAGAAAAAAAGCAAGAGAGAACTGCGCAGAAGAACGACAAGAGAGCGACTGTGTTACCTGCAGCTAAACTCTTAAACATAAGATTAGGTTTTAAGTTTTCTAGCATATACTCTCAAACCTAATGTGACCTTGAAACTATGAATTATTCACCAACCACCTGATTCCTTTGGTGTTGTATTTTCCTCGCCGCAACTGACAACTAGAAAATGAAATCAGAAAAGTTACATCAGTTTCCAGCTTTGCTGTCTTCATACCAATTTCAAAACTGTAAACACAGCAAAAATAAAATTCACAAATGGAACTCGAGTCTACTGCATTCTCAAGCCTTGTTTCCTCTTTCAGAGCTTAACAATGAATGGCAAAAACAGCCAAAAAAGGTTGAATAAGCTGTAAAAGAAGAAACGGAACTGTGTAGACCTCTTCTCCTGTTTTTGCAGTGCTCTAAGAAACAAATTATTTTGTAGCATCTTCACTTTCAGTGCCTGTACCCCTCTCAATCCATTTCAGATCACATTTGCTTTGCAGTGTATATGTCTAACTGAATAACTAGACCCAACTGAGAATTACACAAATGACTGCAGCAGGACATTTGTCTGAGCTTCATAAAGATTTTAACGTGAAATGCAAAAAGTGATAACAAAACCATCCCAGGATAATTCTAGAGTCCATGGGTAAGGCAGCAGGTGCTACACAGATGCAACAACATGTGGTGCTTCTGAGAAGCTCTCCAGAAGCAAGAAGCAAGTCTCCTTTTAAACAGGTACACAGTGCACACAGAGAAATGTGCTGTCACTTTTGCAGAGCACTTGACAGACAACACACGTACAGCAGAACCCATTATTCAACAACTGAGGTGCTAGAGCAAATAGTCAGTGGATGAGAAATTCATTTACTGAATTTCATTAATTTTAACATCACTTTAAACATCATCTTCTGAAGATGACACTTAATCCTGGAAAACCATAACACATTACCACCTAGTAGTTGCATTTTCAACCTCACTGGAAACCTGCGTAACTTCAGATCAAGTCTTAGAGCTCTTACACAGAATTTCTATTAGTTCTACCTGTAATCTCCCAGCAAAGAGAAAAGATTGCAAGAAGCAATCTCTTCAAAGAAAAGATCTCTGCAGACACCATAATGAACGTACACATTTCAGTATTGTGAAGATATTAGGAATATGTTTCAGTACGTAATGCAATAACATCAGGGTGTTGAGTATATCAACAACTGTATAATCTAAGAAGACGTGGGAAAGCATAGATCTTCCTATAGCAGACAAATCATCCTCAGACATTATTACAGAATGAAAAAATGCATTCAGATTTTTCCCACAGAAGCACTCCCCTGTAACTTAAACCAAAATAACTCTTATCAGCTTTCAAGTTAGAAGGCCTGTATGCTACATTTTTTATATTTTCAATTCAAAGGAATACATTGACGTGGTCATTATTTTTCTCCTTCCCTTAAGATTTTGCTTGTGTTCCATCCCAACAGGTTCTAAAAGAATAGGAGGCAACTCACCTGAGCTCTGTCTAAGTTCCATTCTTGTTTCTCCTTCTCTGTTTGATTCTGTTACTTCACAACTGTAATTTCCAACAGTTGCTTGTGCAGTGCTAAGCACCAGAGAGGCCATACCCTTGGTTAAATCCGCCTGAGATACCAATTCTGCTGATAAAAACGATGGGTCTCTATAAAACTCGTTTCTTCCTCCACGAAAAGAAAAAATTACCTTTTTTTCTTTTTTCCATGTAACAAACATGACATTTTCATTGTTCTCCCTTAGATTAGTCACATAACAAGGTAAAATGACAGTTTCATTACAGTCATTTTTTTCAACAATGTCTGTTCCAGTGAGGATTAACTGGGCAGAACCTATAAAGAAAAATGAGAATTGATACATTCAGAATTATTTCTTAATACACATGAGAATAAATAAGAAGTAATTACAAAAGTGACTTGGGAAAACAAAACAAACTCTCCCATGAAACCACAAAAAGAGAACCATGCTTTAAAGGAGTAACAAAAGAAACAAAAAAAGGGCATTATTATAATTATACTCCTCTGCACAGACTTAGCCACTCTCACATCCATTTAATGTACAGATACCATAACCTATCAAAAATTTAAAATAAAAGTCGTAAAATTTTGAGTGCCACTTACTTGGACACTTCTCCCAAAATGCCATATGCACAAATACTGCATGAAGACCTGGTTTCATTAACCACAAGTTGTGCCATTGATGTTCAAATTTCTGCTCCTGAGCACACAGGTTAAAAAAGTCTACTTTTATACTTCTGAGAGAAGGCAGGCAGGGCAGCTTCCCCAAGAAGGCTTTGATCATTTGTTCCTTCTTATCTCTGAAGGTGGAGCCAAATTCCCATAGCTTTTAGATCATTTCTTGAAAATTCTCTCTCTCTTCCTTTCCAGTGGAGAAGGTGCACTCACAATACCATATATTAAATCAGATAATTACACTATAATTACACTAAGTAATTATGTAATTATTATTTTTCAAGTGTATACACAGCAGAATTGAAAATGGAGAATTTGTAACAACGAAAGGCTTTTAATGTTTTATTTTCTATATTTTTACTTCTTTGGGGGAAATCATAACATAGTTTAATAGCTTTCTTAATAGCAATTGCTCCCCAAAGTTCCACAGACATTAATAATCCAAAATGCTTTACTACATTCATCTGATAAAAACAAATATGGGAAAAAGTATGTAAAACAAGACCACAACCCCTAATACTGTAAGCACAGAGACTTACACACTGGAGAAGCTCCAGGTACCTCAGAGAACTACTGATACTCACATGTATAAAACCAGCTCAGATTTGTCATATGTATTTGATGATTAAACTTAATTTGGGAAAAGGGAGAAAGGAGAAAAAATAAAATCAATAAGAGCTGTGTCACTATTTGCCATAGCTCTTTTTTTTCAAAGCAGGAGTCTCAGATCAAATTTAAAAAGCACTCATCTTCAAAATATTGTTTTACTATTCTCACATGGGTTGCTGTATTACTACTGAATATCAAAAGCTTATAATAAACTAACTCTGTATGTATTATGCATGACAGTGCCTTGCAATGAAGGAAGGAAGGAAGAATTATTCTCTGGCTTACTCACTGTGTTGCACTTTTAAACTGTACCTCAAATAACGAAAGTAATAAAAGCAGAACAAAGGGAAACTATACCCAAACCTCAATCTATGCCCTAAAAAAACCACGTGTACACAATTAAAAGCTTAAATGGTTCTTCGTGAATTTCACATGTGTTTCCTACTACCTCAAGATAAAAGTTTGGGGGTTTTTTATTCCTTTAGAGCCAGTACATTTACATTTCACAGGAAGAATTTGTTCACCCCGTCTTCATTTCACTGAGAAAGCCGATTTTCAAACTAAAGGAAAGGGACTGTACTTCCAAATATTTACCAAAGCAAACGAAAAGCAACCATCTTGAAGGAAATGGAAACGAACTGATTAAAATGTTCTCCCTCGTATTAGAGCAGAGCGGCAGTGAACTGTAAATTCCTGATTCCACCGCTCTGCTGGCGTGTAGTCCACCCACGAGAGCTGGCCTGTTTTGCCTGCAGCCAGCGCAGAAGTGCCGGTGTGAGCTGCTCCACAGCCGAGTGCTGCGGGAATGTGCTGCGGGAATGTGGCGCAGGCTCCAGCGGGGAACAGACCCGTCCGTGCGGGCTCTGTCCCTCTGCGAACGCGGCTGCTTTCGCACAAGAGTTTGTGTGGCTGCTCTCACACCAAAGGGAACCTCACGGCTTGCTGCAGACGGTACTTCCACTACCAGGTTCCAATAGTCTTCTTGTGGCAAAAGGAAGCTAACAGAACATCTCTGGCAATAGTTCCCAAATCCCTCAGGCACTGGACTATTGGGTGGGCTCTTAGCATCCAGTTTTGTCCCAGATTATCAATTTAGAGGCATCACATTAAGGTGACAGTTTCAGAGCCTTACATTAAGCAGTCTGCGGGCTTCTGAACAATATGCAATTGTGAAGCTGACACAGAAAGGCTGTTTCAAATAATATATGTCAATTCGGAAATGCTGCACAGGGTTCACAAAAACTGGCTCAGTCTGGTCACCTGATGAGCGCTTGCAGTTCTCACCGACTACAAACCGTGGTGGGGCACTCACCTCTTCAGCCTGTCTACTGCTAACCCAGGATCCCAGACATACATACGAGCTTTATTTAAACACAGATGCAAGCTTTAAACATGCAGATTTAGATGTGCTGCTTACCGACAGAAGAACAAGCCCCTAGCACCCGCACCTCGGTCAAAGTGCCGCTACTTTTTTAACCCTCCGTCCCCGCACCGAATGTCTTCTCAAGGCAGAGAAGCCCTTAAGATGGTGCGGTGTCAACTGCGCACCGACGGCACGCGAACTTTTTCTAAGATCAAGAAACGTCGTCAACCACTGACCCTGTGCAGCCCGCGACCAGCTGGGTCCTTTCAGGAAAGCACACTGATGAGCTGAGCTGCCCTCATGCCAAGGCAGGCGAGGAGCAGAGCTCCGCGCCCCGTGTCCCTCCTCTCCCCGGCATCCCCTGCCCGGGGAGGGTGACGGAAGCGCTAAGGCGGGGGGGCTGGATGGCAGCGTGTGTGTCCCCGCTCCGTCCCAAAGCACGGCGAGCTCCCGCTGCGCTCCCGCAGCCCCACACGCTCCTGCCGCCGCCAGGGACCGCGGGGGCTCCGGGCAGGGGCCACGCGAGTCCCCGCGCCGGGCGGACGGAGCGGCGGCGCGACCGGGACGGGTGGCGGCCGCTCGGCTCGGGACCAGCTCCCCCGGCACCGCCACCCGCCCCGCCCCTTCCCCGGGGCAAAGGGAAAGGCTCAGCCTTTGCCTCGCACCCCCGGGGCCCCGCCGCGGACACCGCCGGGGCGCCTGCGCCGGGACCCGCTGGAGCCGGGGGCGCACGGGAGGTGTCTCGGGGCGGCTGCCGCGGCCGCAGCCGGAGGGGCCGGGGAGAGAAGGAAGGGGGGAAGGAGGCAGGGAGGGCGCGCGGCGGTGTCTCACCTGCGCGCAGGGCGCCGAGCAGCACGGAGGCGGCCAGCAGCCACATGGCGGGGCGGCGGCGGGAGCGCGGCCGGGCCGGACCGACGGGCTCGCAGCGGCGCCGCAGCGGGCGGGCCGGGCGGGGGCGGAGGGGGCGCGCTCCCGACGCTGATTGGCTGCGGCCGCTGGCGCGGGGGCGCGGCAGCTCCACGGGCAGCTCTGCTTTCGTGCTCCTCCTCCTCCTGCTGCTGTCGGCGGAGCTGTTGCAGCCCGGGGTAACGGCAGCAGTAGAGCTTGTTTTTTGGTATTGGTTGTGGGTTTTGTTTTGGGTTTTTTTCGTTTTTTTATTTTGAGCAGTTATCAGGACGCGTATTGCCCACCCGCGCGAGCTCCGGTGTTGCCGCTCGCGTTTCCCCGCACGCACAGGGGAGGGGTCGGGTAAAATGGCCGCTCTGAGGCGGCCGGGGCTGCCAGGGGGAGGTGCCGCGTCCAGTGGCGGGGGAAGCGTTGGCAGAGCGACTCCCGGGCCCCTTCTCTAAGCGACTCCCCGGTCGCCTCACTGATTTCGAGCCCTCTATTTTGTGAAGGATAAAACACCTCGGGGGGCTTAAAGCCCCCCGTCCCCGCCTGCCGGGGGGCGGGCAGGGCTGTGGCCCCGCGGGGCAGGGGCGGGAGGGAGCGCTGTGCTTTCCTGAGTCACTTCTGGGCAGTCAGCTGACGCTGCGAGAGTGAATAATCCCGGCGAGAAGAGCGGAGGGGTTCCTCCTTGTCGCTGAAAGCGAGTGGAAAACCAGCCCTTGCCCGGGGCACGTTTGCTTCTGGCTGTAGTGACACTCTCTACGTAAAGACAGCATAAAAACCATTGACGACTCTGTAAGTGATCTGTTGACAATTAGAAGCGAGGATAAATGCTCCATTTTCCTATTTCTACGTCTGCTGTAATACACACATTTGACTGTTTCAGCAATTAACTTCTTTCTCCAGGAGCAGCCCTCTTTAGAACCTTTCTTTTTAATGTCTCAAAATTTTGGCTCTATGAATACTTGCACCCTAATTGCATACTTTGTTCTTAGGTGAAGAACATATGTGTTGGTGAAGCTTTGAAAAAGGACTGATAAGTATATATCTGTCTATAGATAGACACGATGTTTTTACAAGTCCCGAAGTTCAACAGAGGACGAAAGCCAGGGCAGAATCAAAATTCTGTGAGGAACTGAATTTCCATACTTTTTATGTCTCATGTGGGATTACTACATTTATGGAGTTTTTTAGCTGCAACATTAATATTGGCTTGGCTGGTTCTTCCCCACACACGCCCCTGCTTCCTGAGACTCCATACTTTTAGATTCTTCCCCGTAAGTGATTAATGGATACCGATGCCTTGACTGCTGTGTTTGTTTCCTCCAGGTATTCATAAAGCGCTCAGACATCCTCAGCCATTCAGGTTTAGTAAAAAGCCTTGAGCAGTGGGAGCCATCTGACTCCAGAAATGATGGAGGGGGCTGGCATGAAGCTGCTGATCCTGCTCCTTCCAGACTGACTCAGATGATGTTCTCTGGAGGCCAGAAAAAACGAGCTGGAGCAGAGGGTAGCAGGGAAGACATGTCTGCGTCAGCTGTAGCACATGCATCTGTGCCCAGACTGAGCACTGGTGCGTTGATAGCCACAGGCACTGGGGTCCCCTTTCTGGGGAGCTGCACAGCGTGTTTTCTTTAAGAAAACTGGGGATGCTCTCCTCCCGCTGCAAAGAAGAGAAGGCTACAGCTGCAGCACGCATTTGTCCCTGTTGCTAAGGTAACAGTAGCACACCCACGCTGGCCTAAAAGCAAAACAGCATGCAGGGGAAATTTCATCCGGCCAGGAGTCTCGAATGGGAGAGCGTTGCTCTCTCAGGTGCTGCCTCCTGTACTACTGAACCGCCTTTCACAAATCCCTGAAAGATAACTCTCTGCGCATGCAGTTTCCCTGATTTTGTTGGGAGTAGCTGTGCCATCCAGCGAGGTGTCCATCTGCAAATACTTTGTCTTGTAATGCTCAGCCTTCTGCTGCTGAGAAAGGTCTGCAGTGCCCCTGCTTGCTGGTGGTTTCAGGCAGCAGGATTGTGCAGCGCAAGGTAGTTCAGGTGCCCACTGAGACAAAGGTCGGGCAGCTCTGCTTTCCTTTCCGAACCAGGAACACAAAGCAAACCATGCTGAAATAGAAGAGCTGCGTGCTCTTCTCCATTTTCTAAGATCACTGTGACCATTCCCCTCTTGTTTTGCCCAGCAGTGTCTCTCTTCACCTGGTGCATACATCTCTCTTCACCCGGTGCATACATGCTGTAGAAGCTCGTACAGAAGCATATCTCAGAAGCTGTGAAAAGCACAACTCTGACACATGGATTAAGTCCCAGAAGTGAGAGGTCATATATTTTGAAAACTGCCTGAGTCAATCTCTTATTTATGACTTCCAAGGCACAGTTTTGGTCTTTAAATTAGGCAACTATTTTATTACCCCTTCTAGGCACTGATCTACCATTTTATACTGGTTTACTGCTCTTTGGAGTGCCATTGATCACTCTCGGGGGTCAGCAAGTGAAGCTGTGACAGGCATGAATCACATACACAAGCCAATGTACAGGAGGCAGTGACTGCTGTGGCTGGCAGGAAACTGCTGAAGAGTGACATAAAAGCCTGAGTGCCTAAAGCAGAGGGTGTCTGTAGCTGTGATTTGTCAAACCAACTGTGAGGGCTGTCTCCCTCGGCAAGAAATGCCTCCATCTGTGTTCCTGAATTCACTCGACAATTCCTATGGTAAAACTCACAGGAACCACCCATACCCAGAAGTCACAGGGCAGCAACTTCATGGGTAGTAAATACCTTGCTCTCCCTAAGCACCAGGAAGCATCCACAAAGGAGCCTTTTATCCCTTTCGCTTTTGATCTGGAAACCTAGTCATGCCAAGGTTAAATGAACTGACTAAGGCTGCATAATTAGCCAGTGGCAGAGCTGAGAATAGACGCCATCTCCATTTTTCCAGGCCTAAGATTTAACTCTTAGGCCCTTCCTGGGGGCACAGGCCAGCTACCAAAACTATACATCACAGCTCTATAGAATATGACATTTTTAGAACAGGCTCAACCCTGAATTTACAATAGTTCTAAACAACAACAACAACAAGAAGGAGAACAAACCAAACCAAAGAAAAAACAACCCCTCCCTAAAACCCAACCAAACAACAAAAAGCAAAAACAAACAAACAAAACCACACATACAAAAAAAAAAGAAAGAAAAAAGGAGGGAAAAAAAAGGAACAATATTATCTTCTTAGGAGTGCTCCTGCCTGGGAAGAAAGTAAAAATGGAATTCAAGTGGCATTTATAAATATTAATGGACTTCTAAGCACTAGTGCGTTAATTAAGTTCCCAAGGGCCAAGGCCTGAATTAACTTTGAGTAATAGTTGCTGGACACCTAGGCAAAAATAAAGCAACGCTGTGAAAAAGTGTTAACCTTTCACAGTTTGACTGGGCTAAAATGCAGTCATTTGTCCTCCATTTCAAAACAAACAGTTCTTCTTTCATGCTCCCCCCTCCCTTTCTTGGTTTACAATGCATTCAAATACTCCTGTTGAGTATTTGAATTTTTTTTTTTTTTTTTTGCATTTCCTTTTTTCACCTGCTGCTGTAGCTGCTGGGATTCATCAGGTAACTTACTGACATTAGTGACTTGGTGGCAACTGAAACCCCAGCATGCAAAACCCTCTCCTTCCACAAGGGCTCCTGAACTCAGAAGATTTACCTTCGAGGTCACTGAACACCCACTGCAGGCCACAGCTGAGACATCCAGGTAGAGCAGCTGCCTCGGGGGTTACCTCCAGCTGTCCTCTGCTTAAATGAAATGCCTGGAGAACTGGATCAGGTTATCAACAAGCCTAAAGAAATTATATGTTATGGTATTTAGGCAGTGAAGACGATGATCTGCTTTCACTCTAGGCATTTTGCTCCTTCCAAGAAAGTCCTGTAATAGTGAAACACTATGTGTCATTCCGGGGAATGGTTCAGTTAAGCAAAATCTGCAATTTTCTCCTCGGTTCTCAAGGATTCCAGAAACCTCTCATTTCAGTCAAGATTCGCTCAGAGACGGGGTCAATTCTTCTAAAATATTTAAGAGGAAATGTTCCTAGCTTTAAAGCTGTTTAAGGCATGACTTCCCATGCAGTGCAAGTTAGAGTCCCTTTTGATGTCAGAAAGAATTAGGCTCTACCTATCTTTAGGTATCTTTGTTCTGTCACTGAAATGTATTTACAAACCTGGCCTTAGCGGCTTTCATTAGTGTACTGGCACAGAGAACACACTGTCCCACACATCACAAGCCTTTGTTAACAATGTACCCATTATGTTCAATTAGTTACAACACAGAGCATACGCTGGCCATGCCTTGCACTTGGCCCATCCGTCCTCCCTGGGGGCACCTACCAGCCCAGCCCAGCCACCATCCAGGTTTTGCAGCCTGCAAGTACAGGCCCAGGGCAGAACAGTGCCCCTGCCTGCACCACAACAACCAAACCTTATTTCCCCCATCACAGCCGGCAGAAAGGAGGTGTGTGCCTGCTCCCTGCTCCCCCTCTGCACGGCAGCAGCCGCAGACACAGCCATGTCCCCTGTGAAATAACACCCATGGGCAAGAAACAGTACATCTGGTGAGATGTTTGGAGAGACACCCCTGCCGACTGACTCTCCAGCGCTTGTAGACTGCCTGCCTGTCTGCCTGCCTGCCTTCAGTCAGGATGGGCTGAGGGTCAGCTGAGGCCTCCCAGATTTCCTTGACATGGCACGCTCTCAGTGTGGTCTTGTGCTCTGTCCTCTCCCTCCTCCTTCCTAGCCCCAACCCACTCTGCTTCTGTCTTTCACAAAATCCATAGAAATATAATTATCATGGAGATGTCTGCCTCTGGCAATTTTTTTCTTTGGAAATAATTATAATTGGCTGTGGCAGTTAAAAACTTATCAGAGTAGACAGATGACAGACAGCACAATCACATAAGCTTCCCTCTGAGAAAATAAAGCTAAAAGCCCTTTATCATCCTGGTTGGAAACAAAAGGTCTTCCTCTGAAGAGGCAGGCTGTGAAAACACAAAGAGAAGAGTGTTATGCTCATGGCTTAAATCTGTGGTAGGTAACCAAGCACAGGCAGCCCATTTGCAGCACACTAGTACTGTAGTAATTATAATACCACTCCTTTAATCTGAGGAATACCTCGCTAGGGACATATCACTCTGTTCAGAGGCAGTGACTGAGGTCCGAAGAGGTTAATTATGTGGCTGGAAGCCATGTGGGCCCAAAGAGTGACTGCACCACAGACACAGAAAAATGTAAGCATATCCCCATAGTGTCTGTAAGGGCTACTTGCACGGGGATCCAAAGTTGGACATGGATCACTTACTCCTGGAGTAAGTCAACTGCCCTCTCCCAGAGTGCAGGAAGGGTTTGATTCCTAGGTATATCTCTGAAGATCAAAGTCTCCTGGAGCCATCTTTCATGTGACAGCTCACATGCCATCCCCAGGAAGAGCCTATACCCTCTCCACTCAGCTTCTTAGCAGAGCCCAGGCAAGGACTATGCAGCCCTTAGAATCATAGAATTGTTTGGGTTGGAAGGGACCTTAAAGATCATCTAGTTCCAAGCCCCCTTGCACGGGTTGGGACACTTTTCACTAGATCAGGTTGCTCAAAACCCCATCCAACCTGTCTTTGAACGCTTCCAGGGATGGGGCATGCACAGCTTCTCTGGGCAACATCTTTCAATATCTCACCACTCCCACAGTAAATAATTCCCTCGTAATACCTAATGTAAACCTCCCCTCTTTCAGTTTCAAGTCATTCCCCATTGTCCTGTCACTACTTGCCCTTGCAAAAAAGTCTCTCTCCACCTCTCTTGCAGGCCCCCTGGAGAGCCGCTACAAGGTCTCCCTGGAGCCTTCTCTAGGCTGAACAACTCCAAGTCTCTCAGCCTTATTCTCCCTCTAATTGGTTTAGCAGCTCTCATTCTCCCATCAGGGCAGGATAGTCTAGCCACCCTACCCACAGTTCAAATAGCAATTTTTTCCAAATTATTTTGACATCTGGCCTCTCCTTGAGCTGAATGGTTTTCTAATGGCACACAGGTTGGGGGCGGTTGGGAAAGCGACGGGGAGAACTGCTCTTGGTACTAATTTAAAACAATTAAACAATTCATAGCAATTCCTGAGATGTTTTTAAGAAAATGAAAGCTGTGTGAGGAGAATGTTCATCCCGTGTAAGTTGTTGACTACCCAGTACATGTGAACAGATGACAGCCTCAAATTCCATGAGACATGCTTGGATCTCTTGGTATTTGCATAGGCACAAAGAAATATACTGTTGGCATGTAAGCAGTTGTTGCATGGGGGAGGGCTGATAGGGAGAGGAGGGACGATGGGAGAGATAAGGACAGGGGAATACCAGAAACAGAACTGCATAAAATGTTTTCTGTAGGTCTAGTTCCCAGGATTACAAACAACCCATCAATGAAATCACTAACTGACATGCCTCATGTGCAGCCACACTAATGTCACAACAATTTCACTTGGTCTAGTGCTTGCATTTCACTGACAAACTCCTCTACCTTTGGATGAAATTGTGTATGGTTTCTACTTTTTTTTTTTTTTTTTTTTTTTAAATAGTCTTCTTGGCTTCCAACAGCTTTGCCTGGTTAAATTTCTCCCTCTAGCTAAAAAAAGAAATTAGACTGATCTCTTTTGGCAGCTGTGAAATGGTTGCATATTGTGTATGTTTTCTTGATAAGCTTGCATGAAATGGAATTTGGTTTTCTTTGGATGGATACACCACTTTTAGCACAATGTCCCTGCAAGATTAGCAATGTCCAATTTTTTTAGAGAATTTTTATGTGCACGTAATGTCATGTATGCCATTTCTATACGGCATTATGAATACCACATGAAGCTGCTTGAACGGGGAGACAGAACTGACTGAGGAATGTTTCCTCAGTGAGTACACAATATATGTGATAGGGTGTAGTTTGCTAATCACAAAGCTTCAGTTGATTCAGGTTTTAATTCTTACCACTTCCCGGAGCCAAATTCAGGTGCTGTAGAATGTAAGAAACTGGCTATGCTGGGTGTGCCCTCAGAACAATTTAGCCCCGTGTTCTGTAATGACAGTGCCCAGATGTGGGTGCCTGGGGATGAGGGCAGATGTATACGGTAAGTTCTTACTTTCATACTTCTTCAGCCTCCAATCTTTTTTAGCTCAGACCCTCTGAGCTCCTGTTTTCCGCATATATTAGAGCCCACAGTGCAGAGATAGAGAGAGAGAGGAGGTGCAACTTCCACTGAAGACAACAGATATTACACTGAAAAGTACGTGGGTGAATGTGATTGCTCTGACTTCTTATATGGTTATATGCACGAGCCTCAGCTTAGCCTGTGCTTCATTGTAATGCTATTTATTAAGAATAAAACCAATGAATGACGAAGATGTTCCAAGACAACAGGGAAAAGACCAAAATGAGTATAAAAGGGTAATAATATCATACAAGATCTTTATTAATCTCATACTATGAGATAAAGTGGCTGGCATTCTGCCATTCTTTTGCCCAGTGTTTATTTTAGTCAGGAAGGTCTTCCATTATTATATTCAAGAGAGTCCGGAAGGGAGTCGGGGGCAAGGAATCAACTCTGTCTTGAAACTAAAAGCTTTTGGGAGGCGGAGGTGGGAACATTTAACCATTTATCTGACAAGACCTCTCAAGATTATATTCAAATGTAAGAAAAACTAAGTACTGGAATAATTAGCAGAGTGTTTCAGTTATTATGTGCTGTTTGCCTGCCTGTATGGTGAAGCTCTTCAGTACTGGTAGGAGCCAGTAATGGCTCATGGAGAATCACAGACTCTTGGCCTTGCAGGCTTCAGTCAGACCACCAGTGCAAGCTGGTGTAACTGTGGACTGCCAACAAAAAATTCTCCACTGCCTTCCTTTCATCTGTTTCCCATTCTGTGTCTTCCCAAGGGGCTTCTGAGCCAACTGCATGGGGTGGGTGGGCAGAGAGGGCTTCCACCAGATCAGCTGATCTGTTGATCAGCCTGATCTGTGAGCTGTTCCTGCTCATCACACTACTGTGCATTGGCAACTTGTGTGGGGAAGTAATTGAAGTGTGGAGATGGAAACAAAATGGGCAGCTGAACGCACTCACAGCAGCAGCTTCTCATTAGATCAGCTTAAGTCAGCAGCAAAGCTGAAGTCCCAGGGCCGTGTGTTTGGTTTTTCCTTTTCCAACTGCAGCAAAGTGCTGCATCTCTGAACAGGCTTCATCCCAACACACACCTGTACAGCCAAGTGGCTCTTGGAGCTGGGGTTTTCAAGGCTTCCAGAGCCAGTGTAGGCAGTCCGCGAGGCACTGCCATCTCCAGCTTGGTGGATCTCTGTGGAGTCAGGAGTCTTCCCAGGCAGACTGGCCCAGGCCCAGGGCACAGAGACATATGGTTGGTCTGTGGCTCTAGGGCAGGATGCCAGGGATGCAAGCAGCACTCCAGCTGAACCCTAGCTGGAACTCTGCAACTGGCTTTTCAAGTACGGCATTTTGGCCTCTTCATGTGGGCATTTTTCCACCTGAATTTGGTTACACATGAGTATTTTCAACCAGCTTGTCATCACAAGTCTTCAGTTTGGAGTAGGGACAAAGAAGAAACAAGGATGAAGTTATTTTCTAAGTTATATGAAACAACTTTAAATTTAGCTTATGGCTCTCACTATAACTGCTTTTAAACCTTCCTGAAGTGGTAATTGTGGGTTTTGCTCTTTGCAACCAAATTTCAACTTGCAAACAGGAAAAAAAAGGAAGTGCTCAACAGGAACTCCACTGCAGTTACCACTGGTGAACTGAAAAAAACTGTAAAACAGCTTTAGTTTTGTTTGAAATTTCCTTATTACTTTAAAAAGTTATGCTGAACATACAACATTAAAGAATTAAATCCTGTTTATCTACCAACTAACAGCAGTTAAATGCAACTCATCTCCAAAGAGAAAGAAAAAAAAGCAAGAGGCAAAACATAGTGCCCTGGAAAGCATTATTCTAAGAATTTTTGTACCCTTTCTCCTCAGGGCTGTGGGCAAACAAAGCTTGTAGCTGTTACAAGTAGGCCTTTGCTTGTACTCCTGCAAGAGTTTACACTGCGCTTAACTGTTTCTTTGTGGCTGCAGCAGATAATGTAATATCTCCCTGCATAAGTGGGAACAGTTCCAGCTATTCAGAGACCAGAACTGGAAGAGCTGCTAACAAAGGAGGTCTATGTGAAAACCGTCACTATTCCTGCATACTCAGCTCACTGGCCTCTGCCTCTCTCCTCCTCCCCCCTTCCTCTTCTCCTTCCGTTAATATTTCCTTTGCTTGTGTATCTGTTTCTGAAGTGGCTTAGACTCTGTTCTCACCTAACCTTTTGACTCCCCTGTTTTTTCTCCTCTCCTTATTTCCTTATTTCTCCCCATTTCTCCTTATTTCTTCCTGAGGCTTTTGGCACCAAAGGTAGGTCTGGTAAACAGGTTTGTTTGTTTATTTGTGCACATAGGCTGGTGGGAATGTCCTGAGACTTATGTTAGTTTATATTAAGCCTGTAGCAAACTCCAGTTTCTTATCAGTCTGTCCTCCCCACTCTCAACAGCACTTTTTTACCTCTTCCTGTAAACAAGCTGCATATTTTTCCTATCAAGTGTGCTTTTCTCTTGCTTGGTCACTCTCATAGCAAATAGACTTGCTCCAATGTTTTTGCTTCCTCTCTGGCTTTCTCTGCAACCTCAGCTCCCTTCTGCCCCTTTGCATCACAGAAAGAGCCTCCTCCAGCTAATGATGCTGCAGCCTTACCATTTCTTTTCTGGGATTGTTTCTCTGCATGGGCACATCCAATTGCTTCCTCATGTTCACCAGTTTTTGTCTTCCAGAGTCTGTCCATGGAAGTGATCACAACTTCCATGTCCCTACCCTTGCCTTTCTTCCGTCTGCAGGCTGGGACTGTTGCAGATGCCTGTAGGGTTTCAGTTCCATTTTCAGCTTTCTCCAAGGCCAAGGCATTGCGTGTACGGTCTGCAAGTCAGGCTGGCCACTGAAAGCAATGTCCTTCTGTGTCGGGAACTTCTCATAGCTACCCACAGTCACTCCCTCTTCACAGGGTGACATGTACACCCAGGAGTATGATTTCTGGGTAAGAGCAAGGTGTGGCTCAGCGATACTAGTGACATAACTGCCCACGCTGGTCATGTGGTGGGAATGGAGATAAGCAAAGAAAGCTTAAGCACTGCTGGTTTCTGGGTGTCCTGGTAAGAGTAATGCAAAACAGTCACTCAGAATAGCAATTGTCACTTGAAAACATGACTCATTTTGACACTTTTGGCTGTTTTAACGGTATACACCATTGTAGGGCTCCAATGACTAAGTGTGAAAATTTGCCTGAACAGCTCGGGAAAGGCAGGTCAGTGCTAGAATTACCCTCAAAGAGAGTCCACCGCAGTTCTTCTAGGAAGGTGGACCTGAATGAAAGGGGCCCCTGAGTGCTGGCAGCTGTATTCCAACATAGGGTGAAAAGCACCAAGAAGTGACTTCCAGTACTAACCTGCCCAGCCTCTGAAAACACATGCCTTTTTGTCTGGCTTTTGTTTTCAAATGGCCAATAAGAACAGATCAGCACTGGCACCATTGTCTGTAATGTGTCTTCACCCAGTGGAAGACTGTGGTGTGTTGTAAACAATCATGGCACTGAGTAAAGCAGAATCGATCACACAAGTGCCACAAAGGATTCATTTGCCAAAGCACTGTTTAAAGATCAGGATCTCTATAATGGAGCTACCACACTTAAGCCACAGTGAAAAGGAGGTACCAGCATTTTCTGGGATGAAATACAGAATAGTCATAAAGTCTGTCTAGCCCTTTAACATAGTTGCATTTTCTTCATCACAGTAAAGCTTTATCTTCTGCTTGTCAGAAGGTCCCTCCCTGATAAACTGGTATTTTGTATTCCAAGTAACTACAGAATAAATGCCACAGTTCATCTCAGATGCAGACTCAGTTACTGTTGTGCAGTGACAGATCTTTCTGTATGCCATGGGTCCTTTTCATTGCTAAATTGAAGCTTTTTATTGTTGTCACTCTGCTAAAGTCAGGAACGACAAATTTGGGTGTTCAGAGACACCCCACAGTATGTGGCCACAGGATAAAAATCTGGGTTCTGCAGGGAATATTACAGCTTTCTAAAGGCTACATTCTGTGGCCATATCTTCTTGTATTTCTCTTTCTCTTCCACCACTGGACAAAGCAACTTTTTTCACAGATGAGAGTTTCCCTCCTTCTAGCCAAACCTCATGCTGATAAAGGTCAAGTTAAGCCGCTTTGAAACTCTGGGTTATCAGTGCACCTCTTCATGGTGCAGATAAAAAGGAAGATTTTTGCAGAAGCAGGTGGTTGAAATATAAGGGGTTTTGAAAGATGCAACATAAAAATGTCTGTCCTCCAGACAAAGAGATAAGCAGATCCATCCAGAGTTCTGAGGCTTTAGGCATATGAAGAGAGAGGTGGTGAAGATCTAAAAACCACAGGTGAGGTAGGAAAGCCAATCCCGACTCAGAACAACATTTAGCCCGACCCCAAGAACAAGCCAAGAGAGCAAGTCTACCTGGAGAAGACTTGAATTTGTGAGCAGCTTCTGTGTTTTATTTTCTGCTTTCTGTCTGGGCACAGAAGTTACCATTTGGCTTCATCACCACTTTCTCCTCCCCCCAATTAGAGCAATCAATGCGATACTGAGTTTTGATTAGCTGCTTTTAGCAGAAGAGTGACAAGCACCATGGTGTTCACCCTCCTGCTTTATGTTGCTGTACTAGCAAATGCAGTCTGACCAGCCTTCTACAGGGTTTTTGTAAATACTCTGTAGAGCAGCTGAGGTTTCTGTGGCAGGATAGGCAGGGGCATCTTCCTGCTTCTCATCTTCTTTTGACTCCCACACTGAATCGATGTCAGCAGTGGCTGTTTACACATGGCACCCTACAGAGACACCACGTCACTTCCACCCAGGTTAGCAAAAGCTCAGACAGACTGACAGCATCGGTTATATTCAGGTCATGTTGTCAAACTTCCAATTATTCACAGGGAAACATCATCACAGAGGAGCACAGTGTGCACTTCAGAGGGATGAAGAGTAACTAGAAGCAACAAATGGAACGTAACTAAGTAAAGGCATGTTTTCTATATTGAAGCAATGATAATATGGAAGACCTTTTAAAGGAAGCTTTTTCATTCTATCCATTTGAATTTGTTACTTGTGCATCAATCCTGTTCACAACTGAGAGAAAATTGAACTGACTTTCAATAATTTTTATCTTCTCTAACACAGTTACCTGCAATTCTTTTTTCAACAGAGTTCTCTCAAACCCAAAGATAGTATTAAGTATTCTCTTATTCAAACAGAAAAGTCAGTGTACTAGAGAACTTACAGCAAAAAACCTCCAAACCCGCCACACCTAGAATATACCTTTCTGTCCCAAGAAAAGTCTTCTCAGAACAATACTTTTTATTCTTTATTGTCAATATAGCTGAAGACGAAAATGTTCAAGAATGTTTTACTTGAGCTTTTAATATGGGCACTCCACAGAAGGCTGTAATGAAATGGCTGCTGGACAGATCAGTACAAAATCAATGAATGACACTCTTTAAGATCACAGTTTTCATTGTCTTTACTGTTGTTAGATAGCATTTGTCAAACTCAGCAGAAATCCTTCCTGCCATCATACTAGGAATTTATGCACTTCCTGTAACAATGGAAACGATCCACAGATGCTGACAAACCTCTTGAAACCTTCTGCACCCTTTTTTGGCTCTAGTTTCCAGAAAAACTTCACAAACAGCCTGTCTCCCTTGATCTGACTACTGGCTTGTATTCTTTTACAAATGGATTCTTTGAAAAGAGATAATATGCTCACGGGCCAGCAATGCTGAGAGAAGAATAGAGAGAACCCTCTAAAACCTTACGAGAGCTCCCCTATCAAGACAAAATGAGAAACTTCTGCCCTAACACCAGAGGAGGGTTGGGAAACTTTTGATCCCGGGCATGCCAATTTAATTCTTCATGTTACTACTGAATAACACTAATATGCCATTTGAACTATTGTCACCCTTGAAAGCCACAGAAACAGGAAAGTATTTTTGAATGAACAATTGCAATTAGTGAGTCATCAAGAGGAATATTATTAGAAATAATTACTCTCTCCTTCTGACCTTGAAGTATTCACTTTTGTTGATTTTTGCAACAGGTAGCTGAGATGTGAGTGAACTGGCATGTCTCAGCCACTTCTGGGAGTACTGAGATACAGCCATTCTTAATTACTAAGAAAGGAATGAAAAAGAACAGAGTAAAACTAGGCAGTAAGTGAAAGACTAGCATTATTCAGATTGTTACTTCTCTTAATAAAAAGCTCTCAACCCTGCTCATTCCAGTGTTGCGTGGGAATCATTGCAAAATGGTAGGGCTGTTACTAGGAGGCTGAAAGACAGACATTTCCAGCAACACCAAGCCCTGGAGCAATAGCTGAGCATTAGCTAATACCAGGGAAAGCCCTGGTAATGGCATCTGCTGAATGAAGAAATACACCGGAAGGAGGAAATGGCAGGCAAAAATAACCTTTGCTATCTCAAAGGCTTCTGTGGAAACTCCCCACCTATGAACAGTACAGATTCAAAACAGTGCTCATATCCTCTGTTTACTTAGCCTCACAGGTGCCAAAGAACTTCTCCCAAGTTCATTGCACGCCTTTGTCAGCAACCACCCAGCCATTGCCCTAAACATTAACTCATCAACAAGAAAGTGGAAAGCAGTGACTGGCGCTGCAGGAACTAGGACAGGGTTTCACAGGCATGCTGATATGCTGCCGAGGTCTGCGCTGGCCCCAGCCGAAGAGGAGGCGGGGGTGTGCGCACGCATGTGCAGCTGCCCGGTGGAGGCACAGAGCAGCATTGACATTCCCCGAGCAGGCAGGGAGCCAGTGTGACAAGACACACCATCACACTAATTCCTCCTTTTTTTAATTAACATTTGTCAAACTTGGAGAGAAGCCCAGGCTGCAAAATTGGGATGCAAAATTCAAAGAGCGCAGAAGCTGGAAACGTTCACATACAGGCTCTTCATTTATGCCTAGTCTTTTTTATAGGTCATGCAGAGATGACTTAATTGCTCTTATTGTAACTTACAATTAGCAATACAGGGATTTTTTCTGTATGTCGTAGTGCACAGTAGAGCTGTACTTCAAAAAAAGGGGCAAAGTTTAATAGTAGGCGGACATTTGTTTTCCTTTTCAAGGAAGAATTTTCCCCTGATGTTCCTCTCTTTAGGGTGGGGGAAGAGGGGAAGGCCTTTAACGCCACCAGCAGACAGGAGTGAGAATATTTTGACCAGATCCAGGAGTTGTTTCTAACTTGGGAGTGGTTTCTCAAACTCTCGTGAACTTCTCATTCACCTTCCCGAACAGCAAGTTCAAATGATTGTCTCATTGCTGAAACACTGAATTCTCAGCATAAGATTGAAAGCCACTATTAAACTCTTGCAATTTCAATATTAAATTCCCAACACCAAGGTCCTCTATAAGAGACCTGGATTAAGAGGTAAAAATCCAGCCCTTTGCACTTTCCACCAGCACAGCACATAATACCCAATTTATGCTATCTGCTGACATTAGAAGAGAATGGGGAATGGGATACTATATTTATTAAAGTAAGATGGTAATGCATGTAACATTACTCTCAGACATCCTAAATGGCCTGTAAACAGCACCTCTAATAGGGTACCAAGCACTAAGTCTATTTCCAGTTTCCAGCAGAGCACTTACATTCTAGCCTAGACATAAGATAGCTCAGGGAAATAAGACATTGAGTCATATTATGAGGTTCAGAAGGATTTCAAAGCTGGAGAAACTCTAAGAAGTAATATGCTGCTAGCGTTACTCTCCTGGAGCTTTGGTGGGTACATGCAAGAGAGTTGGGCAGGCTACTGATGAGCCTTCCTCAACAACACACTTCTAACAGCCAAGTGTCAGCTCCTCCTGGGACCACATACAAGATGGAACTATTGCAGTCCTCATGGCAAGGACAAAACTCATGGCTTCTCTGACCAGTCAGCAAATGAAGCTCCTTTTTTTTTCCCCTCTGCATGACTTCTGGGTCTGTCTACAGCTAGCTTCTCTTTGGCTTCTAGATGACATGTGACAGTGACACCATGCCTCCATGCTGATGTGTTTCAGAGGACTGAAAATGTTACAGAGACCTTTGAAGAGGAGAGCTGTATATAAAAGTTAACTCTTACAAATAGTCCTTCTGCCCTAAATATTCTTCAAAAGAGAGACTCTTTTATAGCACAGCTTCACATGCATCCTACTAACTTAGGGACACCTTATTTTGTTGCTCTTCAGTTCTGACACTGCATTAGATAATGAGCAATGTAGGAAGTAATGTGATTCAAGTGATTTAATTTTAATGTGGCTTCTGCTTCCTGCATTGATTCAGCAGTGGAGTAATTACACAGATCATTGCTTTTTTAGAAGGGCCTTTTAGGCCTCACTGCTCTCCTCATGCTTTTAAGGAAGGCGGAGTGGCCACTTGCTGGATCAGTAAGACTGTTTTCAAAGCAGGGTCAAGTGCTTTTTACTGTCTAAAGGGACAAATGCCACTCTTTGCCAGATGACAAGTAAAGGCCATGTATCACTCCTGAGACAACAACAAAAGTGTCCTACTTAGATTAATGCAGTTTCAGACAGTACCATTAAAAATAATGTAGATCAATTACAGATAATTAGCATGCTATTTCAGAATTACCGTGGCATAAAGGCGGCTAGCTTTTCTTCCAGAGATTTTTCTGTCACATTAGAGGGTTTTTGGCCATGCCTGTCTCAACAGATTCACTTCTAACAGAGGGCTCAGTTCATAAGGGAAGGGTTTTGATTAATTGTGTTTGTTATATTAGCATGAAGGAGGAGGGTTTTTTTGAAAGTATTTACATAAACAGCACTTTTTACAGCACAACATTTGCAATCCAAAAGCGTCAGAGAGCTGCTTTGCAGGGCATGCCGAAGGGGTTTGCTTTAGCTTAAGTTTAACTAAACCCACTGCTAAAAGTAAATATGCAGTAGCAACACCACCTAACAAAGGGAACATGAATAATAACTTTTCTAATTTCAGCTGAATGTGGGAGGATATAGGTAGGCAGCAGAAAGAGTTGGAACCGGTTTCCAATGTGATTCATGGAGATTTTCAGCAGTTGCTTGCACAGGTAAATTATAATAGCTGACATTTACATTTAGCTTTTCACTTATTAAAATCTAATGGGTTAAGGGCTTTTTCTTTTTGGTAAATGAAATACTCATGCACAACAAACTTGAACTCACTCATGGTACTGACTGTGTCGAGTATCTTGACTTTCAGACACAGAACTGATCCACTGATTCTGCAAAATACTGCTCACCTTCAAGTGAGAGAAATTAACTGTAAGATGAAGGGAATTGCTTATGATAGTTAGGGGAGGATTTTAATATCACTGGATTTGCACCAATATTGTGCATGGCTTATGAACAACTGGAACCAAAAGGATGTACTAATACTTTAATAAGATTATTTCTTTATTCCATCCTCCTTCATTACCAATAACATCTAGAATCACTCCCTACCTACACATTTACTAAGACAAAGCGAGCTCCCCTGTTGCCATAACATTTCCAACCCCTTCCTCCTACATTTTTCTTCTCATTCCATATTACTCAACTAGATTTGGCAACATTTTTCCTTCCCAGAGTTCAAAATTAGGTGTTCTGACAAAAGAACAGAAAACAAGAATACTCCAAATTATGTCCACGGAGCTCTACTACATACTATAAATACTACATACTATAAATAAAAAAGCAGCATTTGACCCAGTGCTAATATAAAATGATTCTGAAACAGCAATGACACATGGAAATAAATCAGAAAGCCACAGTAATTTCCAAACAGTACTTTCCACCTTCTTTGGTCTTATATAGATTTTGATATCATTGCTTCTGTTAAAGGCAGCATTGCAGCTGATACCAATTTTGACCCAGCCTTTTAGAAAAGGCAATGATGTATTATTTCAATTTCATCAATTAAATACTTTATACTAAATCTGTGTAAATGGCAATAATAGACATTTTACATTCCTTTCAAGTCCTTTGCAAGTAATTTCCTTTCAGCACTGTAAAGTATCAAGATTGCAGGCTGTCAGTATCACGCTATAGACTTCCACACTACAGTGTTAATTCTCCAATGAAGTAGAGACATCTTCATTAATAAGAATTTATTTGTATATTTGGAAGAGATCTGCAGTAAATCTTTACAGCACAAAACTAAACATGGCTCCATGCTGAGTCCAAAGTGTGAATGTTACTTCTTAAAAAAGTGCACAACAAACATCTTGTTAAAAAGGAACAAGAAAAAACATAATCAATCCCCCCCTCTCCCAACAAAAACGAAACCTCTGAACTAACAGAAAAGCAAATGGTAGAAAACTGTATTTTGGGCAAACCAAGTCAGGTCCAAATAATTTTAATAGGCACCTACTGGGGCTTCTGGAATCATTGTTGCATGCATATCTCTAGTCATATTGGACTTTTCTTTCAGTTTTGACTGGAGTAATGTGTGTTCCATCACACCAATCTGTATGTCCATCTGAATGGTTTCTTGCTTCAATTTTGTTAAGGCCTGTTTAATCTTCACTAGAGGAGCTGTTCAAAAAAAAAAGATAAACAGTGGAACTCTGACAGCTACTTAACATAAAAGCATTGTTTTGTATACTTCACTCCTTAAAATTGAAGAGCTGAATGAACAAAAGGGCATTTTACTCTAAAGACATCATTGTACTGATACATCATTTTTAATATGCAAAACATTCTAAAGACAGAAATAGGCAATGATAATTTTGCTCTTTTCTTGACATCTAAGATCTTCATAAAGATTTGCATCAGCATTAAGACAGGTTTTTCAATTATGTGTTTTGCTCAGCTGAAAGCCTCATCCCCAAACCTGACTTGAGGTTTGGTAGAGAATAGAAGACAACTTCAACAAAGGTTTATCTTACCTGTGAAGAGCTATTAAATAATTTGTGCTCCACACTTTGTTTCTAATCCCTCATTTCCTGCTATTATGATGCTGCTGTTGCATCATACTGCTCCTTATAATTGCTCTTGTTTTACTTTTCTTTAATGAAATACAAATTATGTACCTGTCACTAAGAAAAAGAGTTTTTGGTTTGAAGCAAAAACATACTTACCACCATCAGTCATACTGCTTCCTTTCTCCTCTGTTTCTTGCTTTACTTTCTCTAATACTTCTGTAATCTTAAAAGAGATATTTTTCCTTAATTAAACCAGATGGATGTCAAGTTAAAAAAAAAGTCTCTGCTGAATAACTGCATTAGTTAAAAAAAATTAAATAATCTTTCTTGTTGAATACAGAGGAAGAATTTTTTCCAAACATGCAGAAAATCCTAATTTAACTACATTAATGTTGTAAAAAATTACAAAAAAGCAAAAGGAGTAACAAATTGAACAAACAGCATGGTGTTACTGAGAGTCTGCGCATCCCGAATGAAAACAACAATGTAAGTGTCTCAGTGTGATGCTGGATGGAAGAAGATAGGAATCAAGATTCACCAAATAACCATGCCTACTGCCTCCCTGGAAGAGCCAAGACTTCAACATCCTACCGTGGAAACCTGGGAAGCAGCACAAGATGGTGCAGCAGTCAAGCCTGCTGGCACTGGCACAGGTACAGGTATGTAAAGTGCACGTATGAAGAATAAAAATGCATTTCAGCACTGACTATCTATTGACCAGTCTGACTTTGTAGACAATGAAGAAAAACCAAATATACCATTCTACGGTACAGTCAAGGTAATAATTCAGTAATTTTGTCTACAATTTAAAAGCAGCCCTTTATTAGGGCTTCAATAAGCCTTCTCAGTAACAAAAAAGAACCATTACTGCACACCTGCAGTGGTAACAGTATCACCGAGCGGGCTGAGGTTTGACTGCACTGAAGGCAGATCAGCAGGAACATCCAACGTGTCTAGTTTATCTCAGATATGCACCACTGCATCTACATAGTTTGAAGGATGCCAACCACTAATATATTCATCATCACTAATCAGTCTATCAGCTTCCAAAGCACAAACACATTATAAATCTCAAGTCATTGTAAAATACATTTTTTTCAAACCTACTTCCTTGAGAGTGAAATAGAAAGCAGCCACAATTCTGCAGAATTCATATGCTCAGAAATCTTTGCTGGAAAACTCCCATTAAACTGCTGTATTACCTACTGCAGTTGGACTGGGTGATCACTGTAGGTCGCTTCCAACTGAACTATTCCATCTTAAAACAGCTCAAACTTGTTCCACAATTTCCAGCACATTCTTAATGTGTAATCTATTTTATGTTACTTTATTCCAGAGACTTTATTGTCTAATAATAAAGTGGGTTGCTCAAACCCAAGCAGACCCATTAAAAAAATAATTTCAGAATTTGGACAAAGGGTTGAAGTATTTGGAAATCAGGCTGTAATTCTATGTGACATGCCATGAAACACTCAACTTGTGGAGGCAGTTAGAAGTCTGGAGATTTTTCTTTGAATTTGTCAGAGCACTGATTTAAAGGCAAAAAAACAACATCACAGATTTGTGTATAATTTTATGTATGGAAAAAGTTAATATCTAGCCAAATATTGCTATTAAGTGCCTGGAAGATGAAAATTTCAAATTGTTAATTTCAAGTAAAAATTAACAGTTAAGCTTTTCTTCTTCCGACGAATTTATGGATATGACTTATTACTCCTCAATAATTCTAGGACATGGGTTTTAAAATACAGAACACTTACCCTCATTTATAAACTGAGCTGACGATTCATGAGTTAAAAATCAATGGCAGCCCTGGTTTAAAATTGAGGCACTGGACTAGATCACCTCTCCTTCACAAACATTAATCTTTAACATGACAACCAATCAGAAAGAACTGGTTTCATTAAACTGCAAACACTAAATGCTGACTCTCTGAAGACTGTTTTAAAATAAGATGTGTTTTACCTCAGAAAGCACTCTACTCCTTTCAATTACTCCTCCACTTCCCTCCTGGTACTTCTCTTTAGCCTGGAAAGAAACATGCTTGTTGCTGTAATGACAGAGTTGAAGAGATGTATGCAGATAGCTCAGAGAAAACACCAAAACTTGCTCTCACATGTTCCAATTCCAGAAACTCTCCCACAAAGTCCCAACGACATTTACAAATGAGGACAGGCTTGAAACATCGGCCCCTGTAATGACTATCATTCAGAACTTTAAAGCAGTTTTCAAAATTGGAATTACCAAATACATACCAGATAAGGAGTATGTTTTCTAATCACTGACATGAGGAAATAAACATAAGGAAAATTTGCCAGAACACAACAGAACTGACTTCTGAAGCCCAGAACAGTACTTTGTCAACAGTGCTTTGAAGATACTTAAAAGCTTAACAGCAAGGCAAACGGAAAGCACTGAGGTCAAATCCTGTAAGTCTTATTGTCCTCACGGTCACAAACAGGATGGCTTGCCAACAGGCAGCTTAAACAGGCCTCCTAACTAGGGTATCAAAAAGCCTTTCAGACAACACTGTATTGGCATAAAAACTAAACAAATAAGCAATCAGAGTGCTTTGTGCACATTAGCCCGAGTACTCAGTCTAAGAGATGGATGTTGGACTGAGACTGTAGTTTTTCCAGTCCTGACAGATGTATGAACTGCACAGGGAAAACAGAACTAGCAATGTACTAGCTGCTCAAGACCGGGAACAGATTTAGATAACACTCAGGAAAAAACATTTACTTTGCCTTGTAGAACAGTTGAAAAAAAAATTGCTAGTTTAGCTTAGGAAGAATATAATTTTACAACCAATCAACATGTCCCCTGATTTATATCCAACAGCAAAATTCATAGATAATTCACTCCACTTCTCCTTGGCCTCTACCCTCACTTAATAGCAAGTTAATACTAGAGAAGGCAACAAAAAAAGATCAACAATACCTCACTCAGCAAGGCTTGGGCCGAACGGTATTCTTGAATCAAGTGCTCCAACTGATTGTTGATGTACTTTTCCCTGCTATTGATCTTTTCCAATGTTCTGCTGATCTCATTATGGAGTTTGTCAAGGTAACCCTAGAAAATCACATTCTTTGGGTTGACAGTATAAAGACAGTACACAAAGAGTACTGAAATGGTGCTGTAGTTAAGTAAGGATATGGAAGCCTACAGTGAGAGAGAAAAATAGTACAGAAATGCTGTGTTTAGCCAACAAAAAATTATTCCAAATGTGTTCTGGTTTGCCCACCTCCGAAACACATATTTCAAGCTTTACTGCTTCCATCACAAATGTCAATGTCAGTATGTTACTCCAGCAACAGTATTTGAGAGTATTTGGGTTTTTTTATCAGCACTTATTTTCAGATTTTATTATTCTATTTTGCCTTCTGCAGTCAGCATGTACTTATGGTAATGCATACATTACTGAATCCTGATATCCCAGTTAATCCTCACACATACAACTCTTTCCCACAAGGTATTTTGCCAGTCACACTGTCCCAAATAATCGTTATCATATTTTTCCCTTTTTCATTTCACAGCAATAGCACAAATAAAATGAAGGAAAAAGAAATCAGTTTAGTTCTTAATGCACACCAAATAAAAGAGAAAATAAAAATGCTGACAGATCAGTGAAATAATCTGTACATACAAGACATACCCTAGTTTCTTTCAGAGAAGAATCAATTCCATCCTTATGCTGGTGCATTTGATCTACATGAATCCTCCAATCCTGAAAAAGATGTCACAAATTAACACATAGGTAAGTACAACTTTTATCCTCCTCTGGTTACTAAAAAAGGAGGATACACAAAGCAGGGTCAGTTCTCTTTTATTTATTTATTACCACATATCATTCTGCCCCTGCTATGTCCATAGCCAGAGGCACTTGCTCAATGTGACACAATTTCTAAATCTCCTAAATGTCACATGTGACACCGAGATCGATAAACAAACACTGACATCCTCACTGATACCACAGCAGCTCTGCTTTTGAGAGTCTGATCTTGGAACTATTACTGCTAGAAAACACTCTGGACACAAATACCGAAAATACTGAATGTAGCTGCACTAGCTCAGCTTATTCATAGACAAAATTAATGCTTCAGATACCCAAATCCTACAGCTCCAGACTATCAGTTCTTCCCTTTCTATTTTAGCCCTTACGGATACCAGGAGAATGAACAGAAATGAAAGAGGCAGAAATACTTAAACTTGGTTTCGATAATGGGACACAATTAAAAGAGGGAAAATTATTTCCACCTTCTGGATCATAGGACACATACATGGACTCAGGGATGCGGGATGAGAAAAGCTGCTGTGAACTGTCACAGGACTTTACAAATAAGTTTCTAATGTCATTGATTAAACCATTAATACTCTTCTCGTACTACTTTTACATGCACAGCTTAGGAAACAGAATATGATGCCTTTCTTGTAGACTGGAAAAAGGCCAAACACTTCTATCCAGCTATTTCTGAAAGCATGAAAGCACAGAAGCTAGAAAAAGAACAATCCTCTTTTCATGGTCATTTTGACACACTCCTTACAGCCAAGAGATGGTGCATTAAGCTGGAAGATAGTAAACCTTAGATCCTACAGTGGCTTTAATTTTTCATGTATGTCTTTATTAAGTTTTAATTCCTTACTGTGAGAATCAAGCATCATGTTCTCTGCAACAGATGGGCTTGCTGATGATCACAGAAAAATGGTCTGAACCAGGCAATTCTTCACACAGAAGAATGCAGGACAGTGTAAGACAGGCAAGCAGTTCAGCAGAGAGTTGAGAGCTCCCCCTATTTCTGGCAAGATAATTTTTCTTCATTGTATTCATGTATATGTATTGTACTGATATATCACTGCACCAGATTGCTCCAACACCCCAAGTAGCTGGGTCACTACAAAGGAATGATTTCAATACTTCTCTGATCTGTGTGTGCTCCACAAGCTCCTAGAAAGAATGCTCATGGCAATGCCAGGAATAGGTCCTAGGTTTGGTCTTGCCAAAGGTAGATGTCTACTTATAAACTGCTCATTCCAGAGTACTTGAAACAGATATTGGAGAGAAATACTCGTGATGAATACACATAAGATATATACACAGGATGAATTTCACCTTGAGATACTTATCTGGATATGGTAAGCAAAATCCACTGAAAAATTTCTTTTTGGTAAACATAAGGAAAGCACATAATTACCAGATCAGAGGTAAAGACCAACTTTACTGTTATGTGAAGTTCAGAAAGATGAATTCGACACAATCAACCTTTCCTGTGGTTGGCAAATCGAACAGTTGAAAGAAGTTCATTAGCTCTCTTCCAGGACAACCTTTTAATACTTGGTAAACTGAGGGTATAACTTTTCAGAAGTGTGAATACATTGAAAATGTCAAAGGACTGAAGATGCTTCCACTGAGCAAATATATAGAAATAAACACATAGAAGTAAATATACAGAAATAAGATGCCCTGTAAGTAGCAGAAAAAATACTATATAATATTAAGAAAACACTCTACTGAAAATTATCGCTTCTATGGTCAAAGTTAAGTGGCAAAGGTTCAGACAAGACAGTACTGGAGAGCCATTTATTCACGAGTCTTGGCATGACAAAAGACAAAAACTGTAAATGGAAAGTAAACAACACTGACTGAAATAACATTTTAATCACCATGTATACACACACAGATCCATTCTCAGATACCTTATTGTCAGTCCTGACTGTAACTTTCAGCTGTGGAAGCACACGTTCCACTTCCAGATTCCACTCTGCTGCATCTGTCGTGGACTGTAAAATCTCTTCTTGCTTTGAAGTTTCATTCATGTCCTGTGTAAAAATCACAGTTGTATAGGAAATCATTATGCTCAGTGACAACTGTTAGAAATCATTATAATTCTTGATATAAATATTTTTCTAAATATGAATTATCTAGACTACAGACATAAGAGATTTCTTTAATGGCTTTCTTTGAATTCATAAAGATTAGGAATTATATATATTCTCATCAAACTTAAATTTGAAAAGAGTTAAATATATATAATAAGAAATTACAATACATTTCAGAAATGGTGTTGTTTCTTGAATATATTTTAAACTCATAGACACTGCAAAGTGTCTATGAGTTTAAAATATATTCAAGAAACAACTATCATGTTTCCCTAGAAGTTTCTGCAAAAAAATCTCTTGCAAATATTCTAGCAGTCCTTCAGCAACATCAATTTAGAAACTAGCTGCATGTGGTTCCTTTAAAATAAGCTGATTCATTTCAGTTGGAATATTTTTTCAAGTTTAGACTACACAGGGATTTTCAGATTTAAATCAACAGAAACAAACTGCTGCTACAGATGTAAAAACCTTTCAAGAGAGGACTGATGTGTAACGACTTACTGATCTGTACGTTTGTGCCTTTAGAACATTCAGGTCAATATAATTTTCTTCGTTGTCTGATTCTTCTTCCTTAAGGAAAGTTGCAAAGTTGGACTTCAGTAAGTATTGTACAGTCTTTCTCCATAGTTTTATTTTACAGGAGCACAGAACAAGAAGTATTAAATTCCATACTTCTGAACAAAACAAGACGTGGAGAGTTTATGATAATGGAGCTTATGCACAGACAATACCTTAGACAAGATGAAAGATGAAATCTACCCCAGTGTTAAAAAAATAAAACAACCAACCAAAAAATCCCCCTAAACCTAAGCCCACTCACATCAAATGGGCCATTATCAATAGTTGTATGGTAACTGCAATTTTTTACATGTTTCTTAAAGCTTTACCTTGAAAATAAAACCAAACCAAACAAAAAACCAAACCACACCCAGACCTGAATATAGTTTTCAAGATGTCGTTTGCACTACATGTTGGAGTTGCAGAATGATGCCACATTTTAAGTGTTCAGAATGGTTTCTCATACATAAGACCACACGCTGGGCTGAGAGTTTTACAGAATTCTCTATTATAGTCTCAAAACTGCATTCTTCAGTGACTATGATCAGCCCAGACCCCATCACCCATAACATGCATTTTCTGTGCATTACCCTCCATCTATCTACGCTGTATTTCACCTGCCATCTCATCACCCATACACTTCACCCTTATACCCTTTGTCCTTCTGTTAACTGGCTTTTCTACCGAAGCTGAAATTTCATCATCCACCTCCTTTCTAGACAAATTATGAAAGCTGCAATAGCAGAGGTCTTAGTGAAGAACCCTTCAAGACTCATTGAAAACCTTGGAGCTTATTCTTCTTTCTTCTACTCTACCCAGTTTGTAACCAACAGGGACCACAGTTTTCTTCTGGCATGTTTGACCCCTAGTCCCTGAATACTTGCAAGAAATTACTGGCAACTAGACTGGGACTATCTTTTGCTACATGGACAATACATATTTGTGCAGGACTTCACAGACCATCCTACCAGAACAACAAGACTAGTTATCAGAACTGAGAAACCAAACTGTGCAGATTTCCTTGCACACCCAGCCTCAGTATTGCTGGCCACGTAGTACAGGCTACCCAATTCACCAAGATTTACAAAACTTTTACAGTTCTGATTTACAGACTAGACTTGTCTCTGCCTCATCAATTTTATTCAGAAGAATCAAAACCAAATAACAATCAGTGAACCTCATGGCTACCATATAACTACTGGAAATACTGCTAAATTCAATTATGGATACAGCTAGTATCAATATACTGGCAGCAACAATGGACTGAGGGAAAAAAACTTACACTGGCCTATAATTAGTCCCTGTAGAACCACAAGGGGCTCTACAACCTGAGTATCCACTTCGTATAAACCACCTGGGAACAAAATACCTAATAAGGCAATAAAACCTCAATGGTTTTATTAACACACACATTCAGAAGAGCTAATAGAACAGTTAGTTGTGAAAATCATGGCCTAGAGCAAACCCAGAGGTTCTTTGAAGGCCTTCAACTCTGCTTTAGTTAACTGTTTCATGCCTGCTTCCCCATTTAAGCAGCTTAGACCTTAACAAGATACAGAAAAGAGCAGACAGATGACTGTTTTCCTATTTAAACCTTTTAGCCAACAGCTCACGTTTCTGAGGCTGGTCAAAAATGCAACACAGAATGTCTCTTATTCTTCTCATAATTATTCAAGACCTTTTTCAGTGGAGACTTGAAAGCTGATAAAAATGCAACCAGACAACCGCATCACAATATTTGCATATTGTATGAAATTTAAGAATAGAAGTTCAGAATTTTTCTTGGCTAATAAAAATAAGCAAAATAATGTAATACTTAGGAAAACTGAGAGAAAATGAAGAGGAGAAGAAAACTATTTAACTGTTACATTATTGTGGACTACTGTGCCCTACAAATTGGGACTATAAACCATATGAAAACATTACTGGCACTCTATTTCCAACATTTCTGACCTTTATTTTTTTCCCAAGCAATCGAACACAGAAGTGGGATAGCTGTGGCATTTTTTATACGATATTGCTGGGCCTTAGCACTCCAGAAAACTGTTTTTCCCTCAAGTAATTTTTACTGACATGGCAAGTGACCACCCCCAGGCTCACAGCTTTCAGTGTTTTGGTTTTGATCTACATTTACTTTGCACAGAATCATCAATTTTTGTAGAAATCGGATGTGAAACTCATTTCTTTTTGAAATTTTTACTTAAATTGTCCTCAGCTAACATCCTTTCCAGAAAAATCTAGTTTAAGTCAGCAGCAAAAAGACTCACTTCACGGAGACAAACGTGCCTGTTAACACGCCAATGTCTCATTATCAGATTAAGCTACCAGGCTACAGCGAGACTCCATCTCTCATAAAACTAATCTTCTGAGAAAGTCAGTCAGCCAGGAAGAACTTCCCTTCAACATCCATCCATCAGTAAGTCCTAAAAGCATATTAGAACTTACAGGTGTATTTCATAGGCTGTTTCATAGCCATGACAACTTCACCGTAATTATTACAGCTAAAAAGTAGGAATAAATAAAGCAATTGATCCTCAAACATTGCCATCTTTTTGATAAAAGGTATTTCAAAGCACACAGAAAGACTTACTCTTCAGTCAGAATTAACGATGGAATACTATTACCACTGCATTCATAGAATATATAGCAATGAGCTCCTGTGACCTTTGTCTACAACAACAATTCTGCAACCTTTATTTAGGTCTTTGTTGGTATTTTTAAATAAACGTTCTATTTCCAGTTGTTCTTCTCCATCTACTCTGTTCCCAAATTTCAGACAAACTAAATACCAAAGTTACTGTTTCCTATTTGCATGAAACCTAAGTTACAATAGTGAGCACTCTATTATTGGGCAAATTTTAACCAAATATTAGCCAATTCTCTAAACAGGGATTGAAGTTTTGTTTAACATCAAGAGCTTGCATCAGTAGAACTCAAACAATTCTGAATCTCTGTGCTTTTAATGCATGGTTAGATTCCACTGCACATAAGAACATGTGCTCCGTCTCAATGAGTTAACAACCTTATCTGAAAAGCAACAAAAAACAGAGAATCTGATGATGCAGGAATGGAGCCACAGGGAAAAAACTGAGCAGCTAATAGAAAGAACTTCATGAACAAAGCCAAGCAAAATGAACTGTGAATAAAAATGTGCCGATAGCTGACCAATACTAGTATCATCAAAAAGCATAAACCTACTGCAACGTCCTCTTCCAATTTATTAAGTGTTAATTCTGCATCATCTTCTGTTATTTCTTCTTCTTCTAGCTCTTCTGTTGGATATGCTGGCCTGAAATTAATTCAAAGAACAGCAGAGCTTTTAAACACAATAAATTGTACATACCTCTGTAAATTGCTCCTTAGCAAACAAAACATTTAATGAGAAGTATGGGTGGTGTGGAATATAATGAGACAGCGATTAGCATTTCACATATTTAAACGAATAAATCGACAGCCTTAAAAGTCATTGTTTGTCTTGGACTGTCTTAAAAGTAAGGGTTATTTACTATGCCAAGCACTACAGTACATTCATACTACAAAAACATCTGGGGAGTAAATTTTGGTTTTCTTTTTTGGTCTAACCTCTTAAAACGCAAGTGCAAGTCACCATAGACTTATTTTCAGCCCACATTGCAATTTGTATATTAAACAGAAGTAACAGTAAAATATTTCTAGAGTAGAAATTACTTTGCTACATCCATTTCAAAGCCCATCAGCGTGAAGGAATGAAATAAAGAACACTTTTAAACATGTTTTCATATACTTGAAATTATCTGTGATCTAATTTCTCCCAATATTTCCTTCATATTAAACTACTGTACCCTACTTGTAACATGATCATACTGTGCATACCTCCAGTTGAAGAGGTTAAGAATTGATTGTTAGAACCTAAAAGGACATTAAATATTTCAAATCAACTGTCAGATTAACAAGGAGTTATGCATAGGGAAATGACTAAAAAAAAGGTCATCAGTTACATCTTAATTAGCTAAATCTATTAATGGTCCAAACTCAGGCTTGCTGGTAATAGACTAAGTTGTGTGAAATTGCATTAGGAATTAATTGGTCCCAGTGCTTCAAGCCTAGCTGAATTCTGCATCTCATAAAACGTCAAGTAAAACATTTTTAGTCATTACTACATTTTGTCTTTACCATTACAACTTACATCTGTTTGCTGGAAAACAGAGCATAAGGGAGGATGCTTAAAAGTGTATTATACCTTTTCCAGCTAAAGCCAGTGTGTTTCAAGGCTTCTTCAGCTAAACAATCGAGAACATAGCACACTTGCTCTCCGCAGCCGGCCTTTAATTTTGAGGGAGGAAAATCCACAGGCCTTCCCTAAAATAAAGAGACGTTCTGTTTATTAATGGCCCATTGATCCGAGTTTCCTCGCAGGGAGAAAAGATTTTTTTACACTAAAACCAAAGCATCCCTCGTGTGTGAAGATTTTATTAATGTTAATTCACATTTTTCCCTTACACAGCTCCAGTCAGGAAACAGAAGGGAACAGAAAACATCCCAATGCAGTGTAGAAATCTTAAAGCACGTGGTAACAAGGATACTCATAGGAGAGATGGATGGTCAAGCACACAAGTGACAAGCCGGCAAAGGTAAGAACAGCTATGGAGAAACTCGAGTCCTGAGACTTAAATACCAGCTTTTCAACATTGTCTTGTTTGCTCCAGATTTTATTTATAAAATATTTTTATTTATTGCTGTCATGTAGAATAAAAATATTAGTTTGTTATGGTTTAAATCCTTTAGAGAACAGTCTTAACATCATTCACAGCTCCACTGTAGTATAATCTTCCATAAGATCATACCTCCTGTAAGTTGATATATTCTCCTGACCTTTGTTTTTGTTGTGTTTTCTTTTTTTTAATATTGAAAAAAAATCCCGATACTTCCTGGCAGTTTATACAACCTTTTACACCTTACCAAAAAAAAAAGGAGAAAACATGAACACAATTCTGAACCATTCCCTTCACTGTGAATTATACCACAGGAGCAGGATCACAAGCACTGTGTAAACTTTCCAGATAAAATCTCTGCAAATTATGCTACTATAAATGAGCAACATAAGTGGCACTCCAAAAAGTAAACCCAGTTCAATCCATTTTGTAGAACAAAAGTAATTGGAATTATATATAATATTATAAGACCATTTTCTGCAGTGCAAAAAAAATTAGCAAGTGTATAAACTTCCAATTAACTAAGTAACAAAGTATAAACTTATAAATAGGAGAAGTCTGTCCAGTCCTTGCAAACAGAAGCAGGAAGGAGCAGAAGCCTTTGATTGCGGTTCTTTCTGAAGGTGATGCACCTGTCTGACACGCACCTGGGAAAACAGCCTGTTCGACACTTACAAAGGACCGCAGTTCCGAGAGCACGTTTGATATCACTGCGTTGGGGTCATCGCACTCCTGGGGCTGCTCGAAGGGACGTCCCGCTTTCGTGATCAGCCAAGCAGCGAGCGTGCAAAACATGAAGAACTGCTCACCGGGATTGGTGGGCAGCGCAAAGTAGTGCCTGTTTCAAAAAGCAGGAAGAATGGCAAATATTTTGAGCTCCTGGAGCTCTTACAGCATTACAGGCCAGCACACACCACAGAGCAGTTTCTCTGACTTTCTCAATGAGCAATCCATCTGAACTAAATTCAGGATGCCTGGTCTCACACATAATCACAGCAGACTAAGTTTTCTACATCCAGCTCACTTGTTTCCGGCTTTGAGTAAGCTATTAATCAACATGAATTTCCAAAGAATCAAATAGGATCTGGGTACTCCTCTCTCCTGCCAGCAGGCTACCTTCGGTTAAACACCACCAAATTAACATTTCCACACAAAACCCAACTTACTCCTCTTGTTTGAGGAGCAACCTGGGAGGAGTTGTTTACCTGAGCAGTCTCAAATCATGATGAGCTCAATTCTGTTACCACTACAGAGATGCAAAATCCCATCACTTCATAAAAATACTACCATTGGCTAATTGAGAACCTATGCAATGGATTCATTTAAGTATCCCTTGCATATCATAAAATACTTGGAAGCTCAAAAGAATCACAAGTCAAAAATCTGCAACTGCCAATAACTTGTAGGCCATGAAGGAGCTAAGACTTTGCTAGATATCAGGCATTTTCTTAACAAGAATTCAGTCCGTAGAACCAGACCACAGTTAGTCCCCCAAAAATGTAAACCACATAAGCAGTAAACCACATTCACATTGGCTACTTGGAACCAAACCCTTCTGTTTACAGACAGAACTGCTCACTAAGATACACAAAGTTTGCTTCCCTGCTCCAGACATCTCAATGGTCTGACAGCTCGCTAGAACCAACTTACAGCTGCTGTGCTCATGCTTGAGCCTGCTTCCCAACAAGGGAATAATCTGGACTGCCTCTTTTTCCCCTACCTACCAAAATGTTGCTTATAGAAAGCTTAACTCTGACACGCTGCGGTGGAGCCTGGTTGAACCTGACAAGACGGATTTGAAAGTTATTTGGGCAGGTGGATGTTGGGACCATATTGGTCCCATTTCCCAAGTTTCCTGCCTCCCCCCCTAATTTAAAAAAAACCAAAACAAACATATGAATATATACCGGATATGAAAACCCAGACTTAACAAGAATGGACTGAAGACCCTTTTCGCAAAGGGTCAAAAAATATACACTCCCCACAAATAGTTATGCTGAATTCAAGAAACTTATTTAGAATTATTTAGAATTTAGGTAGAACTATTTTTGGCACAGGCACCTTGGCACGCAGCTACCCAGCACCAGTCGGGGGGCAGGGAAGCTCAAGTGCTATTTACTTATCACATCTCAGCCTTCGACGTTTGGAAAGCTCCCAGACGACGCGGGAAGCTGTGCCTCTGGCTGGCTGTGCCTTGAGCCAGGACCCGGCTGGACCCGCCAGCCGGGACCTGCCCTCCTTCCTTCCTTCCCGGGGCTCCGACCGCTCGCTGGGATCTCTCCCGCTCCGACCCCCTCCCGCCGCCGCGCGGCCCAGGAGCACCTGGAGAGCGGCCGCATGTTGTGGCGCCTCAGCGCCTCCTCCTCGTAGCTCAGCAGCTTCAGCTTGTCCAGCAGGTCCTCCATGACCACGAACATGTGAAAGGCCGCGCCGGGGCCGCGCTCTGCCGGCCCCTCGTCCGCCGGCCGCTCCCGCTCCCGCTCCCGCTCCCGCTCCCGCTCCCGCTCCCGCTCCCGCTCCCGCTCCCGATCCCGCTCCCGCTCCCGCTCCCGATCCCGATCCCGCTCCCGATCCCGATCCCGATCCCGATCCCGATCCCGATCCCCCCGC
>JAYRBT010000001.1:19147017-19158780 GCA_036023395.1 Myiotriccus ornatus
AACACCTCCAAGGAATCACACATTTAACTGGCTCTGCTAAGTTACGTGCACAAGTCCATCCAGTCTCCCTGTATGTTTACTGGAAACAGTCCAAATAGGATCAGAATCATCCCCTACAAATGCCTTTCTCTAGCTGCTGTCTACAGATGGATCTTACAATAGCCATAGGTGATACAAATCCCCTCTTCAGTGGTGAAATTACTGTGCTGTTCACAGAATCTTCCTGCTCTTGGACCAGAAATACATTACACAGTACAGAGAAGACACTTACCAGAGAGATTGGCACCTTTGTGGCAGCACAGGCAGAAAGCAGGTAAGCAGATAGACAGTAGGGTGGAAGGGAACGAGACAGGTCACTATGTTGCAGAGCAGTTGTGGCGCAGTAGCTGCTCAAGCATCAGAAGGATTTCCAAGTGTCACTGGAAAGAAGGCTTTTAAGGGGAAAAGAAGGATGAACTTACAGTCACTTAAGAGGATATCTCCTGTGTAAGGAAGGGTTGCAGCTTAAAGCTGCTCTACCAAAGGAACTGACAAGATGTGGATACAGAGTCAAGCTAAAGGCAATGACTAGGTTAAATGCTCTGTTTTAGCACTTCTCATTTTTTAACTATTTCCAGAGGAGCGTAGAATTTTTCAAATTCTTTGGACTAGACACAGTAGTGGAAAGGTAGCTTGAAGCAGAAGAACCACACAGTTCTTCTGACAGTTTGGTGCTGCGCAGAGGTTTGTGCTAGGTGGGCAATTGTCTAATTCATTGTTACCACCCACCTTGGGATTTCTTGTGTCCACCTGGATTGCATGGTTGCACTAAGAACCTGGGAAATGTTTTAGATTAAAGTTGCAAAGATTTTGCAACAGAAGTTGTGGTCCAGACTGGATAACATTTACAGAGCTGCTCTACTGGAAATCAGCAGAGCCATTAATGGCACTGAGCACTGTGCCTGGAGACAATGTTTAATACTCTGGGGCAGTTGATTGGTTTTAAATGGGACTAGTGTTAAGAAGTCATCAAATCATATCACATAAGCACAAATACAATTCAGGACAATTAAATAAAATAATGTGCTTTGGGCTTTTTCTCAGTTTCCTTTTAATATTTCTTTCTCCCTAAATCTTAGCTTTTAGATTATAAATAAGAAAAATCCTTGCTTTGATATAGTTATTGAACAATAGTGAACATTAATTTGTGATATAAAGCACTTCTGTTAAACTTTTTGGTATTTTTATGTTTAAAGAAAATTCAAGTAACACCTGGAAAATTGTGCTAGGAGTAGGAGTACCTGTTGCAGTGGTGCTGGTAGCAGGATGCTGTCTCTATATCAAGGTATGCACAGTCATTAGAGTATTTATTTTTTGAGGTACTATTGATACTGATCCCCTCAAGATTTGCGTAGGGGTTTGAGTCAAACTTTGCAACTTTTTATGAAGTTGTTAATCAGTAGCTATAGCTCGACAGTTATGATTAAGCAATTTCATTGTGAACATCATGAGCTAGGATAATCTTTTCTTTTAAGAGACAGGGCAGATGATCTCTGGGCTGATTGGGCTGGCGAGATAAGAGCCACCAGGAGTGAAGTCAGCAGAACTGAGCAGTAACTGGAGGAAAGGTTACTCCTCACAAATACTTTCCAGTAACTTGCTTTAAGAACAATCAAACTGGTGAATTTTCTCACTTGTGTTTAAAACAAAGAAAACCCAAACCAGAACACAAAGTCCTTCAAACAATACACATAGCGAGTCTTCATAAGGGCCCAAATTACTATTTCGATTGTGTCCAATGTCAGGGCTCATCAAAACCTCAGATTGGAAAGTTATACAACATTGCTTTGTTTCAGAGACTGTTATCACCATATGTCCATCGATGAAAGGGGGGAATTCCCGGCCACAGCCAGCTGCAGACAGCGGGAGTTTTGTGGGAAGAGCCCCTTTTTCCCCCTGTTGCCCTTCCCCTTCTCAGTGGGGGGGGGGGGGGGGAATATATCCATTTTTGGCTTCTCCCATGTGCCGGAGCCCAACAGCACCCCCTGCTGATCGTGGTTAGAATTGTACCTAAAGGCAGAAAGTACTGAACTGTTCCTTTTTGAAGGGGATTTTTGGGCACAGGATTATTGTTTGGTTGGTTTTGTGTTCTTTTGTTGTTCTGCCAATACACATATATCCTTTATTAAAGGGTTGTTATTTTTTCTTTCTCCATACTTCCTTAACTGGAGCTTCTTAATTTCAGATTTACAATTGCTTAGAGGGAGGAGTTTGGGTCTTTCTCATAACTCACCCTCCTTAACAAAACACTTCAGTCTCATTAAACTGAGACACTGGAGTACAGCATCTTCTAGTGGATGAATTTTATTCTTATGCATTTGTAATAGGCTGGCTCTGTCTTAGAATAGTCTGTCTTTTTCCTCTCCATTTGTTGTGAGTACCCTTAAAAGACCCAAACTTGCATTATTGGTCCATCTTTCTGTGCTTGACAGTACAGCCCTATCCATGGAGAGATATATCTCCAAACTCCCTCGGTTTTTGTCACACTCTGAATTTGGTAAGCTTCAGGAGGCATTTGACGATGGTTACCATGAGGTTCAGCAAGAACACATGATTATGCCTCAGTCTTTTGTCATGTTTCTCTCACTTAGAGATTAACTTACATGTTTTTTATTAGTCAATTTTAATGCTAACATGCTTTAGAGATGATAATACACTTTTGTGATGCAGATCTTTAAAGAATTTAAGCAAGATTAATTTATCTTGGGACCAATTGAGACCTTGAACATATCATAATCAGAGGCAGTTTACAGGGCAACTCAGCTCTGGTTCCATTGAAGGAGGACTAGAAAGAAGTCTTCCTGGAAGAAACAGGAATGTTTCTGCACTGTTACATGGTTGCTTATTTTACTCAGATAACGTTAAAATGGAAAATGCTGACTTAACTTTACATGGAGTGTGTCTTGTTCTGTTCCCACCAGGGGATTAATTTTACACTTCAGTAGTTCTTACAAGCATTTTTGTTTTGCCTAGCTATGCAAAAGGGCAGAAATCCTGTGAGCGCCTTGACATACCGGAACAAAACCCTTCTCTGCACACAGGTGCACCTGAAATTGTTGATGAAAAGAATGAAGACTTCCTTTATCTTCCCCTTTCAGTTACAGCAAGAAGCCACGTGGAAATGTGATTCTCTGAACAACAGTAACAAACAAAGGAACTGATAGAAGGTGAAAAAAAAGTCAATTGACACTTGTATGTGAGAAGCTGGCATGAAAAATTGGAACTTGGATTTCCCAAAGGGACAGAGAATTTTCCACAGAGGAAGAAATCCCTAAGTTTTGAGGGATTTTTTTTTTTTTCAGTGTTAGGGAAAGAGAAGGCTTACTGTTTTTCATTTTATTTAGTATTTTTCCTGGGTTACACAAAGACTCTGGTATCCACCTTTTCTCTATTCCCAAAATACGCTAATTTAGACTGTGGAGAGGGACTTAAGGGGGGTACTCTATTATCCTAGGAGAAGAATGTATCCACAAGTGTGAAAAGACTGGAATGCTGATGCCTCAGACAATCCAGGTGTGCACACCTGCCACCTCAGGCTACGAGCTGGGGGTTGTTCCTTTGTCCTTGCACAAATGACTCATCTGTGATAACTCCCCTCAGGGAGGCATCAGGACAGTTCACACACATGGCCTGAAGATATTCACCTCTGCTGATGGCCATAATGGATCCACCTGTGCTGATGTTACAGGCAGCCTTAACTTCATAGAAGGTGTCAAAGGTTCTTGAAATCTCTCGTGATCCAGTATTCATCATTCAGTGAAGAACTCCCTGCCTCAAGGGAGGTACCATGGGTGCTCCCACCGACCCTGAGCCAAATAAAAGACCACACCTGGACTTCACTCAGGAGGTTGAGGGTCTCCTTCCCTCATTCCATGGGAATTCTACTACCCAGGCTTCTACCACCACCTTGGTGGATCAGGACTACAACCACCATCGGAGTTGTGGCAACCAGGTCTCACTGTTGGATCCAGTGGGTGTCTTGTGAGTCCTTCCCATCTCAGCCCTGCTCCAACTGCCTGTGCCAGCACTGACTCTCCAAACCATTCCTGCCAGGTTTTAACGGGTGGGGGGAGGCTGACTGCCATCTTACTTTGATATGGTGGGCGGGAGCTTTTGAATTTTCTGGTAAGATTAACCCAGTTTTATCAGTACTGTTGTTTATCATTCTTCTTGGTAGAGAGTTATTTTTTTTTTCATTTACATTTATTTGACTTCTGTCTCTCTCTGTATTGGAGAGAACCAGCAGTATTGAACTGGAGGAAGGAGACTTCCACCTGAGGTCTCCTCCCCGCCCCAGATTGTCTCAAACCGAGACAATATTTTAATTTAGTATTAGTATTCTTATTAGCATTTAATATTTATTAGTAGTATTTAATAAGCAAAGACCACCTCCCTGTTTAAAGACAGAAAAGACCTAAGAGAACACCCTGTTTCTGAGCAACAGGCAGTCCTGCTGGGAGGTGTCCTTTGACAGTATCTCCTGTGTCTGTCCTGCAGCTGGCAAACAGAAATCCTTTGACTGGTGGTAGTGGAAGCTTTTAAACTGACTGTTCTTATGAAAATGTTTACTTTCTCCTCTCCTATGAAACTCTGTACTAGTGGCAGGACAAATGGAAGTTGGGTTATCCCAGCTTTAAGGGCTGTCCTCGGGCACAGGTTTTATCTGTACTCCTGTCTTGGTTTCAGCCAGGACAGGGTTAGTTTTTTTGCAATAGTTGTGAGGGGGTGTGGCCAGGACCCAAATGTTATTGGAGATCACCTCACATCATTTCCACAGGCAGGGAGAAGGGTTTCCTTCCAGCTGAGAAAACATGATAGGGGAGCAGTCTGGCATGGTTCATTGTCCCAGGGTCCACGGTGAGCAATTCTGCATGTGAATCACTCTTTGATGCATTTTTGTTATTAATATTGGTGCTGTTACTGTTCGTTTTCTTATCTCATTGCTGTTTCCGGCAAATTGTTCCTATCTCAACCTGGGATCCTCACCTTTCGTGCCTCCAGTTCTCAACTCCATCCCTCTGCAGCAGTGAGGGGAGGGGGAAAAGGGAGTGAGAGTGTGATGTGTGGTTTGGAAGAGTCCTGGTGGGGGCACTGAATTGGGAGAGTACCATTCCTAAACCATGACAGCCTTACTTGGCACCCAATGTGGAGCACAAAGGTTTGAGATAACAACAGATCTTCCCCGAGTGGGTTCGAAACAATCTTGATCTAAGCATTTGCTGTATTAGATATGGAGCCAGTGCTCACAATATTGCTCGGTCTGTTTATGTGGGTGTGGTACCTAACCCTGTATATATTTCCATATGTGCTCCTTGTAGTGATCTTTTTCAGAGTAGGGAGAGAGATCAGGATTGCTTTATTGCTGTACTGTGTGATACCAGTTTATGACATGATAACGTAAAGGGCAGTGTGGGTCATTTGGGATGTATATTAAGTGTTGCTCTCCTGCCCTGCTGGCCTTGGGTGCTACTGGGAATTCATTAATGATCGTACCCAGCCTGTGGGGGGGAACAAGGGAGGATGATTTTCCAGAGATTTTCATCCCTTTTTCCTCCTTCAGGCCTGTTTCAACAGCTTTTGAGATGGTCTTGTTGCTAAGTCTGCCATGTCTGTCTAGAGTGATCCACACTGTGTTTAGAGTCAAGAAAGAGATTTCTAGGAAGGTCATTCAGAGATCTGCCCTGAGGGTGATAGTCATGAGTGGCATGGAATGTGGGGGGGAAATGGACCAGTTTTTTTGAAAATTCTCTGCTCCAATGGTTTGGAAGTTCACCCCTGAACAACTACAGAACTTTGATAAAGTGACAGGGTATTTGCAAAGAGAATGCCATGGCAACTCCGTAGAGGAGCAACTTACTGCAGTGTGCTGAGCCCTGGCCACTATTTATTGGACACTGATTGTCACTAGACAGCACCCTCAGGAGGAGAAGGAAAGCAGACCAGCAGGCACTATGGCCACTCAAACTGCAGCTGAACCAGAGGAACAACCCATGCTGGTAGCAGTCACTCCTATACTGAAGAAGAAATCCAAGACCAACTCCTACATGGCAAGCTGCAGAAACTTTTAAGGGACAACGTTGATCAATCTGCCAAAATTTAAATGTCTCAGGTGGATCTGGACTGGCAAAGGTGAATTATTTCTGGCTTGATGGGCCCATTATGCATCAGGTCATCAGGGAAGAGATGCAACGTACAGATGGACTCATGAGTAAGGATTGGATTTAACCATGGACACCATCTCCCAGGTTATCCATAACTGTGAAACATGTGCTGCCATCAAGCAGGTGAAGCCTCTGTGGTAGGGTGGTGAACGGTCGAAATATAAATATGGGGAGGCATGGCAGATTGATTCCGTCACACTCCTGCAAAGCCACCAAGGCAAGTGCTATGTGCTGACAGTGGTGGAGACAACTGGAGATGCACCCTGTGCCTCACTCTACTGCCCAGAACAGTTTCTTGGGCCTTAAAAATCAAGTCCCATGGGGACATGGCACCCTGGAAACATCAGCTACTTTAACAATCTGCATATGACATACATGAGGCTGTGAAGCATGATTGGATTTGCCCTTGGTTTTGATTTTGTCAGAGATCTGCCAATTAGGATTTGTTCCAACATAATGAAGTGGGCTGTTGGCAAGATATAATCTTTTATTGATCCCTGAGGCTTGGCAAAATATAAACACAAATAAATGAATACGCTATAAAGTCTGTTTGGATTTTCACTTGATGTTTATTTCTGTAAGTGCTTATTTTTTTTTCTACATCTGCTTTCAGTTGTGCCTGATTATATCAAGTATCTTCTCATATCTGTCAGCTTGGATTGAACTTACTCCTCTTCATGAACCTGAAATGCAATTGAGATAGTATACAACTGTTAAAAAGAAAATGGCAGTGTTGAGGGGTTTTAGGGTAAATTCACAAGCAAATGACAAAAGCTTCTATTTACTAATGGTTCTGCTCCCTGGTATTTCTGGTTTGTATCTGAAATAGACTAGCAGCAATCTAGCCCATCTTTGCCATTTCACTGCAGCTAACAATACAGCTGTCTTGTCCTCACTCTAGATTATATATATATCCCTTTGAGAGCAGAGGACTTCTATACAACCCTGTTTCAGTAGGTGGTGTTTCCAGGAAAATGGGTACTAGTATCAGTAGACAGGGTATTTCAATGCTAGATGATCAGAGTAGTCTCTACAGTGCCTTTCTCTCCCCAAAGATATGTCATGGCTTTTGGGACAACACTCACCGCCTGAACATGTCTCCTGCCAGCTACTGCTGTTACTGCCACAAAACTCTTTCTGTGGAGCTGACACCTCTGCCTGCACTGTTGAGCTCATCTTTTGGCAGTGCAACACTCTGCTCTAAACCAGAGCTGGAATTGGTGTTGGCAAATAGCATCTGATTAATAAAACCAAATATCCACTTTTGCATATTTGAGGCAGAAAGAGAGTACCACTAAGACACAGGGAATAAACAGCAATCTTAACAGTATTTACAAAAATAATTTACTCTCGTGGTTTACCTAAATAGGTATGGTGCCACGGCTTTGTGAATCTGTGAGTTTTCATTTTTTTTTGTAGGGCTGGAATAATTTAAAGAAAAATCTGTGGAAATTTTTTACTCTTAAAAGCTGCAAATCTTCTGAGCTTCAGTTACAGTACTGCTTCCATCGTATGTAAACGTATGAGAGACCAGCTATTCATGTAGTTTTAATGTAGCTGTGCTCTAGATGATGGAACAACAGTCATTTATATCAGTCAAAGGTGACTTTATTAGTCCAATATGAAATCAGAAGTTAGAGTGTTCCCTGCCATAGAATGGTGGCTACAGAAGAGAAAACGTGAGTGTTGGAATCACATGTGATAAAACCACCAAAATTATAGAGAAAGGAGTTTTTTTTTTTTCACCTCTTTCTTAACTCAGGAGTTGTTATGCCTGTAAAACTTAAGTGGTGTTAAGCATGGAAGTTTGTGTTTCTCTTGCAAATGAAATAGATAAAGCAATGAGCCAGCTCCTCTTTCTGTCATTCCTCGAAGTAAGAATTCTACTCTTATTTGCCAGAAGGCAAGCATAGATAAGCGAAGGTTTGCATTCAGTTCCAGACCAAGTGCTTAGGTACCTTTTAGTTTCATCAACTATTATTCTGCTACCATTCCTATCAACTGCAAAACACCACAACTATATTTCTAATAACTAATGACTTCCCAGCACATAGGTGACTAATCACTAGTACTTTATTTTTGTCCAGCTCTTCGAATCAATACAAGTTCATTAAAAGAGCAATGTTAAAATATCTAGCAATCTGCTAATGCTGTAACCCTCAGGCTGTATGACATACATAGAAAGCTACATCAACAGAGGGAGGAAAAGGTGAAGTCTTTTAATATTCCTTACAGAAAAAAACCTCTAAAAACCAACCATAATAAACCCACCAAAATCACCACTTCTTCTGCTGAGTGCAGAGGTTAAATGACAACATCAAGAGGACAGAGAATATATTTTGTCTCAAGTGTCAGATTGCTGTCTAAAAGGGTTATCTTAATGTTAAAGGGTAGACTGAAACTAAAAAAATGTAGTAAACAAGAATTTATTCCAGTCTACGCTATTTTTTTCAGATGTAACAGATACATAACACCCACTACTGTGCGTTAAACAGTCTCATTTACCCCACACAGTATTACTGTACCTTTTTCATGCCAATATCCCTTGACTTGCTCCTCAGCTTATTAACTTGAGATTCAGCTATTTCAGCCCTTTCTTCAGCATCATCCAGATCATGTTGCTGTTTTCTGTACTTCGAGAGGTACAGATTGGCTTGAGCTTCCTGGTGAGAAAAAACAGTGCAGCTGATTTCCTCCTGTCCACATGAAACAAAGCTTTTCATTTGAAGTGGGAGGGAAAGTGCTCAGCATGACGAGCTAACAGCCGTATGGGGACCACTTGCCTCCTGGAGAACTGAGATTGCTGTTTTACAGAGCTAATGTTTCCAGTGGCATTCTCCATTTTAGGTGAACAGTGAGGCTCTCAATGTGCTTTCTGGGGGGCTAGGAGGAAAAAAGTCTTTCCCGTTCTTTCCCTTCCCCCTTTCCCTTGCAAATTATACTGCAATCATAAGATAAAATTGAATATCTTAACTATAATCAACAAATATGCCAAATGTTTTATTTTATATGAAATATAAATAGTTTTATATACAGGGTTTATATGAAATAAAAATATCAATGCACAGAAAGTGTGTATTTGTACTAGAAGCTTCTATGGATAAAAGGCTGTGGGTTTAGAACAATAAATCTCTCAGAGGTAAAAAGGCTCAAATAGTTACTTACAGCTTCCTCTGCTTGGTGCTTGTAACTCTTCACTTTTAATTGTAGCTTGTCAATCAGATCCTGCATCCTGGCAAGATTCTTCTTATCTTCTTCTGACTGTATCAAAACACTATTAGTTGGGCTGCTGGAGTAAAAAGGCCTAGAGCATCTCCCACAGTGCATGAAGTATAGATGTCAAACTTATAGCTCAAAACACAACCTAGCCATGTTGTGATCCTCCTGTATACAGATGAGAAATTCTTCTGTAGGTTCATTGAAAATGTGTGTAAGTGTGGTGGACTGAAAGAGAGCACCCTCTCCATTTATACAGATGTAAATATAGATACATATATAGAAACATATATATGTGTGCACACACTTCCAGAGTTGTACACATACATACACCCGGAGTTCCTTGCTCAGGGATGAGGAACACTCTTGTCATTATAAAGTGTGTCATGATATAGTGAAACAGACTTATGGGAGAGTCTAAAACTGTAATTTGCATAATTTGAAGTCTGGTTTGGAGGCATTTCTGGCAAAAGGAGCCAGGTTTCAGCTGTCACACTCCATAAGCAGAAGGACCAGATAATTCTGCTGGCTCACTGTATTCTAAGAAAACAAACTTCCCCTTCTGCGTACAAAAATCAAAGTAAAACAACAGGTAGGAGGCTAAATAATCTAAAGCAGATGGATGGGTTTATCTTCTTAAGAATGGTGTTGGAAGCAAAAGGATCAGTGCTCTGTGCTGCAGGCCTTTTTGAAAAGAGCAGCTGTTAGCAAACCTGCAGGAGGCTCAAGACTAAACCTTGCTGTTCAGCAATAGGTGATGGGGCCCTGGGACTGAGCAACCCTACAGTGAGTGGTGCATTAGTCAGCAGAGTCCTTCTGGCTCCTTTTGGCAACAGCAGCACAGCTGAGAGACAGCTGGGCTCTTTTTTCCCTTGCATTGTGCATAGTTATCAAAGCCTGCTCCATATTAATACTGTACTAAAACTCTCCAAATTCCCAGAGACAGAGGCTTTCTGACACTAGTTACAACAAATCAGCAAGGGGATGATGATTACTGGCACAGGATGCCCAGAGAGGCTGTGGATGCCCCATCCCTGGAAGTAGTGTTTAAGGCCAGGCTGGACAGAGCTCTGAGCAGCCTGATGTAGTGGAAAATGTCCCTGGCCATGGAATGGGGGATTGGAATGAGATGATCTTTAAGGCTCCTTCCAAACGCCAACCATTCTATGCTTCTATGACCGTAGCCCGAGGGAGATGTTTCTCCTGTGCCTAAAGCTTTGGCTGTAATCAGAAAGCTCTGGGTAATGCCATCCTTCACTGGAACATTGAGGCAATTCAAGACATGTTTCTTTTCAGTGACCTAGTGGTTACCACAGTCCCCAACGTACCTGGTAAGTCAGCTCTTTTATGCGTCTCTCAAACTTGCGGGCTCCTTTTTGGGCATCTGAATTGCGACGGAGTTCAGTCTCAAGTTCATTCTCCAGCTCACGAACCTGCAAAGAAGGAAAACCCCTTGCCATTATGCTGCATCAATTCAAAGTAGCAGATAATTTGGTTCACAGTTCAATAAATGCTTATTTTCTAGGCATATCCACAGAGTCAAATTTCAAGAAGGGATCAAAATGTCACCTTTCCGTTCAGCTTTTTCCTAAATGTATTTAAGCTGCACCAGCAGTCAGAGGTGCAGACATATGCAAAGGCCAGCAAAGTTTAACAAAGCAAGCATTGGAGAGGCATTTGCTGATTTTAGATGCTGGGGCTTTTAAATTTTTTTTTTAAATCAAGGGCTTTGGTTATCTGCTGGTCAACAGCTCGTTGTAGCTGGATGATGAAGGGGAAGCATGCCTCCAAGAATTGCTGACCTGCATTCTGTGAAACAGAGGAAAAGTGTTCATACTATCCCTTCTTGGCCTCTATAAACTTACCAGGCCAGTCCTAGGCTACCTACTTTGTGCCAATTCTGGAAGCAGAAGGCAGTGGTCTGAAGTTGCATCACAAACTTACCCTGGATTCCAGTTTCTGGATCTGCTTCTTGCCACCTTTCAGAGCTATTTGTTCTGCTTCATCCAGTCTCTTCTGGAGGTCTTTAATGGTTTGCTCCATGTTCTTCTTCATTCTCTCTAAGTGAGCACTAGTATCCTGCTCCTTTTTAAGCTCCTCAGCCATCATTGCTGCCTGAAAAATAACCACATTTTACAGCAGCTCTCTTATGCTGTTGGATTATGTTTCAGAATAAAGGGTGGAAGATCAGCCTTGAATTGTCTCCTATTTAGATCAATCACTGTACCCAAAACTCCAGATAATACCTTCTGTTTGTATATCTTGTGTGGACACAAGTCCTATGAGGAGAGGCTGAGGGAGCTGGGGTTGTTTAGTCTGGAGAAGAGAAGGCTTAGAGGTGACCTCA
>JAYRBT010000001.1:19158880-19233394 GCA_036023395.1 Myiotriccus ornatus
AACTGGAGTTGGATCAGGGGTTGGACTCGATGATCTTGGAGGTCTTTTCCAACCCAATCTATTCTATGATTCTATGACAGAGAAAACAATAGAAAAACCTCAGAGGCCCTCCCTATTCTAATGTTTTGATTTAAGGTTCCACCCCTCCCTTTTTCCATCTTTTTTTTTTTTTTTAGTTTTATTATCTATGCTATATCATGTTCTCATTTATAATGCCCATAAGTAAGCCTATGACACTCAGTAGAGGCATTTTTTACAGAAACTATTCAAAATCTATTCTAGGTGTTTGGAGCTCTTGAAAGGTAGTAGCCTAAGACAACTGGCAGACAAGTTTCCCGGCACAGCCACAGGTGAAAGCTGCCTGGGCAGTTGTAAGAGCAGAGCAACTTCTGCAGTCTGTGCTGGGATAGAAACTCGGTATCAACATCCTACATAGTCCCTGGTCTTTCTGTAAGGCAGGTAAAAAGGGTGCCAAATTAGCTCATTCCTGCTTTGATGTTTGTACCTGCCAGCAAGAGCCATTTAGAGATTTTGTACCCATCACTGAGCTGTCACCAAAAGACAGCAGTCATTGTAATCCAGGGTGGAGCTGCATCAAGAATCAGCATCTTCTCTGTGGCAGGCAGTAATAGAGCTGTCAGCCGAGAGCAGTAAAGACCATGGTACCGGAATAGCTTCATCCAGGCACTCCAGACACATAACTCACTGAAAGGTCCAGTTTTTACTTTCATTTTATTTGCTGGTATGATGTGAAACATCATCTGAACTATGAAGACGTGGATTTCTCCAGGTCTGTGGGAAATGAAACTATACGTGCCCAAACACCTGTCCTCCCTAGAAGAGTACACTCCATCTCTCATCCTGGGATCTTAGGCCTCATGTTTTTCCAGTTCAGTAATTTTGTTCCTCACATCATATTCGATGTACACCAGGAGATCAGTTAGTGCTAGTTCAACCTGTATTGGTTTAATGTATCCAGGTGAATAACTTGCTTGATAAAAAGGTGACGTGACCTGAGAATTTGAAGACCAGTGAAAACTGCATTCTTGGGAAAACAAAACCCTGAGAAAACAACCAAACCCAAACCCTAAACATAAGAAAAAAAATCTGTCCTCTCTTTTACCTCTAGCCTGCTTTATTTTGTAGTTTCATCAGTTACCTCCAGATAACTGTGGAACACTTTGCATGTATGAGCTCTGTAATGAGCACAGAAATGGTGACCTGGAAATACTTTCTTGGCTGTCCTTGCACATTGCAGTATGAGAAGAAGTGAGAAAGGAACCATCACTTACATCTGTGATTGCTTTCTTGGCTTTTTCTTCTGCGTTCCGGCACTCCTGGACTGATTCTTCCACTTCATTCTGCATCTGGGAAATGTCACCCTCCAGCTTCTTCTTTTGATTGATCAGGCTTGTGTTCTTTTATTAAGTTTTCCCCAGAGGAATAATGGAAAAGGATGGAAACTGATGATTAGAGACAACTCCTCTAAATACCAGAGCACACCAGGGCTTACTGATTTTTTGGATTTTCTGGATTACACAGAGCAATACTTGGGAAGGGAGAGCCAGGTACATGTTAAGGGCTGGCTTGACTAGCAAATGTAGCTTCAGATAGAGCAAATATTAAAAATACTCTCAAAGCTGCAAATACTCAGATTTTAATGATAAATGATGATTTTGATAAAATAATAAGCAATAAACTTAGAAGAACGAATAAGGCAGTTAATTTTGGTAAATTAATGATTGTTAATCAGCCAATAAGGTGATTAAAACAGAAGCTCAGTGCCACCAATGGGCTGGAGGAAACACTCCAAAACATCACCAGCCTGTAGCACATTTTGATTTCTTTATGACTGTTTTTTGTGAAGAGAAGCAAAAATGCTGTCAAGTCAGGACATGCCCCTCCATGGCACCTTAAAAACTGCAGTGTCCACCTTGACAAAGCCCAAAGGCCAGTGTTAATGGAGACCTGCAAGGCACAGAGTGCACTTTGCTGCAGGTGGTTTCCTGCCCTGCTCAATCCCAGTATTGTTAGAGCCAGCCCCTGTGGTTACATCACAGGGTTACAACATCAGTGCCCTGCATAAACACAGCACCTGCTTTGCTTCTCCAAAGAAATGCCTCACCATCGCAGACATGGCTTATTTAAAGCAAGAAACTGGCTTTACAGCATGGAAGAATGAAAGAAATAAAATTTACTCTTGTTATTTTCCATCATCACTTTTTCTGGAAGCTGTTTAAAGCAGTTGGATGAATCATCAATTCCTGCTGACTTGAAGGGAGTGAGGTGGCGTATCTACAGTGTGACTGAACTGTCCCTCATTTTCTCTCTAGATTTGTGATGGCCATGGACAAACAGTCTCAGTGGTTAACAGAGAAGGCAGTGAGGGGAGAAGGCACAGAGAAAGCCAACCTGACTGTGAAGCAGGTTCACACGCTCAGTGGCTTCCAGCAGCTCGTGCTCCGCCAGCTTCCTTGCCCGTTCAGTCTGGTCCAGCAAAGCCCTCAGCTCATCCAGCTCCGACTGGAGAAGATTATTCCTCCTGTCAGAGACTGCCAGCTGCTCCTTCAGATCTTCATTCACGTGTCCCGAGTCATCCAGCTGCACCTGAAGCTCCTAAAACAAAGCAGGTGTTTGGTTTTATACCAGTGCAACTCCATTTCAAGCCACTGTGCTTACACAGGAGGATCTCGGATTGCAGAGGCTACATGGGGCCCACATCAAGAATTTCACTGCTTTTTTAATTTATTATATTTCTTTATTTAATGTATTTCCACACTGTGAGCTGAATAGCTTTTGTGGTACATGGTGCAATGGGGGAAAAATCTGTGTGCTCAAATCTGTCATAGCTAGTGGTTCTGCCTAAGGCAGAATTAGCTGCTTAGGCACAGGAGAGGCAATAACAGAAGAGATGCCTTAACAAAATGCTGCTTCTATTTTTATTTTTTTTTAAGGTATTACAAATATTTATGCAAACAAGAGCTGAATATACACATACTCCCTGAACTTCAGCCAACTCACTTGCTCTCCACTTTTAAAAGACTTGCAAGCTCATGAGAAAATCACAGGTTTTCAGTTTCTCATGCTGTAGCTTTCTGCCCCTGTAGGAGGCTGCAGCCAGCAGGGGTTTTATGACTGGATCTCATCCAGTTTGTATGCAAGTCTGAGAAGAAATCCATATTTCAGTATTCTCTGATGCCAGATGTGATCACTAATTCCCTTTACATTGTTGGGAGTAGTTTCCCTCTTAATTACCATCACCACTGCTCTTTTGGTCTGTGTTGATGAAACCCAGCCCTTGACTACTGATGGGTGCTTGGGACTGGCAGTTCCCTGAGTACCTTTATTTGTGTCTGCAAGCCACGTGTTGCCTTGGTTGCCTCTGCAGCGTGCCTGTTAGCATGGCTGAGCTGGATTTCCATCTCGTTGAGGTCCCCCTCCATCTTCTTCTTGAGCCGGATGGCCTCGTTTCTGCTGCGGGCTTCTGAATCCAGGGTGGACTGCAGTGAATCTATGGCACGTTGCTGGTTTCTCCTGAAAAGGACACGAGGGATGAATGGAATAATTTTCCTCTTTTCACAGGAATGTAGAACTCCATGCAGCAGTATTGCACTCTCTGAAAGTGTCTCATTTCCAGAAACAGTATATTTCTGAATGTCACACATACACAACATACATAGTTTCTAGTTCCTTGCTGCTGTCTAACTGTCTGGTGTGCTTCACACCCTCAACTAACTCCTGATCTGTAAGCACCGGTAGCATCCTTCTTCTGCATTTCCTTCGGCAATACTGGATCCAGGAGTGCTCTCAGACTTCTGGTAAACACAACCAAGTACGGATTTGAAGCTAACAAGAAGCACTTCAAGCCTAGCAGTCGCTTCCTAAGATATTTACTGCATAATTCACTTGTATGTTTTACATCTCAGCCTTTTTATGAAGACATTAGTGGAGGGTATCAATCAAACTGAAGGTAGGCTGTTATGTTCTAAGCTAATTACTCTAGGTGCTCTTTATAGTAAATGGCATGTATAAGCTATAAGTTATTGGGTCTTAAAAGAGATGCTGAAAAAACCATTCTTATGCTAATGGTAAGGGGAATAATTCAGGAATAGAAATCCTGTTACGGACATCTAAATTTAGAAGAGATTAAACCCACCCAATTAAACAGCCTTGTCCCCCTGTGAAAGGCAGCTTAGTGTCAATTTAAAGACAAAACAGATACAAACAGGAGCTTAATTTTCTTGACTCTGCAACAGAGAAGTCCTACCATGAAAGTTTTGCTCTCTTACAACCAGAAGGTAACTCAAAGCACAGAATACAACTCACAGAGAAACATTTATCTCACTGCTGGCCAAATTTTGCTGAAAGTGTAGGAATTCTGGGAAAGCATCGAGTCAACAAGGAAAACCTTGAGGGCCTTATTACTTCAACAAGATACTGAACTGTACCCTAGACTCCCAGGAAACAACCCAGCATGTCTGCTGAACACTCATAATGAAGCTGAAGTAGAAAGCTCTGGTTAGCTTATCCCAAGGTCTCCGCAGTCCAGACATCTGCAGGATATCAAAAGATTAAAGGGCAAAAATCTTCTTGAGTGTGAAACAACACTGGCCTGACTGGGCCTTGGACTTTCCCTTCCCAACACTTTAGTGTACCAATCAACAATGATATGATTCTTGGGTAAATAGCATTGCAACACTGACCAATTCAAGGCCAAAGTTTTCTGAACGACCGCACACACACATTGCTGAACATCTGGCCTAGTGTGGTCTCCTTTTAAGAGTGTAACTCTTCAGATTTGAAGTTATGCTGAGTGGGAGGGAAGACACAAAAAATGTCATCGTCCTCTTATCTAATTGCTTTCCATTTTTCCTATTGATTCCTCTTAACTATAAGCTCTTCTCCTGTTATATTCACACTTTCTGTGCCTCTGCAATTCTCACTGCTTACCCAAATGGTGTACACACAACAGCAACCTCTCCACATCCTCCCACGATCAGTGTAGCTGTAACTGCATAAATTAACTAAATGCCTTTAGGTAACATGGGTTTGAGCACCACTGAGGTAAGTACTGCTGATTTTGCCTGGGATTCCCCTTGGGAGTCAGCCATCCTACAGGATTAGGAGATGGCAGCTCTCTAGACCTACCTGTTTTCGTACTGTAAACATACAAACTTAGCGGCCCTTGGTCTGCTGGGAATTTGGTTGTGCCAGTCAGTTTTGTTACAGCTGCCATGTGACACACTTGATGGGTTTAATTGTACACTGACAGAGTCTGACCTGACAGGAATATTTCAACTAAGAAATGGTGTTGTGATAAGATTACCCTTTGGCAAATAGTCAGAGCTGTCTTGGTTTCTGGTACAGACAGAATCTGCTTGTGCTGGCAATAACTACCTGTGGTACATTTGACTGGGTTGGGTCTTGAGCATTGTTCTGGTCTTTTGAGACTTTCCTGTTAAAAAAACCTGCTGCTGCCTGGACAATACCTTATGTTTTCCATTTCTTCCTCCTTTTCTGTCAGTTTCCTTTCAAACTCTGCTTTAAGCTGAGAAAGTTCAAGCTGAAAACGAAGGGTCTTGCTTTCTTCATGCTCCAAAGCTCCCTGAAATAGAAAGCATCAAGAGCTTGCAAGCCAGGAATTGCTCTATTTTTTTTTTTTTTTCAAATCACAACAGCTGCACAAAGATGATCCCTTCACACATCTCTTCCTGTTTCCAATAGCACTACCTCCTCCTTCTTTCTCTCTCTCTAGGCGAGGACATGAGTAGCTTACGTGGCAAAACAACACACTTAAATGCCTTCTAATGCAACCTGACAGTTGGAAAATCGAGCAGCAAGCTCCTCAGAGGACAAATTGTCAAACAGTCCACAGCTCACAAGAAAACCCCCAAACAGCAACACCTGCCTGCGTGGCTTTGACATCAGCAGCTGCTCCCTGCTCCGCACCTCTGTAAGGACACCCTCCAGAAATTCACAGGCTTGTAAGGGATAGGAATAAGCCAAAACAAGATTATTTTTAGGAAGGTGAAGGGGTCCACACATCCATCCTCCAGCTCACAAAAATCTCTCCAAATCACAAAGTGTTGGAAGCCTCCTAATTATATAATCTTATTAGGCAATATGACTTCAAAGAAAGAAATAACAGGTATCATCTCTGTATGACAAAATGCAAAAATACTCTGTCATTCTTTCCAATTAAAATGAATTGTCTGTTAAATAGGGGAATTTTGTTCCTATGTCTTTATTGCTACATTTCTCTCATATATGGAAGTGAAGAACTAAGCAGACAACAGCCCATACAGAAATAGCAAGGCCTCTGACTTTCAGGTCTTGCATAAATCAGGCTCAGTGTCATTCTGTCTCCTTATTGATCAAACAGGGAATGAAAGCACAGAACAGAACATTGTATTTTTTGGAAGTGCTCTCTGAGGGTGGAACTGCACAAGCTTAGCTGTGCTTCCCTTGAGAGATGATGGAAGCAGAATGGAGGTTCTGAAAACTGAGCTGCACAAAATCCCTGCTAATCTCTGGCCACCATGCAACAGCTACCAGTCAATCAAATGCACGCTTCAAGCCAAGGAGCCAAAACATATTAATGGGAACAGCACACAGAAGTTCTGTATCACCAGCAGTGACTGCCAGAGACCCAAATTCACAAGGAAGGGAGAAAAACTGCAGTAGACAATTTCTTCCACAATTAAAATAAGATACATCACCACTTTACTTTTGTTAGTTCCTAATATCACAGAGATTTAGGAAGCCATTCCACACAGTCCAGGAAAGTAAAGTGTGCCCCTTAGCTTCCTCAAGAACTGATGTATTCTTTCTAGCATGGGACGTTTTTTGACAGAGTACATAATCATTCTCCACGTTTCAGAGCTGTGGAAGAAAGACATGCTCTTCCCTCTGCTAAGTGACACCTGTTTGTTTGGCTGTGAAATCCCTGCAATGTGTAAAGCATCCTGTAACAAACAAAAGAAGTTGCATAGCATTTGAGTTATTAATGGATCCCTATCACTGGGTGATGTTCGTTTTAGCAGATATTATTTAGATGGAATAAAAAAAAAAAAAAAAAAAGCAGTCTTCACCAAAAATCCCTTGCTGTGTGGTGTGTTGTGTTGTTTCTAGCCAGCACCACCTACACCCCTTCTTAGCTTTGCAATGCACCTCACTTTCGAGAAAACTGTCAGCTGAGCCCTTTAAGTGAATAACAAGTATTTCCACTTGGCTCTTACCATATTGTTGTTTCTGGAAACTGGGATAAGGCAACCCTCTTGGGTATGTGCATACTTGTCACTGTAGAAATTAATGCAGTGAGGCCAAATGTCTCTATCAAACTCCTGTTTTCATTTGCTTTCTGAGACTACTGCATCTTTTTAAGCAGGCTGCAGTATCCAACAATATATCTGAGACCTTATAAAATTGAAAGTCATCAGGAGGTTTGTTTTCTTATAAATAGAAAATGGTGAACTTGCTGTTGGAAACTAGACAGTTGAAATATCTGATAAAAGAATATATGACCATAATTTTCATCAGTTTCTGTTTTTCAAAAGACTGAAATATTCTACGGTAAAGTCAGCAAGGACTGAATTTTGAGGCAGTGGGAAGATTTCTGAGCTCCCTGAAAGTGAAAAAACCCCCAAAACATGAAACCAAACAATGAGAGAAGGGCAACGAGGCTAGTGAAGGGTCTAGAAAACATGTCTTGTAAGGAACAGCAGAGGGAGCTGGGTTTGTTTAATGTCAAGAAGAGGAGGCTCAGGGGGCACCTCATCTCTCTCTACAACTGCCTGAAATGAGGTTGTAGTGAGGTGGTGGCCAGTCTCTTCTACTGTGCCTGTAGTGAGAGGGCAAGAGGAAATGGCCTAAAGCTGAGACCAATTAAATATTAGAAAAAAAAAATCATTATTAGAGTGGTCAGGCATTGGAATAGGTTGCCCAGGGAGGTGGTGGAGTCCCCATTCCTAGAGGGATTCAGGAGGTGTCTGGTTCTGGCACTGGGTGATACAATTTAGTAGTTTAGAGGTTACAGTGGTAGTGTTGGGTGCATGGTTGGATTGGTCTGTTCCAACCTTGATGATTCTATGATTCTAACAAAAAAAAGAAAGCTACAAGGCACCTCCTTTGAAAGGGCTGTGTTGCTGAGAGGATGAAAAGGATGGAAAATCCTGATAAAGACACCTTTCCCTCTTCCCTTGAACTTTCTTTCCTTACCTCTGCTTCTTCCAGAGCCAGCTGAACTTCTGACTTCTCTTGTTCAACCTGCTTCTTGATTTTTTCTATTTCGTGGAGGCTCTTGTTTCCTTCACTAATCTGATTGGTCAGATCAGAAATCTCCTCTGTTACAAAAGAGGATGGAAGGATTTAGCAAACCGAGTGTCTGGACCATGCTGCAATTCATGGAGTGTGAATACAGGAACCATGCCTCAACTTGCTACCTCAAGGGCTTGTCTGTACACAAGCCCTGCCTTACTTTTACTTACAGCAACCTTTTTTACCTAAATAACTTGAAGGCACAGCCTTTCTCGTGAATACTTTTTGAAGTGGTTATAATGATTTAGATTTTATCTGTGATCTGCAGGCCAGCAACACCATGCTCTGCTTTGAGAGCTGTCTAGGCTTCATCTACTGCACCTCTGTCATCTTTCTTGTTCCTCCCCTGAGACTGGCTCCTCTGCCTTCACTGGCAGGGGGGGCAAAGGGAAGCTTGCTCTTCTCTGGCCATGCCAGTTTCTGTGTTCAAAACCTTCATTGCCACCATCAGTCAGTGACTTAAATGATACCAGAAAGCTCATCTCAGGATGAGATAAACACCTTTCCCCACAGCTGCCATAGGGCACCTGCATCCCTCCAGCTGTCCTCTGATGTGGCTCTTGCACTGGCTGCAGGACCTGAATGAAGCCTACCTTGGAGGTTCTTGTTTTCCCTTTTCAAGGTCTCCAGGTGGTCTAGTGTCTCCTCATAGGCATTCTTCAGCTTGAAGAGCTCAGTGCTGAGGCCCCGGGCCTCCTTCTGGGAAGCCTCCAGCTCAGCCTGCGACTCTTCATACTTCTGCTTCCAGTCATTGATGATCTTGTCAAACCCACGCTGCTTCTTGTCCAGGGAGGCAGCTGCCGAGTTGGCCTTCTCCAGGTCAATCATCATGTCTTCCAGCTCATTCTGCAGCCTGTGCTTTGTCTTTTCCAGGGAAGAGCACTTGGCATTGGCTGCCTCAATTGCTTCCTCAGCTTCTTGCAGTCGAGCAGCAAGCTTCTTCCTAACCAGGTGGGAAGACACAGTGAAATGAACAAGTGTCACCACTGCTGTGTTATCCAGAAACACTGGCACCAAAGCAGTGTCTCAATAAATCAGGTTTGAAAGGGAAAATGGGGAGCAGGGTGGAGGTGAGGCAAGGGGAAGGGGAACAGAGGGGGAAATCAAGCCTCTATAGAGAAGGGACTATGATGGAAAAAAAAACCCAGCTTAAATTACGAATGCTGACATGTGGCAGATAATTTTGTGCATGTGTGGCTGTGTATGAATATTTGAAATTGAACTTTTGAACTTGCAGGCACCAGCTTGCTACTTACTAGCTGTAACCAGAATGGGCTCGTTGTGAATATTTGATAAAACCCGGTCTAAATGACAGTGTCATTTTCTTCCAATTAAGAGAGATGAGACAACCACCAATTAGGAGGCTGGTCATGCCCTGGGCTTTTGTTCATAGACTATTTAGAATGGGAAAACAGGGGTCTGGCAAGAAGAGGTCCTGGAAAGAAAGGATGGCCCAGAAGGAACATATTAGATGGAAAAAACATGCTGGAAGGGGAAGAAGATCCTAAAGATCAGAGATGTGTGGAGGCAGATCCTGGAGATGTTGAGACCTTGCCCAGTAACACCTGAGCCTGGCAACTGAGAGCAGCTGCTCACAGTGTCAGCCAACATGACTTTCTGCCCTACCTTCCCAGGGCAGCCCACCATCTCCCAGCTGGGAAGGGAAGTCAAGACCAAGAAAACAGCACTGGGCCAGGGCAAAGCAACTGAGTGTGAAAGATAACCAAGTAGGGCTATCTAATTTTGTCAGTACTCAAATGAATTCCAATATCCACCACCACTACTCCACGGACAAGGATTCAGCAGAAACATTGACCTGCCCAAGCAATATGAAGAACAGGAGAGTCACAAATAACAGCTGTAAGTCAGAGGGGCTTTTCCAACCAGGTTGCCCCATTTCTTAGCACGTGACAAGCCCTAGGAAGCACAGTCCTGCCAGACAAGGGCACAGTGAAGCCCACATAACTCACTTGGCATCTTCCAGCTCCTCAGTTCTCTGAATGGCATCAGTCTCATACTTTGTTCTCCACTGTGCCACTTCAGCATTTCCCTTAGAGAGAGCCCGCTGCAACTCTGCCTTGGCTTCTTGCTCCTCCTCATACTGCTCCCGCAAGAGATCACAGTCGTGCCTGGCCGCTTGCAAGGCGTGAGCCAGGGCGTTTTTGGACTGCAGGGATAAAAAGGTCACAGCATTGCAGGGTTATCTACAACAAAACCCAAACAAACAGCCCCTAGAAATTCCAGTGGAGGCTTAAGCCTTTTTCTCTTTTTGCCTTTGGCTTCAACAGTCGAGATCAAGTGAGGTAAGAAGTGTTAAGTCATCCCTAACTAGTGACATGGGGAGGAAGCTATAAAGACTGAAGATAATTTGACAGCTTTGGAGAAACACCTGAACATTTAAGATGCAAGATCTGAGACTTTGGCTATCTTACCGGGTAAGTTTTATTTAATGTTTATAGATGCTGATGATTTTCCCAAACTCTCCTCTTGTCACTTGCCTCAGTCAAGGGCAGGAATGTATGTCAGTACAATTGGCAGGAATCACTGTTGCTCCTATGTCTCATTTCAGCTTTTATCCAGGCCTCAACTGAACATGAACATTTTTCCCCATTCCATTCCAATGAATGGACACAAGCAAAGCATTACCTTGGTCTCCTCTTCTAGCTGTCTCTTAAGTTCTTCAATCTGTTGTGTAAATGATGTTTTCCCCCGGGACAGCTGACTTATCAATGACTCCTTCTCTTCAAGTTGTCTAATAAACTCACCTGCCACAAGATTCAACAAACAAACAAACAGACAAATTAGTATGATGAAATGACAAAGTCTTAGTCAAAAAATCAAAGTTCCTGTCCAATTCTTCTGAAGAAAAGAACTTACAGTGATTGTGACTGACCTTTTGTGAAGCTTCTTCCAGTGTTGTAACCATCAGACACTTCCCCCGGAGAACTTTCCTTAGTTTTTTTTGGTTTTTTTTTGTTTGTTTGTTTATGTTTTTTTTAAATGAGTTTTGTGGCTTGTGTTTTTTTAATTTAATTTTTTTATTTTGTACTGCCAATACTTTGGTTCATTAATTTTACTTCAGTTCCAGGATTAGACTAGACTGATGCTTACTTTCACATGCAGCTGTAGCTTGTTTTGTTTATACTTTTTCACTACTTCACATTGTTTTTCCACAGACTTCTTTTCAGAGGGCTGCAAGGCACCCTGAGAACCTCACAACAACCAGCATACAGAGCAAAGGGATACATAAGGAAAACTTAATTTAGCCCAGGAAGGGTGTCACTGCAGGGCGAAAACTGCAGGTCAGGTTGAGGAAGATGGTATTTACATATACACATACCATTCTCACTCTGGAGTTTTGTCTTCTGAGTAGTGAGGTCATTCATGAGGCGAGTCATTTCATCCAGTTTCGTTTTTGTCTCGTTCAGATGGTCTTCGTAAGTGCGACAAAGTTTCTCTGCATTGGCCTATTGGGAATCAGGAGAAAAGACAAAGAAAGCTGTGGCCTCCTGGCAGACATCTGGAAGCTGTAGCCTTCCAAATATATCTTTTTTTAATGTGTGTGTGTTTGACTTTCAGAGAAATGGCAAATAGCAAAGACACAAATACTAGAGCAGTGGAGCGGGGAAGAATAGCCCCATGTCTATGGTCCCAGGTCAGGGGACTCCCCATCAGACCACCTTCCCCATTTGTTTTCCCTGAATTGCATTCCACCAGTGTAAAAAGACTCTGATAAAGGTTCAAAAGCAGTCACATGCCTATGAAATTCAGGCATAGGCTCCTCATAATTGCTAGATGGGAAAATCACCTCCAATGAAAATTGCTCAACTGATTTGGCTTTAATTGCCATTTATCATAAATTGGGTTTGATGACAGCTTTCTAACTCTGAGAATACTGACATTTCTTTTCTTCACTTGCACTGAAGGAAATCTATTTAGAGTGTTCTGAAAGCTACCAAGATTATCTACTCAGGAAACAAAATCCACAGTTCATCTGTGAAAATATACAGCGTGGTCGTGCAAGCCTTTGCTTTGCACTCACTCCTTGCTAACCTGAGTCAAAACTGTGAACCAAGGGCAGGATCTGAAAGGACTTTGCTTAGGGTGAGAGATTTCCTGCCTTGGATGGCATCACCCCCGTTGTCGTTAGCCTGGGGAAGCCTAATTTAAGTGACACATTTTTATGCTCTGAGATCATGGATAAACAGCATGCCTGGGATTGGAGATGCACTATGTGTTTTAGACAGGCCAATTGCTATCCTATCTCTAGGTAAGAAGGGTTTTTTACCACCAGCTGGGGAAGTGAGACACTGTGCGCATAAGCATCTCCAATTGCAAGACACGACCTTCTAAACAACTCTGGCCGTACCAGGTGTCCCAGGAAACCTTAAGACAAGCCTTAGCTACACGTGGCTTTGTGTGGCTTTGGGAAGCCTCAGGACCCTTACTTTTCCCTTGACCATCTGCTCCATGTTGGATGACAGATCATCCACTTCCATCTTCAGCTCGCTTTTCTCCTTTTCCAGTTTCTGCTTGACCCTCTGCAGGTTGTCCAGCTGCTCCCCCATCTCGGCCACGCTGTCCGCGTGCTTCTTCCTCAGGGTGGCGGCCGTGGCCTCGTAGTGCAGCGTGGCCTCCTCGAGGTCCCGCCGCAGCTTCAGGAACTCCGCCTCACGTTTCTTGTTCATCTCCAGCTGGGCTGCTGTGGCTCCTCCAGCCTCCTCAAGCCGCTCACTTAATTCCTCCAGCTCTCGGGCCAAGTCTGATCTCTGCTTTTCCACCTTGGCTCGAGCAGCTCTTTCTGCTTCCAACTCCTCTTCTAGTTCTTCTATACGAGCCTACCAGAGAGAGATGAACACCTTTTGGTCACCTGCATGATGATTACCTTCCGAATACCATGGAGAACTTTACAAATTGTTAAACCTTCTGCCAGCCCATGTTTTACAATACTGGCAGCTCAGCAGCTAAAAAGGACTTGCCCATTTGTGCCAGTAAATCAGATCTTGAGCTACAGTAATGATGATGAGTCACATCTTCCTCACAGTACATTGCTGTACAAATTCTAGTTCAAGACATTTAGGTCCAGTGCACTGACCTTATACTCCTGTATTTCACATTCAGCTGAAGTACATGGGAGGACTCACATGCTAGTAAGAGTAGCAGCAACAAATTGTCATTTTAAGAGCTCTGTGACTGAAGTAACTTCTCTTTAGGAGTGTTAAGACAGGATTTCAAATACAGCAGTGTGAAGAACTGCATGAATAGAGAATATTCATTGGGAGCAGTCTTTTTCATTAAAAGACTATTTTGACCAATCTGCACTTTACATCCAGGTTATACAAATATTCTTTATTAACAAAAAAAGCAGAGCTGATATTTTCAGGTCCAGACATTTGTCTGGACGGTGCTGACTTTGCTTGGCCTTTTCATTTCTGTTTCCTAAGCATATTAAGCCTTTCTCTAAATTTCAAATCCATGCTTACCCCTGCTGAACTCCTCCTCAGCAACTACCCTCAGCTCCATGGTCTGGAACAATGTTATTTGGTTAAAGCAAAAAACCAGAGCCTTTCTGCTTTGCTTGAAACTGCTAGTATTCTGTGGTCATATGTCCTGCTACTGGGAAGGAACCATATCCTGAGGGAAAAGGGAAGTGGTACAGAGATGTACTACCTTCTGTCTCAAGGAGGAGCTGCAGCTAGCCATGAAAAGTTTCTGCAAGGCCTTTCAGTGAGGCACAAAGAGAAACTCATCCTATGATATATGAGAAAAAAAGCAAGCTGACCTGAAGCTCCTTGATCTTCTTCTGCAGCTGCATCACTATAGCTTGTTCATCTTCTATCTTGGAATTCAGCTGGCTCATTTCAAATTCTTTCCTGCCACAGAAAGGAAATTCCAACTGTGACAATTCGCCTTGTAGCTTCAAGTTAGGCTTTTGCAATTTTTAAACAGTTGTTCAATAAAACTTCTAACGTATCTAAAAATGAGAACAATCCTCATGTATTGCAATTTGCATGAAAACACATTTTCCTCCCAACAGCGGTTTCCAAGCCAAGCCTCTGCATGCATTTGTGCAGTTATATTTCTGGCTCTCTGTGTCATATGAAAGTAACACTATTTTCAGACTCAGTGGAAAAATATTTTTAACAGTCAGGTCTTCCAGGTCTTCCAACAATACTGTAACAGATAGTTAGGATGAATTTTTTAGAGAGTTCCTTCAGCTTTCTTCTCTAAGCAATGGAAACATTAATGAGTTTTTGTGGGGATTTGTTGGGTTGTTTTTGGTTTTTTGGTTTTGTTTTTGGTTTAGGTGTTTTGTTTTTTTTTTTAATGCTGGAAAATTTAACAAATTCTAATGTTTCAGGTATACTGTGCAAAAGTAAGAGTGATTTTCCCTCCCTTCCTGGCTACACACTCTTGTAATGGAATTTCCTTTTATCCGTCAGAGCAGGATGACACACCTGAAGGCTCCAAAATAAGAATGGTAACTGTGCTGCTTTATTTTGTACAGCAGCATCAGCTTCTTACTTTTTCAGCTTTTCTTCCATCTGCAGCTTATCGTTCTCCAAGTCCATGACGCTCTCTTGGGTCAGCTTCAAATCCCCTTCCAGTTTGCGTTTTGCCCTTTCTAGATCCATCCTCACTTTCTTCTCTTGTTCCAGTGATCCCTCAAGCTTTAGGAACAAAGTCACTTAGTGAAAATATTGAACACAGATGGTTTACAACACTCAGATGTACGCTGTGCCCAGTTCTGTGCTGAGCTCTATCAAGCTGTGAAGCAGAAATACTTTAACCACAAGCATCATTTTACTTTTTTTTTTTTTCTAGCGGCCAGTGGGCATGTCGACTGAAAGAAATAGAACAAAAGGGTTAGTCCATGCTTTACAATTGTGCAAGCAGTACGATTCTCTTAGTAGCAAAGTTCTGTTTGACTTAGACCAGTTACTCTGCAAATGCAAACTGGGTGGATTTTCCCGTGTTATTGCAATCCTTTCAGAGGCTGAAGTACACAAATGTTATAGAGTTCCTGTAATTATACTTTTTACAGGCAGTACAAGGACAACATTTCTAAAATGACAGGAATACATTTCAAAGCTTTGCAACCTTTCATTCTTATGAAAACAGTTAAGTGGTGGACAAACAAGCCTGGTGAAACATGAAGGCAGAGCCAGCTTACATCATCCACTTGCTGTTCCAGTTTCACTTTAGCTTTGCTCAGTGTGTTGACTTTGTCCTCCTCTGCTTGTAGGTCATCTAGAACCTGCTGATGAGCTTCCTGCAGGGACTTTTTCTCCTTAGTAAGTTTGCTGATATTCTCATCAAGTGTCGCCATTTCTTCTGTCAGATTTTTGACCTGTGTGAGAAAGGAAGATGTATTTGTAAGATTTTGAAGGAAGGGATTATCACAACATGGGTCAAATGACTGTCTGTTCTGAACTTGTAAGCAGGAAAACAAACAAACAAACAAAAGGATGTCTCCTCTCCCAGCACCTTGTGTCTTTTTGATTGAAATTGCCATCAAGGAAGTCAATGTGTGCCAGTGCTCATTGTAAATGTAGTACATTATTTCAAATGTAATAAATTTTTTTCAGAGTCACTCTCATGGTGATGGACTCCAGCTTCTGATTCTTTCTGGGAGAAGCAGGAGATGAGCTTTACATTTACAGGCTCTAAGCAGGAGAGATGGAAGTATTCACGGTTACGTTACAGCAGAAAATTGTTTACTTAAAGATGTCCAAAATAGACTTAATTTTTTAGCTGAATTGCAGCCAAACTCGCTTCAGAAAAAGGGAATTTTAGTCGCAGAGTTAAAAATTTTTATCTTATAAGGTCAAATAACTGTATATACTGATTTTTCAGTGTTACAAACAGTGTAAAACCATCAGAAGACCAGTAGCACTTGTCATAAAGGTAATCCATGCCCAACCTCTTGTGAATACATGGTGAGATTCTAAATGTACCTTGTTTTCAGTAGCATGCTTCTCTTTTTCTACTTTTGCAAGTGTTATTTCAAGATCATCAATATCCTTCTTGAGCTCAGAGCACTCATCTTCCAATTTTCTCTTCTTGGAAGTCAGCTCAGAATTCATCTCTTCCTCATCCTCAACCCGCTCTGTCAGTTCTTTGACTTTGGCCTCCAGCTGAATCTTGGATTTAATCAACAAGTCGCATCGTTCCTCAGCATCTGCCAGAGTGTCTTGCTCCTGGTGTGGCACAAGAATGAGGACACAAGAACGAATGACTGCCTGGCCTTTTTCCTTCCTCACTTTTTCCCTATCCTGGAAGCGGTCAGAGAGCCTGATCCAACACTACAGAGCAGCATAAGGAAAATTTCCTAATCTTGATTTCAGAAGACAAGTAATTAATGAAGCAGGATGAGCCCATAGTGACATGACTAGTCGCATATGGGAGAACTTCCCTTTCTTACAGCCACGGACAGTGCCTTGTACAGAACCTCTTACCATTTGTTATAAGCTAAAACATGAGATTTTCTATCCACTCTAATTTTTGGCAAGACTCTGATGAGATCAACACCTTATTTTAATTAAATTGTTCTAATATGCTGGTCTGTAAACCCTTGAGTTTCAAACATCTAATAAGTATATGAATCTATGTGTCTACTCACAGCTTGGAGCTGGAGAAGCAAATCATTTTTTTCCTGAACTAAAGAAACTTGCTTTTCTTCAAGTTCCTTTCTCCGGGCTTCAGATTTTTCCAGGGCCTCCTTCAGTTTCAAGAATTCTTCCTTCATATTGGCCATCTCCTTTTCTGTTTCTGCAGTCTTCAGAAGAGGTTTGATCTTAAAGAAAAGCTTCATCCAGGGCCAGTTCTTGACAGCCATAAAAGCACGGATGTTCCACTGAATTACAAGAAGAGCATCCCTGGTTTAAGAGAAAACAAACACAATTCCCTAAAGCTCAGCCTGCATTGGAAAAGTGAGTTGGTTTTTTTTTTTCACTTTCAGTTTCATTGCTTTGTTCTGAGCAATATTAGGAACTCGTACTAGATTCCAAGAGATACAAGAAACTTCCTCCAGATTTTCAGAGACACAGCAAATTTCAAAATCTGATTCTTTACCAGAGCTTCAGGCAACTAATATACAGTTTTATTTTATACAGTTATTTTCATCATACATCCACTTTAAGCCTTTAATTTAGGGTTATCTATAGCCTTAGGGACTGTAATTAATGGCTCTATTCAACTTATAATTAAATGTAATTACTATTGTCTGCTAAGATTTAAGGGGTGCCTTCATACCTGCGCTCCACTATCTTCTGAAACTCAATCCTCATCAGTCTGCCACGTGCTCTTGCCTGGATCATCGTCAAGATTTTTGCAAGTCTCTCATCCCTCATCTCTTCTAGATGGCCCAGGAGACCAGCCTTGAAGAACACCTGGTACACGCACAGATGTCATTTCACCGTAACAAAGGATTTTATTTCAAAGTTACACAGACCTTACTGAAATAGTCCAGAATGGTATTTTTATTGACACATTATAAACTATGCAAGTATGGAGGGCCAAATACTACTTGTATCGGGGACTGCAGTTTCAGAGTTGCTTTAAAACTAGGGTTTAGTTTCAGAGTTGCTTTAAAACTAGGGTTTATCTCCCCAGTTTTGAATAGGCCAAACTATTTTTTATTGTCACAGTACCTTTCCGCTGTGGCAGGGCTCTAAGTAGGTCAGCTGAACCACAACTCCTGACTCACAGAAATCCCTGCTAATGGGATCATGTCAGAATTGCACATGGTCTCGTTTCAAAGGCTGCAGCTGATCTTGTGGTCCACCTATGTTTGAATGTATTTATATTATATTAAATAAGCTATTGTTTTACTGGGGGCCATAGAGCATCAGCTGCTGCTGTGTCCACTTGTGTTTCTGTAATAGAAGCTTTGTGGGAGCTTGAGCCAGAGAAATAACGCTCCTCCAAGAACAGCTTAAAACCTACTATCACTTTGCTGCTATTTTGATGGTTTCTTTTATTATTAAGTCTCCATTAATCACCACCACCAGAAATTGCATAGTGTCCTATTCTGAAAATTAAATATTAGACTTATCATTTTTCTCTTTACATAAGCAGTGATGATCTTTTCTGGTTACCTTGGTGTGTCCAAAACGATACTGGGTATGGTCAACATCTAAAGATGCCATCAGTTTTTCAGCAGCTTTTCTGCTATCCACAAACTTATCCTCTGGAATTGCACCCGGATTCAGAATGCGGTACCTGTTAATAACAGATGAGCAATGATTAAAATTGGCCTAATTCTCCCTTGGTTTTTCTTCCCTCTTCCCCCAAAACTTAAAAAAAAGAAAATAAAAAAATAAAAAAAATCATCCAGGGTAATTTCCTACTTTGCATCTACACAGACACAAGGAAGAGCAGAATTCTGCCTTCCACATTCAGGCAAACTGAATGAAAAATTGACTTGAATGGAACAAAATACCTCAAATAAAAATGAGAATACATGCTTCAACTATTTTGACTGATAGATTAGGACAGGAGACAGCATAGCTCTGCATTACCTTTGTTTGAAGTCAGCATAAAGCACCCTGTTTGGGAAGCCCTTACGGCAAATGCGGATGCCTTCCAGGACACCATTACAGCGGAGCTGATGCAAGACAAGGAACGCATCCATTTCACCTGCAGGGGAAAACCAAGGCTAAATTAAATTGAGTTTCTCCATAGGGCTTCATCTTCATTTCCCCGAGGAAACAGGAAAATGTGGGATGTTATCTCCCGAAAGAGCAACACCATTGAATAAGGTGAACAGCACAGACAGTATTTAAGTACTGTCTGGTGATTTAGAAGTAAGTAATAGAATGACAGAGTTAAATATACTAAAATTTTAAGACTATTGTGTTTTCCATACCTGGAGTTTTTGATTCATTGGGGATAATGCATCGTACAAAATGAGGGGCTGTAGATTTTAGGTTAGTCATCAGCTTATTTAAATTTTCCTAGAACAGACACATTAAAAACATGATTAGCTTTACCGGTTTAGTGGAATTCCAGTCACTTATTTCTCTCTTTGGTTTCTTGCTTGTTAAGTTTACTAAGGTCATATTTCTAAAAAATCTCCAACGAAGTTGTAAGCTTGCCAAAATTATTACAGAGAAATATGTTCAAATAAAGCAAAGTAACTTTATTATAGGATTCCACTCAGTTGTGGTAAAGTCATAAGAAGACATATGTTTTACTTGGAAGCCTAGAAAAGTCCAAACAAAGATGAATAGCAAGCAAGATGCAGTATCATTCTGTGGAGCATTTCTGTAGAGCCAGCTGCATTTTTGCCTCGTCACTTCTCCACTGATGGTCATGAGGAGTACCTCCAAACAAGATAAAATGACGTGAGGAGTGGGAGGTAACTGTGTCATTCTATCTGAGGTTTACCTACATTACAGCTTCCTCAATGTTACCCATAAGAAATTGTGAAAATGATAAATCACAGGCCCCATTTTTCCACAGGCATGATCCTAGTGGCAGCTTGCACCAGGAGCACATGCCAATCCCAGTAAAAGGGGATAACTGAAGTAAAAAGAGACTATCTGTCACTTCATTCAACCATGACTGCTTTAACCTTAGGATCCAATTCCAAGCAGTAATAAGATAGGCACTAGCCAATTACTTGTAATCAGTTCCTGTTCCAAAGGCAGGCATGAAGCTGTAATCTACAAAATAGGTGATAAAGGTTGTTGGCAACATTTTATGATACTTTCTCAAACAAAATAAAAAACCCCCTTGGTCTCCTGATTGCTCAAGATGACGAAATGGAGCAGCCCCTGAAATTTTAATAGCAGTGTATTCCCTTAGCCAAGCTCAGTAACCCAGTCCCCAAATCAAATTCCAGAATCTGAATTTCAATTTTTTTCTTGCCCATTACAATCCTTAACATTCTTCTTCAAAGCATTGTCTTAACTGAGACGATCAGGTGAGGAGAGGTAAACAAACCTTGTGCAACGATGACACTGTTTGGAAAGAAGCACCTTTCTTGCGTTTCTTTTCTCCGCCCTGGTCACCTAAGGGGAACAAAGAAAACATAAAACAATCTGTATCTCAGTAAGGGGTGCAGGCAGGATGTGGGAAATGGCAGGCCATTTTAATAGTGTTACTCCCTTTGACTGAAGGGCATAGCTCATGACCTGATAGCTCTGATTGAGCACATCATGTGTGATACATCAGAGATTTGCAGCTCTCTGTCCATATTTAGGATTTTTGTCAAAGACCACTGTAAGCTTTCTGGATTGCATTTGCATTTCAGATCTGCACCGCATTTGTGTTATGCAGAAAGTCCATAAATATGAATAAGGCAGAAAAATAACTTGTAAGAAAAGTAATTTGTAGTTCACTGAAAGCCCCATAGGGTAAGATGATGTAGAAAAAGAAAAACTTAAAGAAAAATAATGCTTACAGAAAATGTATACTGTACATTGTACTGTATAGGCATTGATTCTCATGTGTCTGCTCTGCAGCCACTGACCTTGTGCAAGTAAAATTTGTCTAGAATAGAGGGAAATAAATATTTGTAATTTTAAATATAGTAGCTTTGCATCCCCTGAATTTTGCTTAAAGCTTGGAAGTCAAAATTCCTCCGATCCTCCCAAGGAATGCTGGATTCTGACAAGCCCTTTACAAAGTTTCACAAGTTTCAAACGTGACCCCAAAATGTACAGCAGTTGCTGCAGCTTTCTAAACTGTGGACCATTAGATCATTCCCAGGAGGTCTGGCATTCCGTCACCTGTCAACAATAGTCAACATAAACGGAGAAGTGGAGAGTGCAATGTGCTTGATGCAATTATCCACAGCCTTTCCCCCTTCAGAAAGTGACACTGCTGAGACTGGAAAAGGCTAATCTGGACAGGCTGTTCCTTTCTCCTGACACCTAAGAAAAGCAAGGTGGTATTCTGACAGACAGGAATATCCACAGGCAAATAGGCAGTTAGTAATTTGCAAGGATTTGCTAGTGGCAGGATTTTTGTTATTTATGTTCAGCTCCATCTCATTCCATTATGAAGCCTTCAGCCTGCTTGCTTCCTCAGGAAGTGTCTTATGATTCATGACAACAACATCTACTGAAATGAGGTGAGTGAAAAACAGGCTGTAAGTGATTGCAACTTCAGGACATAAGAGCTACGTCTTTGTAATGAATGCCAGTTATTAACTTAAGAGCAATTTTCTGGATGTTTACTACTTGCCTTCTCACAAATAAAACAGTTCCATGTAAAGGATAGAGGTTAAATACATCCTCGGATGTACATGAGTCTTGTCAAACAAAAAGCCGACAGCAAACAAAAGGGAAGACATATTGGCAAAGTCTTCTACTTTGGCCAGTGTGGAATGGTGTTCCCGTACCTTCAGTGTCTACTTGCCACTAATCCACCAAAATATTCCAAAACTTGTTCCTAAACTTGGTATTTCTTATTTATTTCAGTGTGGGTAGCAAGGACAATTACAGCATGGGAAAGAAGAGCTGTTCTTGTTCAGAGGCATTTTACGTACACAATTTTTTGTGCGACACTTGGCTGTGTATCTGAACACTTGCATGCCTAAACTCCCACTGGAGTGTTCACAACACAGATTTCCTTACCAAAATTGCTCAGAGATATTATGCATTCAAACTATCCAACTTAATGGTCTCCTTGCTATTACTGGCAAACTCCTACAGATGGTATGCGTATCTAATTAGTCACTGCCTCATCTAACATCGAGGTAATTGCATTTGAGAGAATTGCTTTGTTTCTGAAATTCACTCCTGAGCACACATCCCATCCCAAAACCCAAAGAAAACCCATGTGAGCTGTTCCTGCTTACCGCTGTCAGCGCCAACGTAGCTTTCAAACAGGCTTGCCAGGAGTTTGTTGGATGACTTCTGGAAAATACCTACTACGGTTTCATTAAGTGGGTCTTTGTTCTTCTCAAGCCATCCAATGATGTTGTAGGGAACCTGCAGCATTGAAAACAAAACCGAGGTGGCAAATGTTCCTCGCCAGAGCAGCCAGGAGCTCTTTATGGTTTGGCTTGAAGCCAGTGACTCCTCGTGCAGTGCCGTGCTCAGTGCAATACCAGCTGCCCAGTTTTCTTACCACTCCCCTTCCAGTTCTCTGCTTCCTAATGCCCAAACCTCTCTTCCTAATAATTACTGTCAGAATCTCATGCACCCCTTCCAAACTGTCCGGTCCCTACATTTCCCATGGACTCCACGTGGTTGTAGAGATACCATGTCATCGGTGGCCCAGAAACCCTACTAATAAGTGCTGAAGTATAAGCCACACAAGTAATTATTTAACTTCAAAATAGCATGCTACGCCGGAATAGTTAGGGTTTTCTGACAGAAACATAATTATTAAAAATCTAAATCCAGGACTTTACCACAGCTCTGTTTAGTGGGAAAATATGTTTCATTATGAGTAGCATAAGGAATAGAAGCTCTAATTTTCTTTGCTGAATACATTAACAATTACAATAAGGACCAAGATGGGCATTATTTCTTTTAATAAATAAAAAATGAGCTTAATGGCTCAATTATAATTTGAAATTAACAGCGTCAGGTAAACTCCAGCTCTGCTGTGCTGAGCCTTCATATCATCTGTAAAAAATGTCCTGTGCTCTTCTTGAACTCTTCCTGCCTATCAGGTCTGAAAACAAAGCTTTGAAATTGGCACGTTTTGGCTCAGATATCACAGCAGTGAGTTATATTATTGTTCACCCCAGCATCAGCAGACCCGTTAATTAAACCCCCACAGCAGAGTTAACCACTCTTCCTTTTGCTGCTTTGACACAGTGGTCCTAACATGCGTAAAAACTGATAAAAAATCTTTTGGTTTTTTGTTGTTTTTTTTTTCTTTTTTTAAACCCCCCTGAAGTTAGGCAGAAATTTATCAGTTCATTTGTGCAGGAAAGCAAGGTGAAGAGCTAGATGCTGTTGCTGCTGTTTAATCACTAGTCTTAATCTGACTATAGGAAAAATGAAAAGGGCAAGCCACATTTTCAGCAAAAGCACTGTTAGCCTTCCTCAATCTTTTTCATTCTATTTGTGTATTCAAAGGCCAGATGTCCTGGTGGCATCTAACTGTGCTGCAACACTTGTGCAGAAACAGTAGATCCCTAATTTTACTCCTCACTGTTTCTTTCTTTCCCTCTTCATCCTTCCCACCCTCTCTTGTTGTGTGCTATGGCCAAACCCCACCTGGAAGGCCTCTGAACAGAGCAGCAGAGGAACTTACTGCACCAGCATAATGAAGGAGTTCAAAGTGAGCTTCGTACTTCCTCTTCTTGTCAGGTCTGGGCTTCTGTAAATTAGGTGACTTGCCAAGATGGTTGTCGTAGAGTTTGGATTTGAATGTCATATCTGTAGCTTTTGGGAACATGCATTCCTCTTCAAGGATAGACAGGATTCCCAGTGGCTGTGGATCGAGGAACATCTTTGTTGGAAAATGTATAGGCTGCCTGCTTTCAGTAGCTGTGCAGCTTTTGAGTTTTATCTGATGGAATTTTAAGCCTGCAAATTTTTTTGTCATCCTGAGGAGGAAGCCTTTCACTATTCAGTATGTCAGCTGTGCCTTAAGAGGCCTTATGATGGCTTGCAGAAAGGTTTCAGTGTACCTTTCAGGGCAATTGGACCAACTGGCATTTTATCATTCTTGTTTCAGGAAAAGATGAACTAACTTCCTAGCAGTGGATAGATTTTTTATGAGGGACCACAATCATGCACAGATATCCTGGCCCTGGAGAAGAAAGTAATTAAGTAGTCCACTTAATAATCAGCCTTTCTACTCCAGCTCTTCCAAACGTCCTGCTAGTGCAAAATGCAAAATTTCGTGTTTCCTTTCAGATCAGCAGGGATAGATGCTGTGCCATAAAAAACATGGCAGAGAGACACAAAGGGAGATACAGCTAGGGACAGCTGTCCCCACCAGGACCACACTGCACTCACAAAGGAGGGAAAAGGAAAGGCATATCCCATGCTGGCGAAGTGGTGAGAGGTCTCTACCCTTTCCAGGGCAGAAAGAGCACAAAGCATTTTGTACATCAACGTGTAATGTGAGAAACAGGAGCCTCACAGGGAGAGGTACAGGGCATGAGACTGAAGCATGGCATTTGCCCTGAGAAGCTGACATATATGTGGAACAAACTAAAGGAAGAACAGCATGGACAGAGAAAGACAAAAGTGCAAATCAGAGAAGGTTACATGGCTGTACAAATTACCAGTTACAGCCTGTGGTTACTGTTTGCTCTGTAAGGTAGGCTTACAGAGGCAAAACCGAGTAGCCACAATTACTGATTTTCCTTTAATTCTGTACTGTGTGTAGCAAGGCAAGAAACTTGTCCTGCTGTTTATCCTACTCTGTTCACTGGGCCGTGAGGACACATCCAAGGGAGCATCATGAATAAAACCAGTTCAGAAAGTACTCCTTAGCACTGCACATACCTTCTCAATTAGATCAATGCAGGCCTGCAGGTCCATGCCAAAATCAATGAATACCCACTCAATGCCTTCCTTCTTATACTCTTCTTGCTCCAGGACAAACATGTGATGATTGAAAAACTGCTGCAGTTTCTCATTAGTGTAATTGATGCACAATTGCTCAAAGCTGTTAAACTGCAGAAAGAGATGAAAAAAAGAAGCATTTGCATTGCAGTTAACTTTGGTGAGAGCTTGGTGGAACAGCAAGAAGGAAACTACATCTAAAACCTTCTAAAGAGTAGCTGATTGAGAAACTACTGAGCATAAGACCAAAGGCAAAGGAGGAGGCAGTTCAGTCGCAGGAAGCCAGCAGCCCACATTTGCTCAGGTCTCTCAGGAAGCACATGCCTTTCCTTCAGCAGCGTGCCACACCGGTCTGGTAAAGCAGAGCCAACACGTTTTTTGCTCTGCATGTACAGAGAGCAAAATGTAGCAGCAACAGCATTAAGCACTTGTCTTCAGGAATGGATTCCGAGAAACAGTTGTGACACTCCTTTCTCACATACACTCCTGTGCAACAGTGATAGAACAGAACAACCCAGATTGGAAGGAAACCCCGAGCTATGGCCTGTTGAAAAGCTCCAGTGACGGGGGCTCTACCAAGCCCTGGGAAGGTTGTTTCAGTGCATGATTGTTCCCAGTGTAAACTCTTTCTTACACTGAGATGAAGATACATCTTATATTGAGATACAAAGAGGAAGGAATACCCTATAAAAGATGCTTTCTCTAAAAAAGAAAGAATGGGAACAATACATTCTCCTAAGAACAACCCAAAGCATGTGAGATGTCCCCAGGAACTATTGGCGAGTCCACCTGTGCTAAATGCTGAGTGTTTTTTTACATTTTTTCATGAAAAAAAGAAGCATTTAAAATCATATACACTATTTGCTTTATGGCTTTCTCAGCACTCTGCCTCCTGTTCATTTAGGAAAAGGAATACCCACCGAAGAGCTATCGTTTGACATCTTTCATGTCCTTCCACCAAGTCCTCACACATTAATACTCACATCAAAGATTTCAAACCCAGCAATATCCAGGACTCCAATGAAGAACTGTCTTGGCAATTTAGTGTCCAAGGTCTTGTTGATACGGACCACCAGCCATTTGAACATTCGATCATACACTGCCTTAGATAAGGCACCAACAGCATACAAAACCTAAAATACATGTTTCAAAATACCACTGTGTGAGACAAAATCCACTGTGGAAGACAAGGATTTCAGTGCAGTAGCCTGTTTCAATGTCTGCTTACAATTAAAATGAAATTTCACAGTGGTTCTTATGATCACCAGGGCACGCTTAATACAACACACAATTTCTCCTATTATCTGCTGAATTTTTTTCAAATTATTGCTATTTATATTTATATGTGTGTATATAAAGTGCTCCTAAAGCACCTCTTCAGAATCAGCTGGATAGCAAGTTGCAAATGTTTTAATACCTCACATGCTTCAACTGCCAGAATAGGTGGTGAGGTCTGTGCTCAAGTTGCTCATTGCCATTTGCTTCCAATTTTTGAGGGATGCAACAGCACGAGCAATAGGAAAAGTCTGTCTAAAGTCTCTTCTTTAGGTTATGTACAACTACACCATTAGGACAGACCTCTCTGCAGCAGTTTTGTAGTTTTTCAGCCTGTACCACAGCCTGTCTTCAAACAACAACTTTCACTGTAACCAAAATGCTGCAGTATCTTCTATAGCTGCAGCAGTGCTAACCCAAGGACTTTTTTTCCCCCCTAAATTAAGAGATACCTTTAAGTGAATATTGCCTTTAGCTGATTGAGGTCACACAGAGTTTAAAATTACATTAGTAATGAATGAGTGCTGAGTGAATAAATAATCCATGGCTCAACTCTTCCAGGTAACTATTCTCATCCAGAATTGGATATAAATACCCATGTGGTTTTACTGCACCTGGTTTCCTAGAGTGGCTGCTCCTTACACATCAGAAAAACAATCCCATCAAAAGCAGTGCTGGCCACTATTCCGTTGTCAGTCTCTTTACCAGTTTCCTTCACTTTCACTGTCTATTCCACCAAGTTTGGGGATATAAAATGAGAACAAGTACTAGAGGCTCATGTTAATATTTCTAGCACTTTTCTGTCTCTGTAAGATCTAAGAGACGAATTCTCAAGGCTGGCAGGACAGGTTTCCGAGTATCCTGAAAGCTTCTCCTTACCTGTTCAACACTCTGACCTTTGGTCACATACTCATTGCCAACTTTCACTCTCGGGTGTAACAAACCCTTAATCAAATCTGAGGAGTTGATTCCCATGAGGTAGGCAGCTTTGTCAGCACCTGGTCAAGAGAAACAAGGTTTCAACTGGCTTTAAATTTCTACATGGAAATATGCCTAGTCAAAAAAAAAAAAAAGGAGTACCTCCACTTCCAAAGACAAATCGGATAAAGACCTTGGTCTTTTAATGATTTCTGTTAGGCATGCCTGTACTCTCCCTTGTGGTAGAGCAGGTCATCTAACTGTACTCCAAATGCTGCAAGAATCACACTTAAGAAACTCTTCAGATTTAGGGAAAAGAACGTATCTACACACTGATTATAGTTTCAGGTGCAAGAGAAAGTAAAGTAAGGAAGAAAGAACTCCACATGTAAAAGAGACAGCTAAGACAGCAACATTTTAGAGTTATTTTGTGCAAATGGTCTCTAAAAGGGAATTTGATCCTCCTAGTCTGACTGTGTGTGCTCACCATCTGCTGAGCAAGGTTACCCACCACTCACCAAGCCTGCTACAAATAAAGCACAGCACTCTTGGTTGAGTAGGAGCTACAATGTGCAAGAACAAAGCGAACCGGCCGCTGCTTCCTCACCACACTGCCTGATACATGCTAGAGTGTTGAAGGTGAGGAGTAATTTTGGGTGTTATTCTTACTTTCAGTGCCATCAGCCTCTGCCTGCTCTTCTCTGGGTCTTTGTTTGAATTTCATATTCCCAAAGTGCATGATGGCACCTGTGAGCTTGTAGGAACCAGACTTCTCATCGGGCACAAATCCCAAGATGTCCATGGCTTGCTGTGAAAAGGAAACACAGGTATTTTTTCACTTCCCTACTTAAAAGCAATGGTGTTTTGCAGTCCCACAATCTACCTTTGCTGGCAGATGTTACTATCTTGTCAAAGAGTGTTATCACCCAAAGCAGCCCCTGGAATACCCTGAAGACCCAGCAGTGGCTGAGGAACAGGGGAAGAGTTCCCCTTGTCCAGTATTTTATAAATCAAAATTAAAAGAAGGCTGCGCCCATGGGCATTGCATGGAGTAAGGCCAGATTCAAAAGCATAATAGTGTACCAGGCCTCATGTTCTCATAGTCTGAATAAAATCAAGACCCATTTCTGCTTTCTCTTTAGCAGTTCCAGTGACAGAAGTTAGGCTCCTCTCAGCGATTTTCCTCCCCACATGCACCCGATCTATGGAACCCAGAGTCAAATCCATGCAGGCTTACATCTGTTGCCAGCAATTCTTCTCCATCATCCAAGTTGTCCACTGTAACTACTCCTTGGGAGCAAAAGTGGTAATCGTATGGGTTGGTAGATATCAGTAGCATATCTGTAAAAGAACCACCAAGGTCAAAACTGCCATCCATTCGGGTTAACTTCAAAGATGGAGATCAAAAAATCAGTGGTAACATACATTTTGCTCTGCACAACTGGGCTGTTTTGTTGGGGTTTTTTACTTAACAGCTGCAGGGCAGCAACCAACTCTACTGTTCTAGTCTGAAGATGAAGATTTAGAGAAAGTGTATTGCAGTATATTGAGTTCATAATTTCCTGTATAACCCTACTTTCTGCCTTGTGTGCCTGCAGGGGTAAAAATACCATCTAAGTAGAGAGAAGTATGATCCAAGACAAGAAGGATGTGCATAGTTTCCCCTTTTTTATAACAGGCTCACAAAATAGTGCCTTCCATCACTCTTTGCAGAAGACACTTTCATTTTGATAAACAAAAGTCTGAATATGGCTTGCTCTCTCTCTCCTCTTTCCTTTGCCTGCACATTAAAACCCAAAAATGCAGAGTTATTTTCTAGAAAGCTATCTAGCTCCAAAACTACAGGCAGAGATCTGCTTCCTTAAATCAACAGAAAGTTTCTCCCACGTTCAGCAGAACAATGTTTGGCCTAGCTCTCAATCTTTTGTATACACGCACACATTCTTACATGTCCAAATATGCATGTATGCATGTAAATATGTCTATCAATATATGTTTATATAAAATCTTATTGTCTTCAAGCCTATCTTACTTTGCTATGTAGTCACTATGTTATATATTCATTTATCTCCATTTATACTTGTCTATACTTGTTGATATTTATACTTATCCATACATAAGCACATACATTTCTTGTCTACAAAACAGAAGTCCCTATTGGTTTCAACCTCTTCAAGAGCCTGCAGACTTGCTCTTGCTGGCCAGAAAGGTGTGTGCTGTTGTGGAGTATACAGATAGTTTATGAGAAAAAGCATATTTTCCCAGCACAGGGATTCTCACAGGAATCTCAGTGCAAAGCTTCCTTGAAATCTTTCCCCTAATGTAATTGTCACTAATTAGGCCAAGTAAAACTAAGAATGTTAGGGACTTGACCATGCAGTGTCAGGATAATAAGACTCCGAAAGAGATCACGATTGCTATGGCGTAGTGGGAGTTTAGAGGAGCAGTAAAGTGACTCCACAATGTATTTCATAAAGTGTGTTCCTTCAGAGCACAAATTGAAGTCAGCAAACCACATCACTTAAATAACGAGGGAAGGTTTCATTCAAAGCATTAGGAGATGGCAGCAGAGACCTCAGCTGCTCTCTGCCCTTCTGCAGTGGGTCTGCGGGACCACATTTAGCCAGGGGAATCTTGAAAGGGGTAATCACCACATAATCAGCAGCAGGCAGCTTTGAATATTCTCTCCTGCTACAAAACATGCTGGGATGCCAGTTTTGTCACTTGGGGCAGAAAGAGGAAACTAACTTTTCTTCATGGACCTATAAGCAAATCTTCTCATATGTGAAAATCTGGATAATTAAAGTTTTATCACCACAAATGCTTTTGGAGGCATAGCATTTTCCAGATGTTTTGAGAACCTGGTTTACAGAAATCCAGTGTGACACTTTTTGCCTTTATAACGCTATGTTTTAAAAGTCTTAGACTTTAGAAGAATGCTCTCTGTTGCTGCCACTGGGACAGCATCTCTAAAACATTGCATTTGACAGTGGAAGTTCAGTTTCATCAAGTAGAAGCGTAATGGCCTTTCTGCACATGACTTTGCCCCCAACCTCTCCTTGTGCACTGTCCATTCAATTGAAAGCTGGTTCTTAAAGGCCTTGGATCCACATGATGCTTACCTAGTAGCTCCGGCTTCTTTCCTGACAGGATTTGGTAGAAGATGTGATAGTCTCTTTCGCCGGGTTGCTGGAAAATCACTCGGGATTTCTCCAATAAATCTAGTCGCACAAAGGAAAATTCAGTGAGAAAGCTCTCAGAGCTTTCAGATGAGCAATTGTGTTTTTAAAAAGGAAAGAGTTTTCTGCTTACAAATCTCAATATCAGCAGATGACAGCTTGCCTGTAGTTCCAAAATGGATTCGGATAAATTTACCCTAATTCACAAGAAGAATATTCTAATTAGTGCATATAGTATACACAAAGGGAAACAAAGGATGCTGCTTGACGGCAATCATTTGGCCCAAAGAATCAGTTTATGCCAACTCCTTGGATTTGCACAGGTGGATTTTCAATAAGAAGTATCCCACAATGATACTGTTCTTCTCCAATTCTAAATCTGTACATACAGCTATGTAATCCGCTTGTGGAGAAAGGATAACAGAATACTTATCTGCCAGGCTAAGATACAGGCAAGAGCGTTGCTTCCAGTTTCATGATGCAGGTTTTACTGTAATGCAGGACTCAGAGCAATAAGCCTGGACTTAAGGGACACAAGCTTCTTTTTTTGGCTTCTTCTCATTTGCAGTCCTAACTTATACGTAGCTACTTATGTCAGAAGGGTGTTGTGATTTTACATGGCTTTGCCCATTAAATTTGCATAGTCATGCATCCCAATTCATAAAAATTTAGTAGTTGTCATTTAGTTTCTCATATTCAAACACATAAACTTTTTACAATAATTAATTTCTGTTCCCGCTGACAAGCTCCTTATGCAGTTGCGTAGCTTTCCACAGATGCTTACAACCTCTAACCCTCTCCACACCTTCCAATTTAATTTTTAACTAGGTTTGTTAGGGAAGCATGGGCTCCAAACTGAGGCTGTCATCCTCATGCCATTCTTTTTGGACTCCTGAGCCAAGGTCAACCAAATGCGGCAGAGGCAGAGCTCCTAAACAATTGCTCTCCTGAGAGGCCCAAGGTCATACCAGCAGGGAGGGACAAGCAGGGGCAGCTTACTGAGCCAAAAAGGTAGATGTTATGGGTCAAAGGTAGGACTACTGCTGCTTGTGTGGGTGTGCAGAGAGGGAGGACGTCAAAGGGAGCAGCGACTGTGGTGTATTTCTGATATTTAGTGATGAAGTAGTGTTATTATAGGAAGTAGGAGTAACTTCGGCTAGAGGAAAACATGGTAGGAAAATAAGGCTTTGTAGCAGAGGCAGTCCTAGGGAAGATATGCCATTGCTGTTCAGAGGGCTTCCTAAACCTGGGCTTTGCTTGTCTCCTGTTCATTTTAAACAACTTAAACATTTTAAACAATTATTCAGAGTGGATCTTTCTTTGTTCCTTTTAATTTTTTAATCTTTTCAGTAGGTTTGGGTTTAGGTGTTGGGGTTTTTTGTGTTTGGTTTTTTGTTTGTTTTTTTTGTTGTTGTTAGATTCTACTTAGTTATTCTAAGTGTGGAAATCCAATCATTTTAGTGGGTAAAATGTGAAGCCATTTACGAAGGGCTTATGACAGAGATATTATTAACTAGCCATTGTTGAATTAGACATCACTGCATTATGTTACAGACTTACAAAACGTGAGGAATTGTCATTTCTCAGGGTTTTGGCATTTCCAAAAGCTTCTAGGGCCGGGTTTGCTTGAATGATTTGATCCTCCAAGGTTCCCTGGGAATCAAGATTGAAATACTGTTGAGAAACCTACAGGCCACAGACTCAGCTGTCAACTGTAACTCAGCCATGCATTCACTTACAGAGTGGAGCCTCTACACCAAAGTGATTTATTTAGCTTCACCCCAGGGGTGGCACAGTGTGAATGGCATAACAGCAAGGTCGGCAGGCAATTATGAGTGCTTAAAAAGCCTCAAACATTCTGCTGCTCCCTACTGTTTTGCTTCGTAGCTTTCACATCTTGTGCCATCTGCATGCGGAAGAAGTCACTGTATCTTCCCATGTGCTGTGGAGCATGTGGGGACATCGGCGTCAGTGTGTGTAGGAGAGGGGCTATTGAAGACAGTGACAAGTGCTAGAATGCCTCAGATTTGAAAGCACTCAGAGCTCGTAGTATTTGGGATTTTTGGGGATGAGAAAAGCTTTAACTGTCACTTGCACAGACTTCAGTTTGCTGAAGCGAATGACTTTATCTGCCTGTGCTCCCGGGATGCTTCACTGGGGGAACCACACAAAGTGAAATGCTGAGGTTTGTGATACATCTGAGAGAGCCCAGCACCACTTTGGCATGGAAAAGGTAAAATAGCAAAGCTGATGACTTACCCCGGTTTTGGTAGCTGGCTGCAGACAAAATGGGAACACAATGGAGAGAGAAAAAAAGAGGGAATGTAAATATTAACATGAAGAACACTACAAAAGATAAAGATTATCAAGGTTAGCAGTCTAGTGGGCACTAACACACAAGCAGTACTTTTTGAAGCCTTCAAAAAGCATGTGTGGCTGTTACGTTGTATTATTTGTATTATTTGCACAATGGTGCAAATAATAGACACTGCAGCAGGAAGATATTCCGTGTAGTTTATGAGCCCAGATTGCATTTTATTTTCATTATCATCACCCTTTTCTTCCCCAAATAATCCAAAATTTTAAGTGCAGCATGATCTCATTGCCTAAAACTTGTCTGTTTGCATTTGCACCCTTTTATTCTTGCCATCTGGCAGCAGTCTCCCTTCCCTGTCCAGTTAGTTGGTGTTTTGGTTCATTGGTTTCTTCATCTCCAGAGCAAAACCACCATGAGCACCAAGCATGTTTGCATGCAGACTTGGCTCTGGACCACTCAGTCATTTGTTAAGAAAGCCTTGCAGGCCTCAGATGAATGTGGATTAGATTTTGACGGTGTGAGTTATTTGTATAGACTCAAAGTCTGGCTGAAATTTTGGTCTTACAAATACAGTTCGTAGGAATTAGTTAATTCCCCAAGCAAGAGCACTGAGCCTTCAAGTGCAATAAAGCTCATAGCAATACAAGATAAAAAGCAGCATGAATACAGTACTCACTGTAGAGAGCACTTATAAAAACCAGCACTTATCCAAACAGAGATATAGAAAAGCTTATTGAAAAAAAAATCTTTTGTCAAAACATTTTTTTGGTGAATAAAGAAAAGCTTTCAACAAAACAGACATTTTGTTGAGAAGTTATAATTCTAGTCTTTTTGAAGACTATTTTCCTTGTGGAAAAAAAAAAAATCCTAATCTTTACAGTCTCCCCATCTTCTGACCAGCTTTAACATAATCAGAAGCAAATTTAGCACACACAAAACCTAAAACTCCGAGAAAAAAGAGCAGCAGCAACAAGAAACTGTCCAAAACCAGGAGTGAGTTTTCTGCTCCACCCGGAGTGTGGCAGGTTCAGCTGTGCATTGCCTCTCTACCTTCAGAACAGCATGCTGTCAGTACTGCAACTTGAGAAGTTAGTCATACACAACAAGGGAACCTTGGGAGCCTGAAATAAGGCAGCCACTGGCAGACTTACGTTCTTTTTACCAGTTTCACCCAGGGCTGCCACTGTGGCAAAGTACTGGATGACACGTTTCGTGTTGACAGTCTTGCCAGCACCGGATTCTCCGCTAGAGGAAGGAGGAAGACAACATAGGCCTTGCTCAAACAGATGTAACTCATCCTTTCAACCCCTTACCAGCCACCTCCTCCCCTCAAGGCTGTTCTCAGAGTCACTGATGTCTGCAGCCTGTTGTTTGGCCATTGCCATGGAAATCACATCAAATTGACTGAATGAAGAGGTGAATTCCTACGATAACAGTGACTCACTCTTCCCATGACTGGGCTCAGAAGTCCAGACCAAACCTACATTACACCGAGATTTCTTTAAGCCTGTGAAGTTTTATTGCAAACTTCCAGACTGAGTATCTGAGGCAGACCTATATACAGCTAATGAGTTAGAAAAAGTACAACAAAGCTGGAAAAATTTGCCAGCATTACCCAGGAACACATATGAACTGTGTAGAGACACCCTCAAGTGTCCATCTTTCTTGCTTGCCAGTAAATGACACACCTCTTCTTCTCTACCTTGGTCATTTTCCTCTCTTTCGATGCATCTACACAACATTCTTAAATATAATTTGCATCAAGAGCAACCATACTGGAAAGAAGGAGTCCTCTGCATTCTGAAGAGGGCAGCTGCACCGCGGCTAACCCTGGAAGAAGCTTCTCTAACTGCCTACCCAGTTGTCATGCCTACTTGGAATGAACACCACATGGGGATCAGAAATGGGCCAAACTCCATCAAACCCTTAGTTTCTCACAGAGCTCAAGTTAACCATCAGATGGCCAAATTGCCAGTTACTCGGCTTGAATCAAGTTCCAGGCGATTTAGCTGAGGTTTCAGGAGTCAACTTGTATTTAATTTCAGGTTTCTTTTTCTTCAGAGTTTCTCACAGCAACAGAATCTCAAACCAGTCAAAAAAGAAACACTTACGTGATCAGCATAGACTGATTCTCCCGATCTGTGGAGGGGTGAAAAAAAGGAGACAAACTTAACAGGGTGTGCAAATTGCTTATTATAATTGCAAAATGAGTACTAACTATCCAGAATCAGCCCTTCAAGGACAGGAGAGAATCACATGAAGCAGAGACGGAAAGATAAAAACTAGTGTCACCTCGAATGACCTCTTGCAGTGAAAGCCCTGTCCTGAATCCTTCTCTTGTGTTTTTTTCCAAATTGGTATTAAAAACCTGTGAGTCATACACATTCCCCTGTGTCTGGGAAACTATAATAAAAAAAGTAATTTCCTGTTATCAAAACATTTCTTCTCTTACTTCTCTTATTTCTCCTTCTTACTAGGTATGTCTTTGCTCACATCTGACCCCTCTGTTTCTTCAGTACCAGGCCAACAAAGTAATTTTGCTGTTTTTACACAGGCCATTCCTTAAAATGCTGGAATGAAGCAAGCTATTGTCGAGACCTAATGGCCTGATCAGAAACAAGCCTTTATTAGAATACTTTGCAACCTTAATATATTATTAATCAAGTTCAGCAAATGCTAAATCATGGCAGTTCCTCAAGTCACTGCATCTCAATTCCTCTTTCTTTTTTTTAACATCCCCATCATCACGGCAGGCGACATATTGGATAGTCTTATCTGATAAAAGAGCATTTCTTTGCAGCCACACACACATCCCCTCTGCTCAGCACTTTCTGTGCCCTCACAGCTGAGGCACTTTACATTTTATTAAGACCAGCTATCACCAGAACGTGTTCCAGTCAAGCCTCTTTGGGATTTGCCCTGCCGCGTCGCAGGACCTGGTGTGAACACGCTGCTGCTGCCCCCTGCTGATAAACTCTTTTTTTTTTTTTTTCCCCAGTAACTTGAGGGTCAAGAGTGAGAAAATTCCACAGGGAAATCTGGAGTTCAGTGCCACAGAACTGGTGCCCAGAGACACAGCAGGTGGTGTGACAACCAGCCGTAGCAAGTTCGTGCAAGTGAGGTGCCCACAGCACCCTCGTTAGCTGACCTTGGAATGCATACATTTCAAGGGGGACAATGCATCTTATCAGTAAGTGTATTTTCGGTGTTGGGAAAACACAGACATTTGGGACATGGGCCCATTTCTGTTACAAACTGATGGATTCACCCAGATCAGACCGCTAAATTTGTGCACCTTACAGATAATCCATGTGTGGAGCTTACCATTACCAGCAGTACCACAGGAACAAGCAGGGTTTTTTTAAAAAAAATAATATATATATGTATATATAGAGAGAGAGAAAGAGAGAGAGATGCAAATCCACAACAAAAACCAGCAGACTGCCAAGCCCTGTTGCTTGTAGATTATTTTCACATTTGTTACACGCTGCAAAAGCTCTCACAAACTTCCATCCAGCACAACCCCACTGACTAATCCAAGCAAAACCCAGTGTGAAAGCAAACCGTGCCACTTACTCCGCAACATGTCGTGGTACGCGTTATCAGCGATGGAGAAGATGTGGGGAGGAGCCTCTGAGCGCCTCTTCCCTTTGTAGGCAGCAACAACCTCTGACTTGTAGACAGGCAACCACTTGTAGGGATTTATAGTCACGCAGAATAAACCGGAATAGGTCTAGAGAGGAACACAAAACAAGAGTAGAAAAACAAACTCTTTCAGTGAATAAAGGAAAAAGTTGTAGTTAACCAAGCAGGACCTGGTGTTGCCAGTTTCTGATTTGGGTTTGGATTTCAGCCTTTGATTTGAATTTCTGAAGACAGTGGTCTGCTAATTGACTTCCTAATGGCAACTGATACCAAAAATACAGATATGGAAGCTTTCAAAAGGGGAAAAGTGTTTTTGGGATGTCAACCAGAAACATCCCCTTCAGTAAAACTAAGGAGCAGCAAATAGATCTACATCTGATTTTCTGTACATGAGTTGTTTCCTCTTGAAAACAGACATTGTGATGGAAAGTTACAGTTTTCCCATTTGAACTCCATTCTTAGGAGGATAAACAACTTCCCATTATTAATTTCATATGAGAACCTTGGGACAATTTTTGATGGACGTTCAAAGAGAAAACAACCTCATAGGATTATACTCCAAAGACGTGGAGCTTTTTCAGCTTTTGGAGAAACACAGCTGGTAAAAATATACTTTTATAGTTGTTCTTTGGACTATCTACAGTCCAAGTTCACTGGAGCCTGGATGTTCTGAGGAGAAATGAGCTTTCAGCTGTAACCTCAGGGAATTGGTGTCAGCAGGTACTTAGTCCAGCTTGAGGCAAAAATCTTCAAAGAAACCCAGCTGTTATATGGGCACAATCGTTGTGTGCACATAGATTAATTAGCTCAGTTAAATTCTAAAAGTTTCAGGTGAAATCTAGGTCCCTTCCCCTAAAAATAGCATTAAGCCTTGGCATGAGTCCTCAGTCATGTTTTCTACAAGCAAAACAATAAACCCCAAGCAGAAAATGGATTAAGGCAAGATGCCAGATTTAACTTTCTACCTATATTGATCTGGAAACAAAGCTGTGCTTTAGGCCATACATGTCCATAAAGGGATTATTAGAGAAATACAGCAAGTGTTTGATAATCAGAATTTAAATGGGAAAAAGTTGGATTTGCTCTTCTGATGAACACCAAAAATCAGAGCAGAGATTGGCTGGAAAATCAATAGATTCCTCTGACTGATTTCAAACACAATTGAATGCAGCAAACTGAGAGCAAAATTGTGGCCCTGTAAAATCAGATGCTACTGAAGCTTGTTCTGGTGATGACAGAAATTTCGTTAATCATATCATGGGAAAGATACAGAACAAAGGGAGAGATCAGAACGAAACAAGACAGACGTTAGCACTGAAAATGAAGGGCATATAACCACTAAATTAAGATAGAAAGGTTCATACTTTAAAGAAGTTGTGTTTGTAAAGAACTCTGAGCTTGAGGCAGTTTCTTAACAAAGAAATCCCTACGGCTTGTGTTGACACAGATTAGTATGAGAAGATAAAAATAAACTGGGTCTCCCCAATGCCTTGATAGAAGAAAATACGTCCCACATCACACATCTCCTAGTCAAGCAAGCAAAACCAAGGAGCTATGCACTATCTTAATAATTTGGTTTTGTCTGTCTTTATTCGGACACATGACAGCTCTGAGCAACTTCTGCCTTGAAAAGATGAGCAAGACCCTCCGTTTTGTGACTTATCAAAGTTGCAAGACGAATATGAAGAACACAACAAGTTCAAACATGAAGTCTGGACTTGAAGTGCAGGTGGCTAAATATACCCTGTGTTGGCCCTTACATAGATCATCCAGTTGCTGTAGCGCTTTCTCAGATTGTACAGCACAGACGCCTCGTTCAGATGGGTCAGCATAGACATGTCCTCGATCATGTCGAATTTGGGAGGGTTCATTGTCTGCACGTCATCTTCTTTTATAGTCATGGTCTGCAAAGACAAATAAGTACAGAAACACTGGAAAACACTGAGATTTTCTGTTGCTTCACACACCTTATAGGAGAAAATATATCTTTTCCCCTGTAGAGGGAAGTTCTTCAGCTCAGTCCCTACATAAATATCATTTGTTTACACAGATATCAGAAGAATGGGGGAAGGCTGAGATGACAAAAGTAAGAAGCATGATGGTATGGCTGCAAAAGGAGCCATGAAATTTGACTACAGCCTGGGTTTTTACCTGTGGGGCCCAAACCAGAACTGGCTGTTTGCAAACCTCCAGGCACAGACTGCCCATGGCTGTGTGGTGGCTGATGATCAACTACCCACCACTGCATCGCTGGTTTCCCCTTGGTGGTTTTCCCAGTGTTACCTTATCCTGATGTGGTACCAGTCACTGGGCTTCCCCTTCGCAGCCCGTTTCATGAAACAGGCAACTGCGCTTAAATTAAGACAGGGAAATTATGGACCTTGCAGCTCTGGCCTTGTTAGTCAGGGATAAGACAAAACCAGTTTTGTACCCTTCCATCCGTTGTCTGCACAGTCACTTTGCCTTCACTGGTTTCTGTAATTTCAGCTTCAACGTAAGCTTTCTTTTCATCAGGAACCCAACATTTCTTCTTCCCTGTGAAATTATGGAGATTGAGGGTTCACAGCCTTGCAGCAAACAGTAACACTATGCCTAGCTAAGTCAGATTTCTGGGTTACTTTTTCTGCACAAGTGACACAAAACCTCTGGGATTGCAGCAGATTGGCAGTGCTGGGAAGCTGCCTGATGAAGCAGAAGGAGTAGGGCTCCCAAACGTTGTCTCCCTTTGAAACTACGGCTCAGCTTCCTCTAGATCCTTCCAACACAAGGTGTCAAAATATTTCACTAATGCTGGCTAAGCCTCAGCCTCCACGGGAAATCCATAGTCATATCACCAGTGTGCAGATGGAGAAACTGAGATCTAAGCCCAAATTAAGGCGTGAGCTAAAAAGTCACTGCGCAAGAAATTCAACCCACATTATTTGCCTGCCAGCTATCAGATTTAACCTTATTCCTTCATATTTTTCTGAGGTTGCTGTTGAAAAACAGCAATATTAATAACTTACATTGAGTTATGTATGTGCCTTTTAGAGTTTGGAGTAGCTGCACTAGACTTCAGGTCTTTAGTTACTGTTGGGAATAGGGAAAGGCTGAAGTTATTGGCATATTTACACTCACTACTAAACCTCAGGGCTCATGTAAACCCATTTCATGAAAAATAAATTATGAGAAACTAAAAGCTATCATCACACTGCCATACAGTTTGCAAATCAAACGAGACATCTAGTCAGGCCACAGAATCTCTCATTGCTTAAATAGCAATGTCTGTTTTTTTTCTCTCAAACTGACAAAGAGATGATTCCCCTTTCAGCAGAGCAGTACCAATACACCTTGCCTCTAAATCTAGATAATGACTTACTTACTATATATTATTTTTATTTTGTACTACCTGTAGTTTTTTAATAGCTTTGCCAAATTAAGGAACCAGAACTTGGTTGAATCAGCTACCTCCAACAGCAGCAGCACAGCAGTGACAACGGAGGCTTTGCATCCTGCTTCACTCTTGCTGCATTTCCTTGACTACACTTGGATGTAACCCTCATCCCTCTTAAGCAGCCACTGGCAGCACAAAGGGAATTGCAACTCACCATCGAAGGCAACGGTCTGAGCCTTCATCAGCTCCTTCTCGCTCTTTCGGAGGTAGGGAGCAGCCTCCCCAAACTCTGACATATCGACCATCATCTTGGCAAGGATTCAAGTGGCACAGCTCACAGAGGGAAAAAGAGAGGCACCTGATCTACCAAAGAAAGAGGGGAAAATAAAACCAAACAGATGTCTATTTAGTGAACGATCCGAGGCAATATAAAATGCTCAGCACAACATGGCAGGGGGGTGATCAAAGTGATGATTACTTTGAATCACAAATACCTGACACAGATTTGGAGCTATACTGCACCCTTCCTTGGCTCAGTTTCATTAAAGCCACTCAGATCTTGCAGGGTTCAAAAACCTTAACATGGGGCACAGTTATCTCCACAGGAGAATTTTATCTCTTCTTCATGACACAGGCGGTGCTTAGGAGCAGGAGGGACCACTTGAAGCTGTGACCACTTGAAGCTGTGATTTTAAAAACTACTTAGCAGGGGCCCCCTCTGGCCCCTTTCAAAATCACCCGGAGCAGAGGTATGCTCTCCCGCTGGTCTCCCTGGGGCTGTGCCACTCAGCCTCTTCAAGCACCATCTCAGGCAGGCATTTTCTGGGAAACACGGAGCAAGACTTCACCGCTGCAAACTGAGGACTGCTGCAAGGGTGTGCGTTATGCCCTCGGTGTGGCTCCAGGGACATATGCCCATGCTCTCACTGCGGAAAGTCAGCGCTGGAGCTGGAAACAGCTCTGCTCCCTGCAGGACGCTCCTCTCATTGCAGGAATCGGCATGTTGATAAAAACAGGGCTAACACTACTCGGGGAGTTGCTGTGCTGGTGCAGTTTCCCAGCTTGCTGGTACCTCCGAATTCACCAGGTCTCCTCCTGCTGCAGCAGGGCATGACATGGGGCAAGTGTGTCTGCGGTATGGGTGCAAGGGTTTCGTTTTCAGATTGATTTGAGCATATTAGTCCAGCTTAATACCAACGCGTCTTTTCTCAAATGACAAGGCCAGGGTGTTTAAGAGCCTTTTACTTTTATCATGAAAGGGAAGGCAGGGGATATGGGTATCAGCGAGACCAGTTTGCTGGGTTTGTACTGCCAAGTAATTAATTTGGTTGTTTTGTACTCTCTGAAGCGATCAAACAGATATGTTGGTTGTTTTGTTTTGGTTTGGTTTTTTTTACATACACAGACATAAATACTTTCACACAGACACACACTTACATAAACCACTCAAAGTGCTGTCCAGAGAATGTCTAAAAGAAGTTCCACTGCTATAAGGTGCACACACAGAATTTTAGAATTTCAGGTATTTTTTTTCTTTAAAGTCAAGACACCATTTGATAACTATTCAAAGCTGTATAACTGACTCTCAGATATAATCTTTTCCCTTATCTAAATTCTTGTGCAATATCCAGAGCAGTTGGACAATTTTTTGAGACCCCCATCAAGACAGACACTATAGTCTTTCAAAATTTAGTTCAGTGTATATCTAACAAAATTCTGGTAGGAATAAAAACTCCTTGCAGCTTTTTTTTCAGCACATTTCTCCTGGAAAACGTAAAGCCCTAAGACAGCAGAGCTGCCGAAGTGTTACATCCAGCAGTACAAGCTGGATACCTTCTGTCTTTTTGCTGTAGAGCAAAAATTTTCTTCTTCAGAATTAACCTTAATTTTTTGTAGATTTTAAAATAATCTTTTAAACCTTAATCTTTTTAAAGATTAAGGGCCTACATAAGCACAAGTATTGCCAATTGTTTTAACATGATCTGAGCTGACCAAAATTCCCAGATGGAGACACAACTCAGCACCAGCCTGGCAGAATCTCTCTCCCTCTCTGTGTCTCAGCTCTAGTGGAGCAATAAAATTACATCAGTTCGTACATTTAAACAGAACAGCGTTAGAGCACGTAAGTGTCATTTCCCATTAAACATGCAAATGCCAGAGGGGCCACTCCAGTGTTAATCTCTAGGACTCAGGGCAGGTTCTCACAAGTCATAATTTACACTAAAGTGCTCGGAACCACTTCTGTGCAGCCTAGCTCCATTTGCAGACCTCTTAGGGACAGTTACTCAGCTATCACCTCCTTGTCTCTTCCCCATCCCCCCATATTCAGGATGAGCCACTATGGCAAATATGTTACGGTGTAAAGCAGCACTATGACAGCTGGGAGAGGATCCCTTTTTCTTCAGCAGCCTGTGTGCTTGGGAATATGGCAGAGGTTGGAGCCCAGGCAGCGCACACCCTGTGGGTGCAGGGAACTCAGTGAGGCAAATCCATCACCAGATACAAGAAACTAGAAATTTTGTTTTGTTATGGACATAGGATTATTTATTTTTAAAATGCAGAATACTCAGGAAAGACGAGGCTAAAGCTAAAGATGTTCTAGCTAATAACAAAAAGAGCCAGCCCTTGTGTATCAGTTGTGGAAGATTCTTGAAAACACCTATTCCCTGTAGAAAGTCAATACTGTTGCATAAAATTAAGTGGCATGACGAGGACGGAAGTAGTACTACCTGTTGGAAGAGAGCAGGTAGTACTAATGGCAGATAGTAACACAATGGCAACAATGTCAGGCACCGCCTGGCTCTGAAGGGAGCCCAGTAATTTTCCAAGGGTTGTAACTCAGGCTGGATTAATGAATGCCTCGGACCAGCTAGCTGCTTAAAATTGCAAATTACATAAACCATCATCTCTTGCATCTGATACAGAAGGCAGAAAAGATGACTTGCAGGTACTGGCTAATCATTCCACCCAGATACATAATTACAAGGGATCTGACCCTTCCCGAAGCAAGTTACTCCAGCTGGCTAAATGAACGTGCTGGTGTTAGGGAAGAAACGTGTACTTGCCATTCTAGCATTCAAGCAGCATCCTAGGATGACTAACATTGGCTAGATGTTTACTGACACTACTACTAGGCCACATGAAAACCTTAGTCACATCAAAACCACGGTACAGTGTTAGAGCACAGCACCCACACTTAAAAGTGAGAGAGGTTGGTACTCACCCTGGAGGGCACACAGAAAGTGTCACGACTCCGCCTGGTCCAGACTTTATATTCCCCTGTCTCAAGGTCACTGGTGATAACTGTTTAAAGGCATCAGCAGTTTTCCTCCATGCCTATATTTGTCCGCCGGGTCCCAGCTGAGGAGACAATGCCCAAGGAGGGGACACGTGTGGCTGTGCCCTGACGAAGGGGGGCAGGAATGTCAGCGGGGAGAGACACTCTCCTCTTTGCCGGCTGCCCCTCACCACACCATTCTTGCTCCATGACTTCATGGAAGAAGCTTTTCCTGCTTCTGTGTTTTCACAGGGGCAAGTATTGCTTTTCCAAGTGCCTCAGAACTTAATTAACAAGGGCTTGTGTGTGTGTGTGTGTGTAAATTAAGTCCATTCTCCCCTGGAATAAGAAAATCAAAGCTTCTTGCACAAGGGATAAGTGATAAGGGAATTTGGTTACATGAGCCGAACTGCCTTCAAGGAACAAAGCTAGCATGTGGGTTCTCATATCGCAGTCCAGGGCTTTAAATCCCCTTCTTGGGCCCCAGGAGTTTAAAAGCCAAGACTATAGGCTCAGGTTTGGCATATACAGGTATTCTCCAGAATTAAGAATGCGTTGATTCTGCCTCTAAAGTGAATCACAGATAATGAACAAAGTAGGCATCAATTTTAGACAGTGTTTTGCTTCAGGAAACTAATTTATGAGACCAAGTTTAGGCAGTGTCTGGCCTTCTTATCGTAAACTCATTTTTCCTGTAAAACAAGCACCGTAAGTAACTCAGGTCTCATTTCACTGCAACCTATAAATAGCAAAACAACTGACACAGCCAGATTGATTTGCTTTTACCAGCAGACGTAGATATATATGTTTCCTTTGGTTCTTGCATAAACTGAATATAAAAGCACAAAGGAAAATAAATATTGTGGATTATGCTGGTTGGATACAAGGGAAGGCAATATATATTAGGGCTTTCTAAAACTCAATTCCAAGGAAGTGAGGAGGGAGCTTATCCACAGCTTCACTGAATTCTTAGATACCCACAGGAACAAGTGGTTTGGTTTTTGACCAGGCAAGAAGGAAAATGTCTGCATATTGAGTATGCTATTTTTAAAGCTGTTGCCCTGATGACTGGACAGGGACAGGTTGCACAGACAAAGTAGGTTGGTAAGAAACAGGAATTTATGGAAGTGATAGGCTCAAAGACAGAAGACTGATGTGGCAGGTCTGAGGATCTGAGTGCTTTAGCAACTTGGTATTTTTAGCATTTGGGGAATGCAACCAAGAGACAGAGAATCGCTACTGCTTTGCTGGAGACATGGACACCTCCAGAAGAGAGCCCTCTGCTAAAGCTAGGGCTGAAGCTTTCTGTCCTGGTCTGGATACACCTGTGAAAGGAACCCCTGCTCAAGGTGAACGTGGTCAGCTTGTGTCACGTTCCAGAGACTGACTGACTGTTGCACTGAATCGCTTCCTGGCCTGCTGCTTTAGAGGTGCTTGTGCCCTCAGCATGGATCTATGTCGATGGCGGATCTAACTCATCACCTTTTTGCTTTATAGCTGGCACAATGGAAAACAGAGCTGGTGATCCTGGCTGCTTGCATGAGCAATGACTGATTGTGTAAACTCAAGCAGACGCTCCTGACCACGTAGTTTGAAACCAGGTAAATTGCAAGCATCACCAAGATTTATGGACACCATTAATCTGCTATGAAAACTGAGAATATGATTATTTCAAGTGATGAGGATATAACACACTGATACTCCCTCCCTCTTGCTCCTCTCTCACGTTGCCAGTAGCTTTGCTTTTAAACACAATATTCCCATTACCAGCTACATTGCTTAGAAGAAGCCATCTTCTTACAAATATGCTGTTATCACTTATGTTTTTTCTGTTCTGCAGATATTCAGCTTTTATCAGTCCTGCATGAACACCACAATCTCTCTCCCACGCCTCCCTTTTCTTTTTTTGGGGCTGCAAACAACTGTTTCCATAGCTGACTCTAATGTAGTTTCAATCCTTGTGTCACTTAGAAAGGGACACAGCCAGCACTGGTTTAAATGTCATTAATTTATTTTCCTTACTAGCCTGATGTGAATTGATACTGCACATTATTCCTGCATTTTTGGAGTTTATTTGCTTCCTTTTAATATGAAAGAGAAATTGAAGCACATTCTCCCTAGATTAAATTTGCAACAGTGACAACCAAAGACATTTGTCTCCTGCAGGGGCTACTTTTAGAAAGGTTAATGCTGGTCACTGTTTCTAGGGAAACAAGGGACTTTGATAAGGAACCCTTGTGACTAACCTATTTTTAATAACATTACGTATTGGAAAGGAATGCAATAATGTTTATCAGCTCTAGACACAGATAGTGTCAATATTGTGGTCTTATATGGAAAAGTTGACATCTGGGATCTGTAAAATCCCAGTTATGAACCCTCTCTATTTTCTTAGACAAAAAGATCCACCAGCCAGCTGGGTTTTGACAAAAGCTGACCTTTAGACTACTCTTAATAAAATGTGCACTGTATTAACCGGGTACTCCTGAAAAGCAAGATCAGTGAGAGAGAAGGACACCAGTTCGAGACGCAGATGCTTGGAGAAAGCACCTTCTGAATCAGGATCCTTTGGGCTGCTCCATAAGCAAGCAGAAAGACCATCCCTCCATAAGATGCATCTAAAAAGACCAAGAACCTATTATTTACCTTGGGGGCCTTTTTTCTTTACTGGTCCCTGCTGGTGTTGTAGTCTCTGTTTAAAAGACAAATGGGAAAGAGCCAAAATTATACAGTTGGATGCTTTTTGAAAGTTCATCCATGTGGGAATAGTTTCGGCAGAAGAAATGTGCTAACATCATACCCAGCAGAAAAACCCGGCCTGTTCTGTACAAGTGAATATATTTTCTCTTGTGAAGAATTATGGTTTAATTCTTCACTCCGCTGAGGGCCCAAAGAGAAATTGGAGGGGGAGAGAAGCTTGGCTTTAAAAATAGTTGCACTCTGCTACATCTCTAAAGGATGAGAAAATTGGCACTAAACAGTACATCGAAAGTGTGTTTATGACAGCTAGATTCCCATTATTAGAACCTGAGATTTTCAGGTTTCCGCAAGCCTTTGTGCTCCCCCTGCTGCAGTGCCTGTGCTCCGCCCTGGACACAAGCATCTGCAACCCAAAGAGGTATTGGAACACCTCTTCACTTTCTTTTCGGAATCATAATTTTAAATAGTTTCCCCCAATTAATTCTTTGCTAATAGCTACTATGTGGGGTGATAGCAGAAAGAAAATTTAAATTTCTCTATAGAAAGCATCTGCTTTCAAATATGCCTGGGGGAAATAATTCCTAAGCCACCAAAAGTGTTTTAAGTGCTTTTTAAGCCACTGTAATCCATGATCTATTGCTATCAAAATGCAGACCTCTGAAACCTCTTCCAGTTTTGAGCAGCAGGATGTCACCAGTGACTGCAAAGCATTAACCCATGAAACCACAAGAGGAATGTGGCTGATCTCCCTGGCTTGGTAGCATGGCAGCATCTGCCCCTCAGCCTCTCATCCCATGCCAAGTGCCCAGCTCCAGGCTGCATTGGCACCCTCCCCTCCTAACCCGGGCTAGGATAATAAACATTTCAGAGCTGTCATTGCTGCCTCTCCCCTGCTGACATTCAATCATTACGGTATCTTAAGAATGTTTAAACAGGTCAGGGTTTTAATGGGAGAGCTTGGCTTCTGGGAGTGAGACTGACAGCGCTTTGAGAGCAGATTAACAGCACTGATAAAGCACTCTCATACTGACTCACAGCCACAGGAAAAATAGGAAGGTGAAAAGGGAGCCTAGTTAAATAAATGGTCTCAGCTCTCCAGCTCTGGAGATGTACCAGGGAAGGAAAAGAAGGTTTTTGTCATGGGCCTTCTCACTCTTCTTTCTCCGGAAGCTGACGCCCCACCACTTCTCCGTGAAAAGTTTTCAGTCTCCAATAACCTCGAGCATCCCACCCTGCCCATCAGGTCAGAGAGTAATGGTATGTTTTCAGAAGTGTGGTGCAACATTTTCCCAACCATCACAGATCCTAATTGCCATTACCGAGTTTTGGGGTTCCCACACACCCCCTGCTCCAACTTAAACTGTTCTGCGTTATCCATAACCACTGGGGGAAGGGAGAGAGTTAAAAACAACAACAGTGCATGTAGGTAGTTCAGGTTAATCTTTTCAGCACTCTTTAAGGAAGCATTTGTTTGCACAGCACGACATCAGAATTACTGTAGCCCAGTCGCCCGATTCTATTAAGCCTTTCTGAAGCTAGTAGCAGAAGTATTTTAGCCTTCATCAATGCCAGGAAAGAAAAAAACATACATAAGTGTCTCTCTAGGGTTTGTATTACACAATCTGACTTCAAAGACAGGGTACTTCATTAGCTTACTTCAGGCTCTGACTGTGATGCACTCTCTCTGCTCCAGCAGCCTGAAAACCACATTTCCATTTCAATAGGCAGCACTGTCCTAAAATACTCCTAGGCCTTCAGACACAACATTCTAGCTCCTGGTGCCAAAACTCCTGCAAGACAACTTGCCTTTCCTTGCCTTTCAACTTCAAGTATTCAGAGACTGCCCTTAAGGTATGGGCAGAGGTGGGTATAGCCCTTGCTGATCGCCTGGTTTTGCTACTATGGAAGCTTATTTTTTTAGAGGACCTGAAGGGGAAAGAAGTAGAATATTTATGCTCTTTTAGATACAGGAGATTTTGTGATTTTTCAGTTTTTCGCTGCTGTAATTCTATGAGTCATAACTCGACTTTCAGTCAAGGATTGTTTGCTATCTTGTGTTTACCTTCTGCCAACTGCAAACTACACTAAGGAAATGCCGTGACAGTTTAATTGGTGAAGCAATTGTCACGGGGGATACTTTATTAACATTGCAAGTGCTGACAGAAGAAACTCGATGTAATTGGCACGACGCTAAATAGCGGGAAAGCATTGCAGAAAGGAGACTGTGTGAGTTTTTCAGCATTCTGTAAGCAAAGAAGACGTTGCTTCTTTCCAAGCACAGATACACTGATATACAGATACACTGAGCTGGTCACCTCCACCAAAAATTCAGTCAGCAAAGCTCCTTGAAAAATTAAGGCCAGTTTTTAAAGAAAATCTATCTCCAGAGGTTTTGCTTTCTGCCTGAAAAAGCACAAGTCTGTGCTTCGCACATAGTCTAATGACTTGATGCTTTTTGTCAGTTGAATTTAAACACCTCCAAAAATGGACATGACATCCTTCTCTCCAGTAGCAACGTTCTGGAGTGACTGGCTGGTGTGTGCATATAAGTGTATATATATAGAGACGCACACATACATATTTATACCTCTGTGTGTATATCTAAACATATCTATACATATATAGAGATTTATAAATATGAAAACAAGTTTATTTTCTAACCTCTCCCCTCCCAGTTGTGACGCTCCACGCTTACAGCTTAATTCTAGATAAAACAGACATTTCCCTTGAAGGTCTGCTGAACTGACCCTGTGAATTGCTGCTGTACCATTGCCAAGCCTTGGTAAGCTCCACTACTGCTGTGCTCCCTCCTTTCACTACGCCAGGCTCCTGCTACCCTGGCTCAGCACCAGCAAGACTCAGAGGCTGATGCTACAGCGAAACCCTGCCACCAGCAAAACCCCCAAAGTGCTTCAGGCTCAGCCTCTTTTCCACACAGGGAATTTCTGTTTTGCTGGATAAGCACATCATGTCTAACCCCAGGTTAGTTTCTGAAAAGGCACAGCAGGGCGAGAGGGGGAAGGGGTGAGCTGCAGCAAACTCCCACTGCTTCAGTGCTGTTTGGGGAGGGCAGAGATGGGAGTGCTGACATGCCAGGAGTTACAGGAGAGAGGGTGGGGGAGGCCACGGCGAGAAAAGGCTGTGCTGGACCACACAGAGAAACCCACTGAGCCCGATGGAAAAAGATTGCACCACATGCCTAGACCAAATTCCATTGGGAGACCATCAGTAAGATCAGCCAGGCCTTTGAGGAGGATGACTGACTTTACCAAACAGCAGCTGATATTTCCAGTGAGGTTACAAGCATGAGTCCCCTCAGAGTCACACCAGCTCCTCAGCAGCTGCTAATCCTGTTGAAACAGAATTGATTTTAATTGATTTAGTTATTTGTTTGTTTTTAGTTGAAATACATATTTTGTCTTTACAGGAAAAAATAATGAAGAAGATGGAATGGAAAAAAAGGCAGATTATACGCTTGAGCCTTATTGCACAAAGCCCAAGTACCAGCTCCATATGCAGTTTTAGGCACTTTAGTTTCACACAATGGTCTAGAAACAAAAAGGGAAAGAAGAAAAGAAATAATGTACCTGGTATGATGATGCAAAGCTAGACTGCTGTAAAACTACTAAGCAGGAATGGGACATGTGCCCTGCCCCAGTGGATGCCTCTGAAGCTTCACTTTAAATACCAGTAGCTCAGCAGCACGAAAACACCAAGCAGCTCACTTGACAGGACCACCAGCCTGGTTGAGTAGCTCACTCACTGGCAGAAAACCTCGGAATTTCATCTATCCATCTTGTCCCACAGTAACTGCTCACCAGCAGGTCCATCTATTCAAACCTATTCACCAAAACAATAGTCTTGACTGAAGATCTGTTTACCACCCTATGAATGCAGATAGTTATTCATCTCACCTTCTCAGATGCTGCTCTGCAGGTCTGGTGCCTGAGTCTTGCCTCTGCTAGAGGAGAGAATGAGATCTCAGCAGTAACTCCTGCAGGACAACAAAATAAGATTTTTATTTATATAACTATAGAAAAATTTATATAATCTTTTAAAAATCATCCCTGATGTTTTTCTGAGAAACCAAATTTACAGCAGAAGACTAACTGCAGAATTTAACGCAGAACTTTGACAAAAATGTGAGCTATCTTGGGGTATAAAAATATGCTATAGAAAAAATAGAAAAGGAAGCTTTATTTTTTAAGTTGGATTATTCTGCCACTTGCCTGTCCTATATATAGGTCTGGTCCTGGTAGAAGCTCTGGTCCTTCTTGTACTGCAACTGGTGAACAGGGATTTCCCAGAACAGAAAAAACTCCCCTCTTGTCCTCACCCAAATGTGCACCAGAACCACAGAGAGGGAATTGCTGAGCTGAAGTGCAGATGATTTCCACTGCACTGCCAGCATGGTCTGGATACCTACGTTCATCCATTACTGACACGTACTTCAAGATCTGAGAAGTATCCATGCTCAGGAGAAAAAAAAATATTAAAAACACAGTGATGAAGAAATTATTGACACCTTTCTAGGAGAAGGAACCCTACCAAAGCAAAGGTAGGGGCTACATACATGTAAACAACGAGGCACTTAATTCCCACTGCTTTCTCTGTGTGGAGTTACAAGGCTGATTACCTTCATGATCATGAACACACTGCTTAGTCCTTCTTTGCTGTTGGACCAGAAAAAACCCACCAGGAAATAGGGCTGTAAGAATTTGATAGTGCTCTCGGGGCAAGCCCCGCTCTTCTCCATGGGGAGACAGTCTTCTCACCAGATGGGTTGTCTCCTTCATGCTCACTGGTTTCAAAAGTAGGAAATTTACCTGTGTAAAAATTAATGGCCAGTCATTTCTTGCTTACCCAGTTTATTCTGAATTGAGAACAAGAGGGACAGATTTTAGGTAAGTATAAGGAGCAATGCAATAACTGGCACTGTTGTTCAAAGAGAATAGGCAGATACATTCAAAGACAATAGCAGTGCCCATTATGCTTCAAGTTACATTGCAAGGAAATCTGGCTCACTCTTCATGGGACACACAGACTTGCCTTTTAGCTACTTGCAGCAATAAGAAAGCTATCCTGAATACACCTGAACTACTTGTAGTTTTCGATTGCCACACAGGGAGTCTGTGCCTTGTCAGGTAAAAAGCATGCAAATTGGAGTTTGAGACCAATGAGTAGAATTCATTTCAACAAGAGAAAGAATCAGAGAGCAGATATAGAGTCCCATTTCCCAGAAATAGTGAACCAACTGACATTTAAGACCAAGTCCAACAACAGGCACCGATTCTATCCCATACTCATGCACTGTAGAAAGGTCTGATTTGTTCACAGAGTACACATAACATTCAGTGAAAAACCACCCAAATGCTTTCTTAACCAGAAAGGACACAGTCTTTCAGACTACAGCTTAAAGGTGTGTTTTAACAAGTGTTAAAAGAGTACAAATGTGCGCTTTTGTACAGCTTATGGTAGGAGGTTCCAAAATGAAACAGAACCTTCCACACTCTTCCTATTCCCCATTGCACAGCCTGTTTGTTAGCAGTAACAATGTGTGACATGTCACACGGGGTTCTGCTGAGCTGAGCTCCAGACCTCTGACCCCGAATCACTGATAAAGTCTTGACATGGAAAAAAGGGCAGCCCAAGTGCCTTCACAACAGCCAAGCTCTGGGATTCAGCAACGCCTGCCTTAATCCAGCTATCTCCCTTAAGTGTCTCCTACCACCGTTATCAGAACCAGAAGTGAAGAGGTATTAGCAACGGAAAGATATTTTTGCACCGAGCTCTTTCGCAGGCTGTGGCTCCTGCCTGACTCCCCCTGTCCAGCCCGGCAGCCAGGGCCCAGCGAGGGGAGCACGTGTGTGCGCGGACACGCGTGTGCGCGGACACGCGCGAGGGCTCCCGCCTGCCACACAGGCTGCTGGACACGGGGTGCACTCAAAGAGCGAGCCAAGTGACAACCGGTCAGCCATGCCTTGACATACTCACAGCACTTAGTTTTCTTCCTTTCTGTCCCTGCCCTCCCCTAAGGACAAGATGGTCTAGGGGTGGGCCCGTAATCTCCCTTCGCACCTGTCTCGTCCTGGACTTGGAGAAAGCACTCGGCAGAAGGAGAACACCAGCAGTCGTCATTGCTTGTGGCTCCACATTTACAGACTAAAAACCAACCATATATGGGCAAGAAAGAATAATTAGCAGATACCATTTCAGCCTTACTCCTCCTTTATCCATTAATGCCTTCAAAGACACCCCCTTCCTCCCCAAAATAAACCCATCACTGAAACAACAGGATGGACACTTCACCTTGGCTGCTAGTACAACACGACAAAACACACTAAGCACTGACATATAATTCATCATTCTCGGGATTCAGCACTTGCCGTGTCTACCAGAATTTCTTTAGAGATCTCAAATACCAAAAAAGGAATCCTGCACTTGCTAAGAGAGTATCTTCCTAGCAATAAAGGGCTAGGGTCCTTAAATAAAAGCTGAAAATTCTGCATGAACTGATGATAAGAACAAATCATTAGTATTAAAAATGCAAATTCACAGAGGATATATAATCCTCCTACACCAGCAGTATTTCTGATCAGCCAGTCTAAGTAAATCCAGCCCAGTATTTATGTACTCAACTTGAAGAAAAATACTTATTAAGGACAGAATTACAGTTAGTAATATGACAATGGTGCTACCATTAGCCTCCAACCAAGCATCACTGATCCAGGAGATTAGGAGTTTAGATAAAAAGAAACAAAACTTTATTGAAATAAGAAACGTATATTTAGAGTGTTCAAAAAGTCTTAATGTTGCAGTATAGTGAGGACAGACTGTGACTAAAGCATCTGTTTGTATTCCTACGAGCCTTTCTAAAGCCAATTCCACCTTCCTGGATTCACTGAATGAGTAATCACTAGCATTCATTCATTTTATCAGGCTTTTTTTTTTTTTGCTTTTCTCTCCTTCAGCAAGTTCCTGTTTCAAAATGTCTATGTGGAGACTGGGAGAGGAGCACCAGCTGTGGCTCCTGCACAAGATTTCTGGCCTTCTGGAGGAGCAGAGTACTGAGGAGCAGAGAGCTATTTTAAGGGCAGAGCTATTGGAGACTACTAAGACAATCAGCAGTCACAATCCCCCTAACAAGCCCCACACCTAGTTTGCATGACTGAAGCCTCACACAGAGCTGCTCATTCCACTCAGGTTTAGCTTTTAATATGGAGTAGAACTGGCTTAGGGCTTTTTTTTTCTAGAGAGAGAACACATACAAGGAAATGCTGTAGAGATCCTATTTTCCGAGTCCTGCCAGCACCAAGTGTTCTCTGTGGTTCTCCCTCATTCCCAGCAGCAGGCAAGGTTTTAGTGGTGTGGGGGACATTTCAACATGAAACATGCAGGCCACTCAGCCATTAAGCCATTTAACCTTTAAAGGCTAAAGCTAAGTGACACAGCTAATCCACCAGTGAAAGTCTCTGTGTGCCCTGTTTCCCTGTAGGGGTGGCATTACAAACACCGCAGAAGACTGATAACAGGTTGCATTATCTCCAATATCATACTGGACCTATTTAAAACTTCTTAGGCTGTTCTCTATGTGTAACATTAAGTACAGCCATTGCTAATAACTTGGCTTAATTATTAGCTGATTTCTTCATATACATGCAGGAAAAAGATTTCAATTATTTTTAATTATATGGAAAGTTCCAAATGTCTGTTTTATTCCATTAAGGTCATTCAAAACTCTGGAAAACCTGCAAGCGCTTAATTCTTTAAAAGACAGTTTTTAATTAATTTGAACTCAGGCTAATTAAAAGATTTGCAGACTACAACAATCTAGTTCATTTTGGAAAGGCAAGCTTTTGCAGCAAATACGCTCTATTTTCCACTGAGATAAAAATTCAGCCCCTATTTTATGTGCAAAACCCTCTTCAGCCTTAACAGTGGAATTATAAATGACAGCAGGTAATAGAAGTGCTCCACTGGTTTGGGTTCTAAGCTACAAAAAAACACCTCCAGAGCCTACCCAAATCCACTGCTCCCTCTTGCATGAAAATCTGGGCACTGGAGACAGGAATAAGAGCTTTAGCCAGAGTCTGTGGTGGTAACAGCCTCGGCTTAACCCCCTCACCTATCAAATACTTTGTGCAGCACTGTATAAAGGGGGAAACCAATGGCCAGCTTTGGCAGCCACAGCCAGCCAGCCTGCAACAAAATAAGGGAATTGTGTTTGCTAGGTACTCCGTGGAAACGCTTCTGTGGATAAATTCCAAAGGAAGGATGAAATTTTACTTTAAATTTGTAACCAACAAAAATAAAGCTGTGGTTATGCTACAAATCTCTCCCCACCCACAGCTACTTTGTCCTCACCGATCAATTCCGATGTCACTGGACAATTGGAAAGTGGCTCTGATGACAGCCCTACAAATCAGTAGCTGGCTAGAAGCTGAACTCTGAAGCCAACAGAGTTAGGAGTTGTTTTTCTCAAATTCAGGGGCCCAGAGCCCAGGCCAGCCAGCACCTCCATAAGTTCCAAGCCAGCATCATGATATGCCATTTCCATCCTACTGCAACAACCTCCCTAGGGACAGAGTAGAGACCCCATTGCTGGAGGGTTTTAGGATGCAATAGGACAAGGTGCTGCACAATCTCATCCAGGCTCCCTTTCCCATCAAAGGATGGACCAGATGATCTCCCAAGGTCCCTTCCTACCTGGGCTGTTCTGTGATCACTAGGGGCACAGAGATGAGGAAACTTTCGTGTAGAGCAAAACAAGGACCGAAGGAGGACAAAGGACATGATTCCACCGTGCATAAATTTTGCTGCTTTCAGTCTGCACCTCTTTAAATGTATGAAAGTCACCAAGTCCTTGACTGGCATGAACGAAGTTGGATTTTCATCACGACACCTTCACACAGCTGCTGGCAATGAGCTTCCTTCATATACAAATATAGTTAATGTATACAGCGATTGTTGGCTTGATTTCTCCATTTAGAGTGAGTAATGCATATAGCCATAGTAACCAGCTCCTGCCTGAGTCCTCCTTCTATCCTGAAGTCAATCCACTTATGCATGGCTCTGTGAAGAGGAGTTTACATTTCTCCTGGTTGGAAGAGCAGGCGACGGAGATCTGGCTCTGCAGTTCTGCCACATGCTGCAGATATGACATGGAATGACCTTGGCTATTGTTCTATAAGTGGTTTTCCAGCATGTCACATGCCTCTGTTACCCACTTATCGACCCACTTGAGTCTATATAAACCAGCCAATATTCTCTTTGCTAAGCAGGGTTATTAAAAATGCAGCATCGATGTACAGTAATATCTCCAAACACATTTTCCAGTCAAGGTATTAATAGTTTTAAGGTGTTGGAAAACCATTTTCAATGAGTTTATGGAATTTCACAGCAAAATAGGCTTGTAGCTAGCATTCACATTAGCATTTTTCCTGCCTAAAGCATATTGAATCTGAGGACATTTAGCTTTTAATGCTTTAAAGATATGAGCATGTCAGAGCCTCAAACACAAGATAACAAAATCCAATTTCACTTGTGTAGATCAGCTTTTGTTAAGTGTTGCTACCCAAGTGCTGAAGACCCAGATCTGATCTAAGCTTTATCCCTTCCTAAATGGGTAAAAGTAAACACATTCTTTCTTGCCCTTTATGGAGACAAAAACAGTGCAAAGAAGGAAGAACACGTGTACTGTGAAGAACTGAGCCAAGCAGCAGAGGACACCTCAAAAGAGCATGCGGAAAATACTACTTTAGTTGTTGAGCCCTTTATAGTAAATAGTGGTGTTTAGATACAAAATAAACAGTTCAGATGGTAGCTTAGCCTGCAGACCTGTTCCTGGAAGAAGAGAAAATCCTACCTCCTTCCCCAGAAAGCCCGAAAGAGATTACAGAGACCTTTGCACAGAGGAGTAATATGTAGACTTCAAGAAAAAGCTGAAAGCTATTGTGATATTTTAATTGCTACACAGCACCTTTCTGAATGCAAGGGAAGGTGGCCACATGCATAAACTGTGGAAAGCAACTAGTTTAGACAGCACTAAAACAAGTTTGGCCTAAATTGCTGAGCTGAACTTTACCTTGGGCTATGCACAAGTACAGAAGTTACCAGAGCCCTTCTGGCATCAGTAGGCCACTGAATCCCTGAGCTCTGAGGCATGAATGTAAGTATCCAACACAAAAATTACTGGTTTGTATCAGCGGTATGAACTGTCATTGTTTAATATTTCAGTCTAGCTGAGTTCTCATCCAGGCACATGTCCTTGTTAGATTTTCATGGGACTGATGATGTTTAATGACTCTGGGAGAAATCCAGGAAAATGTTAACACTGAACAACAGACAGAGACTAATGCCAGACTTCAGCTACCTGATCTAAAATTTTTATCACACTTCAATGAATGGAAAATACTTCCCAAAGATTAGGACCACTCCTTCTATCTCTCCTCTAATTACTTTCTACCTCAAGTTCTGAGGAATGGAAGAACTTTGGGGAGGTGATGCTGTAGGGGACACTGTTTTCTGTAATACAAGTCTCATGCTTCTTAGCTTGTGGGGCAAAACCCCACTCTTACATCCTTGCTATCCATAGCTGTAGTGCAACAGCTTTTCAGGTTACGCACATCCCACATGATGGTCAAATTCTTACCCATTTAAAACACTGATAATTTAAACTAATTGAGACTCACTGACATAAGACATCAGCCTTATCTCAGCAGGATATCATGGAAAGATAGAGGAGACTTAACGAGTGTCACCCTCCAACAAACAGCAAAGTTATTACCTAGAGGACTTGCACTTGCTTGGGATCGGCCAAATTGCCTTTCACCTCCAGCGACTGTCATTTGCAATCCCCCTTGGGAGCAGCCTCAGTAAGCTACTACAGCTTAGGTCTAGTTTCTATCCTTTCTTCTCACCAACTTATGAATAAACATGACAGTATCATCAGGCCTTGAGTAGTTAGGTTTATAATAAACAAGGCTTGGGAGCAGGAGGGAAAGAGGGAAGGAAAAATGTCATTTGAGTACTCCAGGCTTCAGAAATAGAACAAAAATTGGAGGCTGTGTGACCTCGCTTCAGCACCTGCGTGCGTAAGCGCTCTGCTTCCAGCTCTGTGATTAGATGCTATTTTTCCCCTGGGGGCTCTGCCTCGTTCTGCATATGAGATAGGTCTGCGTGGGGAGGAAGGCAGAGTCAGGTGGCGAAGGAGACACTGCTGTCTGCATGTCCCTTTCCACTCTGTTTGCAGAAGCTGCCTTCTGTATGAGTCAGAAGTGGGAAGAGAAAGAGGATTTTAAGATTCAAGTAATTGCTTGCTGCATTAGTATGCCAGGAGACTTCACTACAATGGCAAGCAAGCCGTTTACACAACTTTTAGACAGGCAACCACCATAACTGGTTTTATGTCCTGTGTAACTGGAGGTTGAAACACCTGATTTGCACAGAAATGCCGAGTGGAAGCACATGGAAGTACTGCAGGTCAGGGCTGCAGGCAAAGCCACCAAGAACCGAATGGAGGTTTTCAACTTTTGACATAGAGTCCCAAATTAGCAGTTTACCCTAATGCATCTTGACTCCCTGTTGGTAACACGAAGGTAATTGTATGCAGATATTGTAACGATAGGTACCATACAGAAATGAATGAGTAAGAGAGGCCCCACAGCAGATATTCCATCTTGCTGTTTAACAGATAAATATCGGCAAATGTTCTTTGCACACACGGGTGTTTGAGCACCATCTAAGCAGCAGCAGCCCCTGAGCAGTCTGGGAGAGAACAGTCACCTGGAGGGTAGCACGCATCAGCCAGCCTAAAGACTGGGCAATCCAAGCACACCTTGCCTAAAAATATACAGCACTTCAGCCACAGACACTAAACAGACACGATGCTGTTTCCCAGCATATTCACACACACACCTCTTACCAACACAAACAACTTCTGCTCTTGCTAGTGAAAGGCACAAAGGCATTTACCTGGCCTTTGCAGAACACAAGCAAAGCAACAACACAATACCTCAAAGCATATTCTGAGGAGCTTTTTGGAGTTGGAGCTTCTCAGTGCTGAAGCAAATCCCTAAACTGATGCTGAAACGAACACAACAGCTCTCCGAGGTTCCCCACTGCCTTAGCCACAACAAAGAACTTGTATTGATTCACCTCATCTCGAATATAAGCAAGAAAATTAAAGTCTTTTTAAAACTAGACTCATTTCCAACTGCTAGATGCATGATAAAAATAAACCAAAGATATTTTTCTAAGCTTTAGGCGCAAAAGATAAAAAGAGAAACAATTAAGGCACTCAATATGACACATAAGCAAGAAGAAATGGCCCCCATCCTCCAAACAAGATTAAACAAAACATACTGTAACTGAGCAGCACTGGATTTTTTTTCCCCCTGGGGCTTATCAGTAGCCTCTCTGGCTTTTTAAATTACAATTGCTCTGTATTTCCTTCAAAGGTTATAGGGCATCCTGGCTGTGCTGTAAAACAACTAAAATTCAACACTTGAGTATCAATGTAAGAAAATAATACACCCAGATTGATTATTCTGAAGAATAACTGAGTCAAAACAACAGCTGCTTACTTGCAAAATTAGTTTTTAATAACATAATACAGTGTAAAATCCTGAAACAGATTGTTAGTTCAGTTACTCTGAAGAAAAATTTAACCAGTGCAGTATTTGTTCACTCATGTAAAGGCTTAGCTATATATGGGTAAGTCAAGGACTAGCCATCCCTGCTATGTGGGAGATCCCACCAGTAGGAGATGCTTGTTCTCCAGGCACAGATAACCTTTTCAAAGATTTACCTTGGCCCAAAAGGAACAGGATCCTATGGAATTTAATTAAATAATAACTCACAGGCCAGACTTAGAATAAAGACTCTGTAACATGAGCCAACTACATTCAAAGAAAACTGCAATCAACTGTAATACTACAGTACCTTAGCCAAGGAAACCTGGGATCTTTCCACTCCTATCTTGGGATCTGGTGACACAATCTCACCCTTGCCTTGCACTTTCTCCTTTCCTTTTTCCAGAGCATAAGCAGTGCAGGAAATGTGTCAGAAAAACAAACAAATAAAACTGTCTCCCTAAACCTCCCACCTTGCAACAAGGAATGTGCAAGCCACCTTCACCACATTTCCCCAGCACTGAAGAGTTCATTTCTGATGCAGAGCTTTTGGAGGAAAAGATGTTTTCAAGCCCTGCAAACAAGCAGTGCTTTCAAAGTCCATCTAAGCAATAAGAGTACAATGCCCACTCCCAAATAATATATCTTGTCCTTGGCTTGTTCCTTCTTTCTTACGGAAAAAGCCCGGAGGTTTGTATCACACACAGTATATATCCCAGTATACTCTGTTCAGGAGTGGGGTTGTGTACTGGCTGAAAAGATACTTCAGATCATTCCCAAATATGCTTCAAGGTCCTCTGTACCTTCTTCCTTTCTGCCTCCCTATGCCAAATAAAGTGTTTCATTACCTTCTTTCCTCGAGGTTGTGCAAAGCTCAGCTATTAGCCCAACAGCTTTGGATTCCATTTCGCAACTGTGCACATTTGATACGAGGTTGAACACTTCCTATTGTCGTTAGGACTTCTTGCCCAGACTGTGGCCAGTTTTGTCCACACAGTCCATTTTTCAGGCTAGGCCAGAGCCTGCACTGCAAGACTTGAGTTGAGTCCAGATACCTTTCCTCACAGCCAGGTGCTTTACCCCCAGCACCATCTTCTTTTTGTTTCTCTGTTTCCCCAGTCAGCATCAAAAATACATAAGGCTAAAGGGGAAAGTTGCTGCCCCAATACTTTTGTTACACTGATTTCCCTTTTTGGTGGTTTCTCCACGAGAAACTGGCAGAAGAAAGCAGCAGGCAGCAATGCTCTTACATGTTTCTCCTGGGAAGATGGGTAGTGGGGCAAACACCACAACAGTTCTGACAGCCATACACCAGGAGTTTGCATATTTCCATTTCCAAAGACATCCTCAGTAACAAACCAAACAAAATCTGTTATCATAAGCAAAGTGGCTGCAATGTTTGCTCAAAACCTAACGCAGCTCAAAAATAATGAGTCAGGAAGACAGACTTCACATAAGGGATCCCATAACTCCAGTTTTCAAAAAAAAGCTAATGGCCACAAAAAAACCCTGACGAAACCCAACCCCCACCTTCTGGACTCAAACTTGCATTTAGAGCCCAGTTAGAAAGTCATGGGGGCACATAAGAGGAGACATGGAGAGTTTCTACTCTAATGCTGAGCATGAAACACACGCACAGACCCAGCTGGCTCTTCTTACTAATTCCCCTTTATAGGAATCACTCACAAGATCTCCCAGCTGACCATCAGCAGCCAAGACCATCATGTAATCCCAGGTCAAAGGGCAACGTGTCTGAAGGCACACCAGGTTGTTCCTTAGGAAGAGTTTAACAAATTGCAACTATGAGAACTCAGGTGCAGCACATTCAAACAGAAGCTGGACATAAAAATGAGTCATGCTACCTTGTTATTTCTGTTCTGAAATGGACATTTTCTTGGAAACAGTTGCTTAATTTTTCCAACAGTGACCAGAACAATCCAGACTGCCACTCAGGAGGTGGGGAAGCACCTTGCCCTGGTTGTCAGGCATAGTCCAGGACTACCAGGATATTTACATTAACAGCTGTACAGCTTTCAGTGGGGCATAATGGAGCCTAACTAGTTACCCCTTTCTACATACTCCTAGGAAAGGAGCCAATTTAGATTGGACTGTGTTAGAGAGAGATGAATGTGTCACTGGGGATATAAAGCTGCAGACTGTTCCAAACCTCATCAGGCTGCAGAAGGGAAATTGGTGAGATGTAAAGGAAGCATGCTTCAGTGAGCAAACCTGAAGATTCCGAAAGTAACCAGATGGGAACGCATGGAGGAGTTTATTTATATATAAACCAACTTTGCAAGGTTGAAAGCATTTTTTGTGAAATAAGTACTTGCCTAAAAATACTTGATCTTTGGCTGCTAATAATAAACTCTAAGAAAAAGGAGCAGAGAACCTCTTCTTACATCTTCACATGAACTCTTAAACCCAACCTAAAAAGTTGGGTGTCACAATTTCAGTGGAGTTGGTCCCATTTATGGCCTGCACTTATTCCAGAAAAGTGCAGTTAGAGAATACCTGGAGGACTAGACACATACCTCTGAATCAAAACTGTAAACCTAAACAAGACATAAGCCCTGACCAGCAGTCAACACTTTTGGCACTGCTGAATCTGCAGGGTAAGTGGCTTTTAGATTTCTTCATTCGGATTTCTACGTTTTGTTTACACCATCACTAAATAAATCCTACTGCTTACCGTGAGCACGAAGTACTTCCTGAAAAACCTATCCAAGATCACACCAGCTGTTCATTACACTGCTTATTTTTAACAGGCCTACTTACCAGCATGCATGTTTAGGATCACTTAACTACAGCAAGGCCACGCTTTCAGTTTGTAAAGCTCAGAAGTCCTACCATTTCTGCAGGATATTAACTTGATCCCGAAGCTAAGAAAATTCCAGCCCAAGTTTCACAAGGCTGGGAGGAAAAGGTTTTTTGCCCACATTAAGCTGCATGCACTAACACAGATACCACAGCACAGGTATTTTGAGCACAGCAATAATAATAAGCAATAGCTCTGCCTTGTTTGCAATAGAGATAAGTGGAGGAGGAGGACAAGGACAGCATAGGAATTGGTTCAGGAAGAGCTTCACATCCCATCTTTTGTGTAGGCGAGGATGATCAATCGGACTTAATTCCAAAGTCAGAGTACCATTCCACAGCCCAATTTATCAAAGAGGTGGGAAAGACTCCACTAACAGATTCAAACAGCACAAAAGAAAACCTTCCTAATTTCAATAAAAGACAGACTTCACCAGGGAAAAGCACATGGCAGGCACTGCCACTTGGAATCAGTGGTGAGAGAGGTGGAGAGATGGAGAAACACGGGAAAGCAAAAACCTAAAATAAACCACTAGCAGGGAAATGGAAAAAGATCAAAGAATGCAGAATCGATACTAAAGAGAAGGGGAGTGCTAAGGTGAAGACAACATACAACTGGATGATGAACTGAAGAGCATCGACCCCAAACTACTATCTCATCATTCCCAATACCTACACAAAAGTGAACCAAAAAAAAAACCACACACTACAGAAAAATAAATACTGATTTTACAGCGTGATTGAAACAATGTACAAAGCCATATAGAACAATGTGCTGAATGGAAAACTTCCTCCAGCTTATGCAGGATAAAAAGCAGCTACTTTCAGATAAGAAGTACTAGAGTGCTTGATATTGAGATGTAAGGATGCTCTGAACTAAGACATCTCAAAGTCTCTGCCTGTAAAACAGGCAAATCAACAACCTGATGCAACACAGATAATTAAAAATTGACTGTACTGAAGAGCTATTTGTTGTGCTGGTGCCAGCTACTCCCTACACTGAATGAGGAAGCCTATGGGGAAAGGAAAAAAAAAGTCCAATAGCACAGGATACAGCACATAACAGGAATGTTAAAACAGCAAATATCTAACACTGATAATATCAAGATGCCTAAAATCAAGCCCCATAACACAGGTATTTCTCTGCATGAATTAAGTGCAAAAATCCCTAGGCTTTTCTACAGTGAAGAGAGCTATATATTTTGAACAAAACTTTAAACAGGCATCAATTTATTTGCTAGTTCCATTAGCCACTATTCATTACCATTTGCGAAAACGCTGCCAGGAAAGAACACAGAAATGCTGTCAAAGTACCTTGATGTGCCCATGCATTTATCTGCTATGCAACCCAGAGTTCAGCACCACTTGGCTTAGAACAGCATATTGAAACACCACATTTTTCTGGGGGCGGGGAATAAAATCAGTTTATATACTCTGGATTCTGTCGTGAAAATGCCAAAGATTCATTTACCATTTCCTGCAGACATGTACCTTATTGCTGCCTCACTCTGTGGAGCAGCTTGATATTTTCGCCCTCTCATTCCACCATCTGACAACAAAGTCAAACCGGCATTTATCAGTGTAGTTCTTAACATGCTTGGCATTTCTCACTAGAATTTGTTTACTAGAGCACTTCCTGGTAGAAAAGGAGAAAAAAAACCCCAAACACCTCCCACCCCCCAGTTTTTACTTACCCTTTCCTCATGACCAAGAGAGTTAAAAAGAAATAAGGCCATGTCTGCAAATTTATTTTGACGCTAAAACTTCTTAACTCATTAGACTGAAGCAAAAAAGTATGGTTAATGAAGCTCTCATTCCTACTTCCTAAATGAGTTTGCAAAATTCCACCAAACCCCTTTAACTCAGCAATTCTGATTATTATTTTTTTTTTTTGTTAACCATGCTAAGCAATAACTGCATTATGCAGAAAGGCAACCAAACTGCTTCAGCTGTGTACAAAGCTGGCAGTCATCTCTATAATTTACCTCCCTTAACAGAATACATAGAACACAGAAAACACAGCAACTATTTTATTTTTTATTCCCCTGGTCTTCCCAGAGACCAGAACAACATCTATAAAGCTTCCCTGTGGCTGATAGTTATAAAAACTTTATTTCAGTAACAGGTTAAAAGAGATATAATTCATCTGATGTTGCAACAGAATGTACAAGGCTGTACTTAGACACGAGCTGAAGAGTTTCAGTAAGGCACATCTACTACACAACTGAAAACAAAAGAATCTCAGGTATTTTAAAAGCTACCCATTACAAATTAGATATAAATAAAGGCAGCAATGCTACAGAAGGATTTTTTTCCCCCCTCTGGTAATTCTACCAAAATACAAATACTAATGAAATACTTCTGTCAACTGCTAAAAGACATGCATTTCATGTCACATTTAAATTAAGGACAGGAAAGTGTTCTGTCACTCAAAAACATGCATCAAATCCTGGTAGTAGTCTTTTGTAAGGAAAGTACATTTTTAAAAAGAAAACCAAGTTATTTGAATAGTTACACTATGAACAATATATGAAATCCTGTTGATGTTCAGTGAAAAATGACAATGCTGATAATAGCTTGCACATTGGAGGATTGCCAAAAAAGTGCAGATCTTTTACAAAACAAAGTGTTGAAGGATTAGGAAGGTATTATCTAGTATTTAGGAAACATTTGTACGTTCCTGTAATGCATTTTCTCATGCCTTCCCTGATTGGTGCTGCCTGCTAAAAGGTCATTTAGATCTGATGTTCTACTTTCTCAAATTCATGTCTCCTCATAATTAAAAACACCTCCACATTTTTACTACATGAATCACTTGGACCAATAGGCTGATAAATAGAGCTTTCAGCGTAAAACGTTCTAACTGATAAATTCATTTTATTTTTATTTTTGTACCTTAGACATCAAAAAGCAACACTGCACAAATAATAATAATAATGGTATTCAGAAGGGTCAGAGTGAACAAGATTAAAGTATAAAAGTGCTCAACTTATGTAGCACGCTGCATTGCCAGACAGCCAAAAGAAGAATATGCAGAGAGAAACAAGTCAGTGACTCCATATGTGCTTTATGTTTCTCTACATATATATTTAATCACCTGCTGAAGTTGTGTTTAGCTCCCCAAACAGACAATAATAATTCTACCAAGACCTATTTGCTATACAGTAGCTCATTTTTCCAGACCAAAGTTTCCACAGTTACTACGTTTTCTTCTCAATTGATAGTTAGGCTACTTTAAATTTAGACGTTTTAAAAGTCAGATCTAAAAATCTTTACGTACATTCATACATATGTATAAAACACTAAAATCATAAAAACAGAGCCCTACAAACTGAGGTTCACCGCTTCTGCACTTAACTTGCCACCACTTAGACTATGAATCATTGCAATCATATTGGAGTGTTTGTTCAGTTCTTCCTTCTGTAGTTTTACAAGTGCCTCTTTTTCTTCCAAGCGCCCTTCCAACTGGGATTTTTGAACTTCCAGAGAAGATGCCTGAAGAAACAAACAAAATGTTATTGTTTCCTCCTTTATCAACTGAAAAACATGCACAATACAGTGAAAGCTTGAGTGGCCTAGTGGTGAATCTAAGCAAGTAATTAAAAAGCAGTTTTAAAATTCCAAGCTTATTCCAGCAATCTCTCTCAGCTGTACATTTGGTGCACGTGAATGGTTACAGCTACTGCCACACTGCAAAATGGGAAAGCACCAACCCCCATGTCCTATTTAAGCAGCAGAAGTGTTCACAGTTAAGCTGTCTACATTTCATTTCAATACCCAGACCAGTAAATATTTACTGAGAACAAGGGAAATATTTGGTATATACTGGATAATACTACCTGGAGAGATTAGGCTTTTGCTTCCAGGAAATGGAAATATAATAAATGTGTTTGTCAAACAGCCCACTTTGCATTTGCTGCTCAGTTTGCATGCAGAAGAAATCTCTGCCCTGAGAGTTTACATGGAACCTTACCTGCAGACAAGGACATGTAGGCTGCACTGAAGTTTGGGGGATTTAGTTGTTGGTGGTTTAATTTTGTTTGTGTGCCTTTTTTTTTTAAAGAAAAACCATTGCCCTGTTAACTAGGCATAGCAAAACTGGTTTCTGTTTTAAAAAAAGACTATTTCTTAGAGATAAAAATATGTTTTTATTAGAATTTCAAAGATCAAAAAAAAATCAGGTGCATTTTGGTGCATGGATACGTACTGTAATTCAGGATGTGAAAAAGGGGGGAAGGTAAGCTGACCATATTTTACATAAGTCAAAACTACTGAAGAGGAATGCGCTACACTCTCTTATATAGCATTATGCTACAGGTTTGGTGATGTTTTTTCCCCTTCCAAGCATTACGTACTCACACATCATGCCTCACACAGCCTCACTAGAACTTGATCCTGACTTAAAACTCATTAGGTATACAATTAAAATTGAAAGAATTTGCTCTTGTCCACTACTAGACTAATATCTATAGCTACTCTACCAGCAAAATACCCATTTACCAACTCATCAGTTAAATAGATACCTAAAATTCCAGTCTCTAGAATGCAAGCGCAAATAAGTCCTTACCTTGATACTCAGTTCTTTCCTTGCTTGCTCTGTTTTACTTAATTCCTTTCTAAGAACATCGATAGTTTGTTCCATATCTGTTTTTTCTTTCTGTTGAGTTTTCAGTTTTTCTTCCAGAACTTTTATATTCTGTTGCAAGGCTTAAGAAAATGAACACATAAAAAGATTGGTTGCCAAACTTAGAAAACAGGTACTGCATTGCCCTGGGAAACAAGGTGGTTTTTTAATTAATTTTGTTTTTTTAGACTCAACATGGCTGCTAATTGAATTACTGAGTAGTGCCACCTACTGCTGTATTTTAGTGGTTGCTTCCAGTCATTTGTCCAAGAGTTAAATTAAGCTCTTCTAATTTGCAGTTCCTACAGAAAATAGTTCTAAAGACATGCTGTAAGAAGATCCTGAAGGGACATGTGATGCTGTGCAGAGATTCAGTGAAGTCTGGGAAATCGACTTCATGTATCCTTTGGAAAAAATTAAAATCTGTATTTGTTTCATTCAACTATTAAATTACATATCCATGGCCAACTAAGATTTACAAGTTGCTTAGCAAGATACAGCTGCTTATCTAGAGCCCATAAGAACAACATCTAGTTAATGTGGATAGTTTGTTTTCCAGCTTCAGTGACCTTTTGGTAAGTGACTTACTCGCTATTTTGCCATCTCTCTCCTGTAGCTGCTGCTCTAATTCTTTCCTGTGATCTTCACTTTCTACCAACTGTGCAGCAGTCCTAAAAGTGCAGAGAAATAAATTTTAATGATAAAGAGAGATATGCCATAATTTCCATGTCCTAGGAAGCTAGACTGATTTTTGTATTATTTCCAATTGCCATCAAGAGTTTCAAATCATAAAACCTACGAATGTGCAGGGTGTGAGCACAGACAGATCTTATTTCCCTGCCCCCACTCTCCATGGAACTGTCACTGCCCTTCCTGATCATGGTAGAAACTATTGGAAAGGTTCATACCTGGAGCTCAAAACCCAGAAACTGTTGCCTTTGATTACAGCCACAAAGCATCCAAAGCACTGACAGAACTGAAACTGTCATTCAACACGAGTTAAAATTCACTGCCATTAGTGATTAGGGATGCTGGGGTTTTAGCTCTTAGTAAGCTCCTGAACAGGCAATACCCTTAGTAAAAATTGTTTCAGGCATTATTCAGGACATCTATGCATAAAAAACTACCATTCTGAACATCATCTCAATTGTCACACAACACTCAAACCCGACCATTCCATAAGATACTGCCAGAGCCCATACATAGGTTTGCCTCAGACTTCCAGACTTAGTGTTATATTTAGTTTCCACACCCATTTAATATATAGGTACTGTCATCTACCAGCAGCATAGCTGTAACCTGAGGACTTTATGCTCTGTGAAGCTAATCTACTTCTTCAGTGATCAGCTAGCCTAATTTCTAAGGCATATTCTATTTGTCACTTGCCTTGCCTAGATGGCATTTGCTGTCAGTCTTGTTTACTTCTTCATCCACTTTTTATCTACCAGTTTCTAAGCTGCAGCCTCCAGCAAGAGGGAGGGAAATGTATGTCCGTGGTCTCCATTTTATTCGTGGCAGTTCAAGAATATCTCTATAATAACTGCACCTCTGACCTGCCTTTAACGAGGGTCAGCTTTCATCAGAGCAGCCCCCCCAATTACAGTGATCTGCATGTTGAATCTAAGTGTCCAAATTTATTCAGTAGTAAACTAATGTATCAGTACGAAAATATTCCATTTGAATCAGAACTCATGGCAGTGATTTGGACTGCTCTGATTACTGACAAGGCAAGCGCCTGGAAGGATGAAGTGAACTTTGCAAGCATAATCCAGAATAGTATTTTATTTCTAACCTGAATATAAGGCCTGCCTATGAGTATGTTTTAAGGGTACCTTCTGAAAAGTAATGTATTAAATAAAATCTGTCAAAGAGGAGCCCTGTATTTCCCTTAGTTACATTGGTAAAAGCTATATCAGACCTATACTTTAAGCCATCAAAAAAGAAAAATTATAATGAATCCTCAAGAAGATATAAGTAATGCTAATTTTATGGTTGAAGAATAATGTTTTATACCACAGACAGAACACCAACCTTCAGTATTTCTAATCTCAAATGTGTTAGTTTAGTAGGGTTGCTTGATTTTTTTTCTGATCTGACATTAAGAGAAAACTTGCATGAAAATCTTTGGGTGATAAAAGCATTTAAAAAATCAACAACTACCAAAATGACACCTCCTCATTCCCCAAAATGCACCCAAGAACTGGGTCATCATCTTTCTCTTCCTACAGTCACTGAAGTCTGTGGGTATTCCCTCACCACCTTCAACTAATAAAGAAGCAAAATAAACCACCACCGTCTCTCACTACTACAGATTCTCATCTAGCATAAACATATAAAACAACCCTGAAGCATCTTTGGCATCCTCTAATTTTGCTTCTCAGATGTTACCTAAAGCACAATTGAAAAATTGAGACTAAAGTGCTACTTAGTTTTACTGTTCAATTTGTTTTAAAAAGACTAGACTGAGTTTACCTGTCATTCTGCTGCTGGAGTGATTCATTTAGTTTCTTCATTGCTTCCATTTGTTTATTTAGTGAATTGCACGTTGTCTGTAGATCTTTATATTGTCTTTCAGTGGTTTCATACCTACACATGAAATAGAATTGCTTTTGAAGAGTTTTACTTTAATAGTTTGCAAAAAAAAAACCCAAAAAACTTGACATCATCTATGCAGTCACCCCACTCAAGCTAGAAGGAAGGTGTTTTGGGAAAGGCTGTTCAGTTGATTTTTTGGGTGGTAGTTACCTGTGTGCTAGATTATTTTTTTTTTAAATGAACATACTTAGAATCATATAATCATGTAGGATGGAAAAGTTGAGTTAATTGAGTCAAACCATTAACCCAGCATTGCCAACACCACCACTAAACCATGTCCCTAAATGTCACACCTACACATCTTTTAGACACCTCCAGGGATGGTGACTCAGCCACTTCCCTGGGCAGCCTGTTCCAATGCTTGACTTGGAAGAAGAAAATAAACAAACAAGCCAGCCAAGCTTCAGTGGATCCCTTAGATATCCTTAATTCTTAATGATCAGGAAGCAACCTTCTTCCAGCAGATAACTTAGGAACTGTCAAAACATATAAACGTCTTTAGAAATTTGCAATTTGAAATGTTACTCTCCAACAGCTTGGGTGTATCAGTCATCTTTTAAGGGAACCTGGGAGTCAGTTCATGACTTCCAGCTGTCTCATGATCCTAAAAACTGAATGTACTGAAAACAATGCAGTGTGCATTTAACACAGGCTTATGAAACAGATCTCATCCTCTAAGCAAACATTTTCCTGTTCTCCTGCCAAAAGGAAAATTCTCTCCCCTGATGTCAGCTATTCAATTGTTTTTAAGGAACAGTGTATCTGAAGTTTGCAAATTGTTTAGAAAGCAAGTTTTTGTTTTGTAAACACATTGTGAGGATTGGGAGAAGCTTTTATTCCTGCTTTGGAGAATTTAAAGCCTCAGACTGAGGCTGATTTATTTCATGTGACTTAGTCAAATGCATGTTCACAAAGTGTATGGCTGCATATAATTCAAGCAAAAATGGAGGCACTTCCACAATGACTGTATCAGACACCTATTATAGAAATCTCATCATGGACAAAAGTTTTATACATTTTCCTCCCTCAATGACTCCTTTATTGGCAGCAATAAGTCTTGAAAATTCTCTAATGTAATGCCTGCTCCCATTATTAAGCAAGAAATTTGCTCTCAGTTTTATCAGCTTCTTTGCCTTGCTGACACCTAGTGACAAGACCAGCTCATGAGAGTTGAAAAGTTTATGCTTTTATTCTTCCAAAGCACATTCTAGTTTCTATCTTTATGTACTTCTGTGTCTAACGTGTCCCTTTTTAGCTTAAGGTCCTAAAGAAATAACAGTTATAAATAATTCAGGACACAGAAGGTGCGACCTTCCTCCCTACCTCACTTTTACCTAATTTCAGTCTAATTTGCTACTGCACTGATCAAAGATCCAAAGTCCTTATGCAGATATACTGGTATTGTCTGCTTCTCCACAATATTTGCAGCATATAAAATCAGACACTGAGAGTATGGTGTATTGCTAACAGAAACTAAGCATTGCTAATTCTGTTTCTTAAAGGACAGTGCTCTCCTTTATACAAAATTCATACTATTTCCTGAACTGGACCGTCAACATCTATGACTTCAGTTCTCATTCCATTGAGAGCTGAATGTTAAACTATGCTAGATTTAACATAATAAAGTTCTCGAATGACTTAAGTTCACCTCACTGACAAGCATATAGAAGAAAGAAAAAACAGTGAACCTTCCACTTAAAAACATGACTTAGCAGGTTATGTTGCTCTTGTAATGTGTTTAACCCAATAAAGGACGTTATCACTTTAAACCCAAAGTCTTTGTTTAGTGATCTTACATGCCTTACCTCTGAAGAAGATCAACAGAGGATTTTTTCAGTATTTCATGTTCTTCAGCAACTGTCTGCAACTTCCTGTTGTGTTGAAAGAGCTGCTCAATATCAGTCTGTGCTCGTTCAGATTCTACCTGCTGAGCTTTCAGCAAATCATTAAGTTCCTCATTTTTTCGTTCTGCATCCTTCAACATTGCAGCCAGAGTTCTTGCCTTTGAATGGAAAGACACACCCCCCACAAATAAAAACCAAAGGAACAAAACACCACATACACCATTATCAGGAATTTTTTTCAGAAGTCAGTTTGTAATAGGCAAGTTTGAGGCCACAGATCTAGCACTAAAATGTCATCACCTACATTAAGAGAACGAATTCTCTCACCTAATGTTAACTACAAATTAGTTTGTTTACTACATTCCTTCAGCTCCCCTTATAGACAATGTAAGGGAAGAAGAACAAAGTAAATGATGACACATTTTGACTATGAATTTAGTAATCTGCAGCCCAATATTTACTGTAACTTTTAAACAGTAGAAATTATTCTGAGTTTTTAATGCAGAGCTCAAATACATACCCCACAGAAGCAAATTTTATTGGAAAGTTCATCTCTGACCAGTGATTAAAAGGCACAAACAAAAAACAGTTCTCCATATACCAGCACATTCTGTAGAGAATTTTAATGTGGCTTTATTAATTCTTAAGATTATTGATTATTGTTTGTTAACAATTAGTGTTAATTTAGTGGTAGTAAAGTAGGTCAGTTTTGTTGACTTCCTTAAGGGAAAAGACAGTAAAGAAAACTGTGCCAAAGAACAATTCAGAGGAAAACAGAATGTTGATGATGAAAATTAAGACTGCCGTAATTTGCAAGCGTAGATTACAGATAAGCAGCATAGTTTCCACACGCAATCACAGTCAAAACTACCAAGGCAATTATTAGTCTCACCTCCGAGTCCCAGAAGGAAGCTCCTGCTACTTACCTCGGACTCAGCCTGGGCTCTCTGACATCGGTACTGAGCCATCAGCCTATCAGCCTGAGCCAGAGCTACTGCCTTGGCTTCCAAAAGATCTTGCAGCCTGGTTTCTTTGGACTGTATGTAGGAAGAGCATTTTTCATTAACATTTTCTGGATGTACAAACTGCGAGGTGCCCCCACGCGCCAGGTTGTACTCACTGCTAATGCCGACAGCTTCTGCTCGTAGACATCCATTATGTCAGAGATCCTCATGTCAGCCAACGGCTCCTTCATCTGTGGAAATGTTTTCCAGTTACTGCTACTGTAAATCTGCATGTACTTAAGACAGGTAATGCATGCTGAAAGAGCTCAATAGCTTTGTGAGCTCCACCTGTCCATTAGCTTTATGAATTCCTATTTTCACATCTGTGACGGTCTGCTCCAATACATCCACCTGACTCTTGGGGAAAATTTATGACTAATTGAACTAGTTAGGCTTAATAGGAGTCATCTGCAGTAGACTGTCAGTCCAGCACTATGAAAAGGTAAAGTCATCGCTCAAATTGTTCCCTTTGGTCTAATGTTTGCTGGAGAATTACCAGTCCCCTCACAGGATGCCTAAAGTAATCTGCCCTAACATTCACAGCACAGATCCTTATGGCTAAAACTCCTTGTTCATACTCCATGGCTTTCTTATTGTCCAGATTAGCAGAAAAGGCCCAGGAAAGTTGTTTTGACAGGATACTATCCAGAACAGAACTTACTACGTTAACCTGTTGACTTACTAGACAAAATTCACCATATATGGCACAAGTCCTAAGCGTTTGTTAAAATATATGCCTGAGTCAAGTGAAAATGCTACTTTGTGATTTTAGGATATTTTATCTTAGGGAGTGCTACTATAACACCATTTTTGAGCGGCTGTTCATACATGCTGATGTATGACCAAGTGCAAACTACGCCAGCTGTTCATACATTGGACACCTACCGAAAACTTACCATCTCTGCACCGTTTTGAACCATTATGTAAGAACATTTTTGCATATTAACAGGAGCCCTTATGTAGCTCCAGTTGTCAGATCATTTTTCTGTCCCTAAAGTACGAAACAAGTAGTTTATGTGCCCACTTGCAAACTTAAAATATCCAAAAGGACATAGAGATGACTGCTATAAGAAAAGCTTCTGTAAGTTCCTTTCATTCTCTCTGTACAGGAATAGAATGAAGAGTGTTTTCTCAGTTATGTTTTGACACACATTTGAGCTTCACACAACATACAGAGCACACACAGAAACGAAGTACTGGATATTCAAAGTGAACATGTATATTGATTTTTAATGGAAAATTCTACTAATTAGAAGGCCTAAGAAAAGCGTCACCCAACAATTCATCAACAACTTTCTTCCCTAAAAAAAATGGAAGCAGCTTTACAATCTATCTTTACAATACTGGAAGCTGCTGCACCAGTGCTGTTTAGGCACCTGTGGCTGCTTTCATTTATATTAATATAAACACAGCAATGCACCCACAGACTGTCACGTGCAGTCCTGGAAAGGACGATCAATGGGAGTATCCAGTGGAAGAGTAAAAAAATAAGTCAGTGAAGACTCACTTGACCTTTTCCATTATTATTCTGGCAGCTGACTGGAACTGGTAGCTCCCTGAGTTCCAGTTTTATCAGTTACAACAAAGATATAAGAGTTGCAAAGCTAAGGCTGGAGGCAATCCCACTAATACAGATATCAAGTTGTTATCAAGAAACTTGCTATTCATTTTCCTAATCTGCATACTGTTCTTTCAAGCGAAAAGAAAAGAGAATCAACAATCCATCACTCAGTCTGAAGCAGCTACAAAGCAGCTAACTTGCTTTGAACAGAAAATAGAAAGAGGAGAAACATTCAGTATCTGACAGCATGGCCCACAAAGCAGCACACAGTATGTGGTGCTCGTTTGAGTGTCTCACCCGTGATGTACGCTGCTGCAGAGGGAAGTAAAAACTTCTGAAATAATAACAGTGCCTTTCCAAGAAGGCCACAAAAACTGAACTGCAAATGCTAGAGTCAGCTACAGCCAAAAAGAGGAAAATGTTGCTGGGTGTGTTTAGGCATACAAGAGATGCACCGCACTTTTCTAAGGCAGCATAGCCTCTCTTCTTGATTACAGCCCATTTCTCAGGAGAGGGAGGAGGTTCCTTGTTTGTGTCCCAGTAAGTCCAGGCACCTGGACTATATCTGACTCCTGCCTGCACATCTGACCACTAAGAAGAGCGTAGGCAGCCTCACTGGAGAAAGGGACCTCAGTAAAAGGAGCACATTCTGAGTAGACAGCAGTCTAAACCAAACTCAACTGGTACACACATGGCAGGCTGAAACTTGGATTTTAATTTCCATCCCTCCCAGTAAAGAGTGTCAAATATTCAACAAGGGTATATAAATTCTACCAACCTCTAGTCCAGAGCGAAGTTTTTGTATTAATTCCTGAATATTTGAAGCTGTGGATTCATCACTTGAAGGACGGGATGAGGAACACCTCACTGAAGTATTGGTGGTCACAGGTGCCTGCATTTGGATTCTTTTTGCTGCATGTTCTGTTTCTTGTTGTCTGTAGGCATTATTTGCTGCAATGCTTTCACCAAGCCTGTATAAATGTAAAGGCTATTAATGACACAATCTGCATTGCAAGGACTGAAGAGGAGAACAATTTCATAATAAAATTAACTTCTCTTTCATGGAAAACAGATTGGAGTCACATATGCATTACCACAGAACATTAAGATGTGTATCAGACATGTGCCCAAACTGTCCAAAGATACAGAGCATAGGGAAAAAACAAACAAACAAACAAATGAGTATTATAGTTAATCTTTAGAGACAAATGCAGAATCTCATCAGAAAGGGCATGGTGCTCAGCTCTTTTTGAGCAGATCAGATCATGCCTCTTATGAGCCTGTGAAACAGATTATTTCACCTGTTATTATTCAACTTAACTAGGCAATTGTTTGTCTCAGTGAAGACTGAGAAGGTATTTAGTGAGAATTTTTATTGGGCATAAAAATAAGAAGACTGAATCATGAAAAAGCAAAATGCTGCCAATAAACCTTAGTTTTCCCTTGCCTACGATTCTATTTTACAATGCTATATTGCACACAGCACATTTAATTTTCTAAGTTTTAACCCAAATTTAAGTATGCAGATAAAAGTGCAATCTGTTAAAATTTGTATAGGGAAGAGAACTCAAGAGCTTAGATAAAAGTAATTACAGTACCTATATTCCATGTCTGTAATGCAATTTGTGGTTGGTATTTTCAAGGCAGCTAGTAATGACATGTTTCAAATAAGAAAGAATGATAAATCAAAAGAGCTGATTTTAGAGGCAGCAGTTAAAACTTTTTTCCTCTTGATAAACTCCTTAATTACTAAGCTATCCCAACCACTTCACTGAAGTGCTGTCTCAATTGCTTCCTAAGTGAACCCAAAGCCCATTTTTAACTTGCATTTATAGACATGTTATTTGGCTATTCCACTGTATAACTCCAGACGTATTTGATTGTACAGATCTTTCATTCTTCCAGCCAGACTATTTGTTACTGGCCATTATGAACATGTTTCCTATATCC
>JAYRBT010000001.1:19233494-19251737 GCA_036023395.1 Myiotriccus ornatus
TATTTGATTGTACAGATCTTTCATTCTTCCAGCCAGACTATTTGTTACTGGCCATTATGAACATGTTTCCTATATCCACCACATCATCTAATTATAGAATAATTAAGGTTGAAAGGGGCCCATCTCCAGACCACCTAGTTCAACTTTCCTGTTCTAAGCAGGTTGCACAGCTGTTTTCAGCACTGCTGTTTTCAGGGTGAACACAATTTTAGACTAGAATTAGTGTCTTCTTATCACTGGCCTATTTCTGGTTATGATGGAAATAGTAGGATTTCCTGGGGTGTGGGGAGATTTTTGTTTGTTTTCTGAACTTCCTGTACATGCCACTGTCTTCACAAACTTTCTCAAAACCAACCAAAAAAACACAGCAAGGCAAATTGCCATGAGTTGGTTGGGTCATCTTTCTTTACTTTTCCCCCCATATAAGTTGTAATTCAATCACTGTTCCAGGATAAGCTGGTTATGTTACAAATCTTTCACTCAAGAAAAGCAGCTCAAATGCCAAAGAGGCATCTGATCTGGAAGTTCTTCCAAACAATTTCTGTTTTTTTGTTTTTAAAAAAACTCTACAAACAAAAAAGGAAGAAGTTTCAGATTAGTTTCCTAGGCTGCAAAGACTGTGATATAATTTAAAAGGTTTTTTTTAAAATTTGTATTACATCTACAGAAATAAGGACCATCAAACAGAGGTTGTCAATATTTTTTCCTTATTTAGGCCGCTTTAAATACCCGAACCATATCCCTACCATCTGCCTGTGTCTTGTCCTAATTTGCTCTTTCTTGGAAGCTACTCCTATGGAGGAACTGAAGAATGACATGTCTGACAAAGTTCAGCAGACAGAGAAGTCTGACAATCAGAATATTAGATGTACTCTAAGTAAAAAGTTGCAAGCACAGACTTCAGGCAAATGAATGCTGGGGGACAGGAATCAGTTACTACTATGCTCCCTAGGATCTGATGTAAAATGAATGCCATCAGCATTTGGACTCTTCCCCTGGCTTCCAAGATCACTACTGTCTCATAACTGCACAAAAGGAAAAGGTAGTTTTTCTAAAGTTTCTGTCTCTGATGAGCTGAAAATAGTACTCCAAAAAACATGAATATCACTAGAAAAGCTCATAAAAATGTGTAATCTAACCAGACTCTCCAGAAATAGACTTACACTATGGCAGGAAAATCTGGTAAGGGTGCAGCCTCAAACAGTATTCCAAGGCCCACTTGGACTTGCTCTCCATGGTTTGATGTTAAAGCAAACGTCAAAGGTGTAATCAAGCGCTGATCCTAAAAAAGACAGTTTGGTCAAAACAAAATATAGCATTCAACAATAACAAAACCTCCCCCACCAAACACAAACTACCAAAACAACACAATATCAAGGCCTATGAGCACAGAAATGTTTTATTCAAAACTTGAGCTACCTCCTTAAAGTTTGCCCTTCTAAGTTTCTGAACCTGAAGTCAATGGAAGACTGCTTTATAAAACCAGTTTACACTTCTGAGTATTTAAAAATAAGTTTTCCCATTAAAGCCAACAAAACAGGTGAAGAGACTACCTAATTCCCTCACGTTTTCAAGCATTTGATTTTCAACATAAAGTGTCACAAGCTAAAGTGACTGTGAAACTCATTGTTACCCATTAAATTAGACAATTCCCATTCCTGAAAGAAAAATCTCCAAAACAGCAAGAATTGTCTGGATTGCTTTTCCATCATTATTAAGGCATCATCTGACCAATAGGTGCCAGAAACTGTTTGACCATGCAAAGTTTGGACTTTGCACATATTTAATAGTAACCAACCTCACTAATAATTATATTGTTGTGATAGTTTTTTCTACTTTGCTACCTTTAAACTGCAGTCCTAATGCAGTCTTAAAAACATAATTCTTACCAGACAGCTAAAGTATGATTTCACAGGCATTTCTGAAATAAATGATTGAATAAGAAGCAAACTGCTCTTATTTTAGAAGAATTAAAAGCGAAACAACCTTTAAGAATTGTGCACTGGGGATTACATTTTCCTAGAAGTTTCACCAATTTGGAGATAAGCATGCAAAACATTCAGAACTAAACCTACTGTAGTGCAGTGACACTTTACTTCACAGATACATTTCATGGGACATTTTAAAATCATACCTGTAAAATCTTGTAGAAGCTGACCTCCATACCAGGTACATCCTGCTTCAATCTGCTCATGAGATCAAGCGTTTTCAAAATAATATCAGCAGCAAGTTTGCTTTTGAGACATCCAAGCAGAAAAGCAAATTGAGTGGAAAAAAAAAAGAGTGAGATTTGTCAAATCAGCGCTGACAAATAAATTCAGTCAATTTAAAAAAATTCTATAAATATCTTCACAAGGAAATTAAATATGTCTATCAAGGCAGCAATGCCAAAACCAAAGAGACCACACTGAGTTCCTTGGACATGTTCCTAAGCTTCTCCAGCATGCCAAGGATGGCAACAGTGAAGACCAAAAAAAATTCACTTCCAAGTTGAAAGTGAGGAAGGTTTAATTGTAGGTACAATTATATTTCACTGGGCTTTGGCTATGTAATTCTGAGTTATATCAACATTCAGGTTCATGATACTGAGCTGAAGAAACATGTATTTAATTTTCAGTGCAACAATTCCCTCCAGTAGCAATGTCTGATATTTATGAATTCTGATTGAATAAAATCAAAATGAGAAATTAGGTGCCATAAGCCAGTTCTAGTAAGCCTCTACTTGGATAAATTTGAACTATTGCAGGAGGTTTAAGGTCACTGTTCCACATAAGTGGATCTCCAGTTTATGCCAACTGAATGTTTAAACTTGGTTTTACCAACAAAACTGAGCAGCAACATTACCTTCTATTCCCACAAAAATGTTAAGTTTGATTTAATACCAGTATTGATTTATATGCATTTAAGTGGTACTTTTAACTATCATATACTTTCCACTGGTATCATAACTCTCATATAAGTCATGCTCAATTAGGTTTTAGATAAACGTGTGTGCTCACCACATTTTAGAGTCCACCACTTTTGTCCCAAAGCCAGTATCAATCCCACTGTAAGTAAACTGGTGTTCTATTAGACACGTGCATTGGCTGGCAGTCAGCACCTTCGAGACGTGCATTTTCAGTATGTCATCTCTACAGAGCAGTAGACAGAGTTAAGAATAAAATCAATATGCCTATGTTTAGGTATTGGCACCAAAAGGTAACATTTTCTAATAATAAAGGACACAAAAGCTAGTGCATCAAAGCACAAGAGCCTCCAAAATTCTTTTAAAACCCAACTACATAAGCCACTTAAATCATACTTAACTCACAACCCAAGTAAGGTTCACTTTTCAATCAACTCACACACTTGGAAACAGACTAAGGGAAACCCCAATAAAATGGGTGGCGTAAAGAAACATAGTACACAAGAGGCAGTGACCAGGCAGTCCTGAGAAGGGAGTTAGCAAATAGAGTTCTTCACAGAACTCAGTTTAGATGCAGGACTGCAGTCATGTCCTCCTTACTAAAGTTACTGTGAACACTAAGGACTCAATGAGGTGCGTAAAACTATTATTCCACATTATTTTTCCTTGTTTCATTGCTCTAAATTTATGTCAAATTTGGCTGGGAGCTGCACTTGACTTAGCCAGGCAACAGTACTATAGTGATCAAGATGGCCACCCAAACTCCCCTTTAAATTTCAGCAGAAAACACTCATCTTTGGTTTTAATCTGCAAAGTGCTTCTGCACTATTGAATAGTGACAACATTTTATCCTGCACCACTGTATTGCAAAATAATTTCACAGCAATTAGAAAGCTACTTATGATCTACCAAGATGACAGTCCTAAGTAAAATTAGGGCAATTATTGTCATTAGAAGCTATTAAAGTAACCCAAGAAGGACGTATCTTGTAACATCTTGGAGCAGATCATGGTGGAGGAAGAATAAATTAGCTGCCAATGGACACATAAAAAGGATATTTGTCAGGACGTTAATAGCCTTGACCATTCTTTCACACTTTTTCTTCACTAATAGTTCATCCACAATCTGCTCTGGCATCTGAAGATGATCAAGAAGAACAGGCAGCAAAAGATCCACAAAGTGTTTGGCTGAGACGCTGTTCCCACTGTCAATAACATCCTGTAATAAAGGCATTTTATTTTGTGTCAACATCTAAAAGCACAGCACAAGGAAGCCAAGCTTACTCTTCTACATCCTAGAAAGCAATTCTGATAGTTTTCTATCTACCTCATGACTTCATGAACTGCCATATTTCCACTTACAACACTGACATACTTCTAAAATACAGCATGTTTTTAAAAGAACAGTTGTTTTACAAAGTATGTTTATTTCAACACAATTTCTTTACAAAGAAGTCTTCTTCAGGTATTGTTTTATGTGCTATTTTTCAAGTCAAATTCCAATAGTTGTTTAAATATAATTTAAAAATAGAGCTCCACAAAGCTCTTTAAACTCAATTATCAGTCTTGGTACCTCAAAAATCTCTCTGAATAGTTGCAGTGCTAGAACTGAACAGTCTTCAGAGCCTTCCAATGGCTGGTTTGACAAGTGCACCAATGCAACGGATGGTTCAAAAGTCTTCGAGCGAGTCACAAATCTGGTGCTTCCAGAGACTGGGAAGCCAGATGGATCCAGTATTGCCTGCCGCAGGGTATGACGCAGTTCTGCCACGGAACAGAAGGCAAGCAGCAGCTCCAAGATCTGTGTGAAGTGAATAAGAGTTCAAATGCTGTTAAGTCAAGAACTTACACAGAAATTGCGACTCCCATAGCACAAGTCTAAAGAGATATGTAAGTTCTATGCAACTCCTTTTAGCATTTTGAAGTTTTCTGAAGAATGGTTTTCCTTCCTTAAAGCCAAGTCAGCAGCAGAAACACAGTTCATAATATTGGGGAAGGTTTGTTCAGTATTCAGTGTATTGCTTTCCCTTCTTTTTTAAAGAGTATGCCTGCTGGCTAGTGATTTGGTAAGCAGGACAAATGCATCTACACTCAGAACGAAGAAAGCTGTGGAAGTGAAAACATTCTGAGACATGAACAGATGCACCTGTGTCTGAGCACGCACAAAGAGAAAATCACCCTGGAAAGCTCCTCTAAATAAACCCAATAAAAAACAACAACAATCACACAGAGAGAAATATTAGCATTTATTATTAACTAGGATGTGTAACACATTCATAAATAAAAGCTTAAGATGTATTTCACAGATGTGTTCAGCCCCAAAATTTTCATATTTTAGCCTTAGGAACAGATAGCAAATGGTTCATTTATGTAAGGTGGTAGTGAGACAAACCCGAATGTAACAGTTTACTGCTTAAACAAATGTGGCATCAGTTTGTTCAACTAAAGTGAAAACATTTACTCTTAAATCTTTGAAATTAGCATCAGGGCTCCCTGATCATCAGTTGAAGTTTGAGTGGTATTAATTCAAGTTTTAGAGAGTGAAGTGGGTACACATTGCACTTCTGGTAGATCCCAAAATTTCTTATTAGCTGAAGCACAAAAGGTGTTTTTGTTGGCTTTTTGCTTTTATGTCTGTTGCCTGAAAGCAGACACACATAATCTGGCAAAAAAACAGCCATTACAAATTCAACCTGACAGCCTTTTGAATAACTAGAAAGTATAAACTTGGCAAATACTCCAGGTCATTTAAGAGTCCTGAAGTCAATGCATTTCGTTATCAACTCTTGTATACAAGGAACCTACTTGTGACGACAGAAGAGGAACTAGATTAAGAGTTGTACCCTCTTAGCCTTTAACTAAAAAAGCATAAATACCTTAGTTGATGAGTCAGGATCCCTTCCATGAAGAAGATCTAATACTTGACCAAGGCAAGAGGTGAAGTGCTCATATCTACAGCATGCATAGAGGAGAAAAAAATATAAAAATAAAACTGAAATTTCACCACAGACATTTATACTGAGTGCTGAATGCAGGTGCCCTATTCTCCTTCTTACTCCCAGACACTTCAAGCACAGTTACAGTTTTGATAATGTAACTTCTATTTGAAATAGAATATGCTTTAAAAATGTTCTAAGAATGAAAGCAAATTCCTTAAAATAAGCCAAGACTTTTCATCTATTTTTATGGTTTGATTTAGATTGAAAATCAGCAACTAAATTCTGCTAGCTGAATTTGCACAACCTCTAGTCAACCTCTCCACAGAACTGCTCTGTAACACCCCCACCCTCATAAAATTATTACTTCTTACAACTTCTACCATACTATTCCACTTCAGCAGGATATAGCACTGTAAAAGGCAAGATCAAGTTGTCTGACTACCAATACTGTCCAGACAAAGAATTACAGAATACACTATTCAGTAATTCTTAAGTGACAATGAAAAAAGCAGATTTCAATTCACACTTCTGTGTGAAGCTAGTAACCCAACAACCCTCTAGGTTCAGATACAGCAGTTATAATCAACTATTCAAAAAGCATCTAGGGATTTTTTCCCTCCCCAATGTTTGGTTCAGAATTCAAATAGCATACAGCAAAGAAACTGAACCAGAGCTTAGGAAAAATACCTCATACTTTTAGGAAATGAAGCCATACCTGGTAAGATAATCTGCAACTTTGGGGTTCTTCATAAGATCCATGAGTAGATCAACAGAGTATTTTCGTGTTAGAGTACCATCTCCATTTACAACAATATTGAATATTAACTGAAATGTCTGATGGATATTTCGAGCATGAAAGAGCTGAAAGGAAGAAGAAAGTTATGTACAGGCACATACCTAGCAGGTCTCTTGCTTATTAAAACTACCCGGAATTAGAATTTTATTTGGCCAGTGTGACAATTAGTTTTATCTACAACATAAGAATAGAATAGACTTCAAAGTATCACTTACTTTTTCTCCTACTTCTTCATTTAGGGTAAGGCTTGATAATAGTGAAAGTGCAAACACAACCATAGTCAAACTGCTGTGGGCCAGGAAGCTTATTAAGGTACGATAGAAACTCTTTACATTATTCTAAAGCAAAAAGGAGAAACATAGGTATTGTAAAACGTGCAAATTTACAGACTTTATGAATTTATAAGTAAGACATATAAATCATGAATAACACAAAAAATAAGTAACTCTTGCCCTCAAACCAAAGAACCATGACAGAAAAACAAAACTCTTACCAAAGATTTTATCTGACTTTGAATAGACAAGTTGTGACGACAGAGATTTGCCAGGAGTCCTAAACATGGTATCGTTAACTCATCTTCACTGGATTGACTTAAAAGAGAAGTCCAAAAGATGTTTTAATTAAAGCATCTAGAATTTAATTACAAGAAATTGTAGGGTGCGGGATTGGGTGGTTGAAGAACTTTTAATTTTGTGTTTTTTGGGGGGGAGCTTGTTTTTCGATTAGACACCATTCCACCAAGCAAAGCAAAATTCAGATTGTAATCCACACAGTGTGGGCAGCTTTTAACTGGGTACGTCTGAAAAAAGCCCCAAAGTATCAATGCTATCAAAGGTCATTTATTGCATATACTTCTAATACTCATTAGACTTCTTATAAGGACACTTGAATAAAGTCTTTATTAAGCTAACAAGTCTGCTCCTAGTGACAAGCATGAATTTTTCCCCCAGCTCTTCTCTTTGTTACCTTCCTGCTCCCAGAGGTGTGGGGGTGGGCTAAGAGGCCAGTTAATACTCTATCACCCAAAGTCCCACAATCACTGCGTTAAAAAATCTGAAACAACACGGTTTTGAGAGAAAAGTCTGTTAACTTCAGAGAAATTAATGCCACAGCTCACTCTGGAGACCAGGTTAGTACGATATGCTGTATGCCTTCAGAAAGTTTGCTATTTCCCATAAGAAAAGACAACCGAGTACACACTTACACATGATGCATTAGAAATGAAATTAATTCATCGATGTTGGTGCCAGCACAGAAGACTGGAACGTTGTAGGTTAGCCTCTGCAGCAACTGAATCCCCTGAGGAAATAAACAGCTATTCACATGTTTTTCCTATAGCATGTCACTGAGGAATGTTACAAGTTACAGAAGCTAAAACCAAAGGACAAATAACAAGATATCCCAACTGAATTAGCTTTCAGACTCTAATGCTAACATAACAATTACACAAGCTGCTAGCACATTGAGTAATGTCCTACTACACTGATGTACTTATTAAAAGGTCAAACAGATTACTCAGGTTTTATTTTGACAGAGGATTTACCTTACCTTTTTAGACCATCTAAACAGGGTTTTGTCCTACTGAAAGGTCTAGAAGTGTCATCAAAATCCAAGACATACTTTGCAACCTCTTGCAGAAAGGATGCTCATAGGAAAAGAGATTTGCTCTAAAGACTGACAACAGATCTAATGGTAGCAAAGTTCTTCATCTTTTGGCACATAACTGAGTTAGTGGAAGTTAATACACTCAAAAATGACAAGAATCACAGCACAGGTTAGCAGCTGAAACAAAATCTAAGTGTCTCAAGGTCTTATTGGATCTATTTGGCGACTAGAATATCTCTCCTACTGATGGGCCAGTCACTTGGATCCCCAAGTTGTGGTGCTCCTAGTGCTTTGAGATATATACAAACTGCGAGAAAAGTGTTCTTTACTGGATGCCTGACTCACTTTCCACAGAACAAGCACAACAGCACTACTAGCAAATTCATTTTCTGCTCTTCCACTCCATAAAGAGAGATGTGACCACAGGCAACCAGCAAGTACTTGCTAAAAGCTCAGAACAACATAGGAGAAAATCTGTGCATATTTAAAAAAAAAAAAAAAATCGAAAAAACCTTTAAGGAAAGGTTAAAATTAGTGAGGTCAAACTGGGAGATGTCAGATGTTCACTGTAAGCTTCTGTAAGTACAGCCCCCCGCATTCACTGGCAGATGGCACTGACCAGGAAGGAAGGAGGCCAGACATGCCCTGCAAAACTTCCACGAAAACAGGCAGCCACAGCTTTCCTTTCAGCCCTTCACAGTCACCTGTCAAAGTATTAGATAAAAACAATCTCCAGGCTTTTGTTATGAACATTAGGAGAAATAACCAAATACCACACCTAAGACTTTTCCTGAACACATTATTTCAGATAGGGCTTTTGAAGGGTTATTATATGCATACAGTATAATGTATATTATGCAACAGTAGTCAAATATTATTAAGCATTAGTTCCTGTTACCTGTAATAAGAGCGGGTCGCTAAGGTTTGTAGAACTTCGATGAACCACTCCTGCCAGCACGCTGGTCAGGTTGTAGGTGTCCTGCAGAGCTTCTCTAGTCTCATTGTCTGAAGCTAGAATTTAAGAGTTATTAGCAAAATCCCCTATCTATTAGCAAAAGCAACTGTTGTATTAGCTGCCAATCTGAGCAGAAGCCTAAGTCAAGTAGACTAAAAGCGATAACTTGATAGGGTTTCTAGAAATAGTTAAATAAAAAAAAAGGCCAGTTCTACTTAGGAACTGGAAAAGATGTAGCAAACAAGGATGACAGGTAAAATAGATCAGTTGGAGGAGGACTAATTGTTAAAATTTTCCAGACCCCACCTCAGCAAATATAGTTTTACAGTAACTGTTCTGAAAACATAAAAGAAAGCTCAGAGAGGATAAACTCCATGAATCAGAGACGATAAACGAAGCGATCACCCCAAAGGACTCAAGTCTTAAATAATGACTCACACATGACGAGAAACTAAGCAGTGAAGGAATAATTTTTCCCCATATATGTACGTTGTGCTCTGAGCACAGAGCTCCCAGGACAATGAAGTCCCACTTCTGTGAAATAGAGGGGAAAAAAACAAACAAAAAAGACATCTCAGGAGACAAGTAAGAGGCAGTAGAATCTACTTTGCAATTGGGAAACTTGATGCACATGGGCCCAAGGTATAGGAGAGCCCAAACTGCCACCCTGCCAACACTCCGGTGGGAGAGGTAAATGGAGGTGATGACAGTTGTTGATGTAACATGCCTTCTCCCTGTCCTTGCACCCAGGCAGGTCTCTTACTTCTTTGAAAAGTTAGTCTGTTCAAGCTCCAAAAATAAAGAAAGGACAAGAGAATAATTCCTCACCCTACCCAGTGAGGAAACAAATGCTGACAAGCACAATCATTGTAATTTCACAGTGATGACTTGAAATCTGCTTCTCATGGAGATTTAACATCTTAACAGGTGGCTCAGCAAAGCACTCCATCACAAAGAAAAATACTTCATCTTTCACACCCAAAGCTCCTTCCAAGAAGTTCATCACATATACCATAGAATCAGCCCGTCTTATTTTCCCTTGCCCAGACAAAAGATAAAAAGTTCAGATGGAAACCTTACCTAGTTGTGATAGCAAAGTAACCACAGACAAGGTCAGAGATGGGTTTATGTTAGTGTCCTCGAGGAGCTCCACAAGGCAACTGAGACACTCACTTGGTAAAATCTGGTTTGAAGCAAATAACCGTGTAAGCTTCAGTCCAGAGATAACCTGGAGATGAAAGGGGGAAAACAACCTTACTCGACTGCAACAAAGTGATTCACACAGAAGTCAAAGCACAGAGTTGTATTAAATAGACTGTGTCCTATATGACAAACTGAGAATACAAGCGCCACTCTACAGAGGCATTTGTATTCGCATCTGCTGAAAAAAAAAAAAAAAAGTGTTTTGAAAAAAAATCTGGTTTTCATTCCTGTGGATGTGTTCCCTTTACTCTTGGAAAGTACCAGATTTATTTATTTTGAAAGTACAACCAAACAGATTGCTCAACACAAACATTTAGCAATCAGCCTTCAGCTGAGCCCAACAGCCTTCCTCCCCTAGGATATGGACAGGATCCCAAAGGTGCCGTTCCACAGGAAGAGAAGCAGCAGCAGTCAGTGCTGTTTTGGGAGCAGTCTGTGATTGAGACGAAAAAAGTGAAACCTGGGTTCAGGAAACCCTATTCAAGAAGATGCCAAAAATTATATATCTGCACATCAATACAGGCAGACACAATTTGTATTTTACGTAACAGAGACACATCATGTTGAGTTTGCACATTCCCTGCGTGTCTCTTTACGAGGGGCGCAAACAAGAAAGCAAAGAGAGATGCTAAGACTCATGTAAATGTTTTAGCGATAAAAAAAATAAAACTGCATTTGAAAAAGGTGTCTTGCAGATTAAGTAATTCAGTCAATGGCCAACACAGGGTTGTACACAAGGCAAATGCAGGGAAATGCACTGGCCTACCCTCTGAGCAGAAAACACGCTGCAATACGTGTTGCATGGAACTGGCAAGCTCCAGATACAAGGCCAATTCATCATTCAAACTCTGCTTTTTAAGACGTGAAAATAAATTATCTTTGTGGGTCAGAATTCCGGGGATACGAAAAAAAACCAAAAATCCCTCGTAACACACGTTATATGCTTTCCCCGACTGTTTATAAGCATACTGTTCACATCTGCAAACACACTGTAAACACATAAACACGCCACAAAGCACTATAACAAAGGACACCACAGCCACGCCCCACGCCCCGCTCCCGCCGCGCCTCGGGACCCCCACCTCCAGGCTGCGCTGCAGGAGCGCGGCGCTGTGCGGTGTCTTGGCGGCGCGGTACTGCGTGGCTGCGAGGAGCAGGGCCTTCATGCAGCCCGGGGCGTCCATGGCGGCGCAGCCCCTCACACGCTCCGCGCTCCGCCCGCACTCGAGCTTCCCGCCGCCGCCGCCATCTTGGCGCAGCGGCCACTGAGCGGCACCGGCCGCCGGCGCCGCGGGGCACCACGGGAGACGCCGCCGCAGCCATCTTGCTTAAGGGAGACAGGGAGGAGGGGGCGGGCGGCAGGAGGAGCTGAGGGAGGAGCGGGGGAAATCCAGGGAATGCAGCCGCTTGGATTGATGACGACGGCTTCAGGGCTCACGTGCGGCTGAGGCGGTGCAGAGAGAGACCTTTGCTAAGCGGAGCTGTATGCGGTTGAGATGAGCTGTCTTGCAGCCCCCCACGCTCTGGAGGGCAGCCGCGGGGTTGCAGCTGCCGTGGGTTCCCACCTGCGCCCACAGCCCTGTTTCGCTTTGCTGTCGCCTGACTTGTCCGCATCAGCTTTTCCTCTCGCACTGGGGTGCGCTTGAGCCCGGTGAGCAGCCAGGAGCTCCTCCTGGGCTCCTCCGGCCTCTCCGGTGGGAAGGGGAAGCCTTGGTGGGGTCCCGGCGGCGGCGGGGATCGAACCCGCGGCTTGTCCGCCTCGCACGGCGCCCGCCCCCTGCGGTCTGAGACCGTGTGCGAACCCTCCTGACACCGGATCGTCTCACACCGTGTTCACACCTTCCTTACACCGTGTTCTCACACCTTTCGGCTCTTGGGGTGCAACAGGGTCTGCCCCCTCACTGCTCAATCCCCACCTCCACACGGACACACACACACGCTCGCCCTTGGGATGTAGGAAAGTAGTTGCTGCTGTGTGAAGCTTTCAAACATGTTTTCTCAACTCATGCACGGGTTGTTTCGCGCTATATGTGGTGCCTGCAAATGTGTGCAGGAATGTGTGTGTTGTCCTCATTTTCTTATACTGTTAACAGGATAAACATTGCCATACAGTAATAAAGCACTCGTGAATAATGTAAATGTAATGTCAATCACAATGTAAATTTAATTCTGTGTCTCTTTTTCCTGCTTTAAATCCTTTATCTTTATCAAGCTCTGTGCTTCACCTGACTGCTCAGAGGTAATGCCTGAGAAGTGACCGGAGTGTGGGCTTGGAGCCACCCTCAGTCCCAGATGCAGCACCTCGAGCTGCAGCCACAATTACGTTGTGAATCCAAGTCCGAAACACAGCTGCCAGCTGAAAGGCACCACAGCCAGGCCTCTTGCCCCCTCTCCAGCCACCAGGAAGCACACAGTCAGTCATGAGGCACAGGCTGGGAATTCTTGTCACTCAGCCCTTTCCCTAGGCCAGACATCAGTGAGGCTGACTGAGCACGCGGGGGACTGCTGAGACTGTGATTTCAGAAAAACTAGTGTTGTGTTCTGTTAAAGACCAGGCTGCTGGAGGTGGAGTGTCTCAGCACAGCGGTTGCTCAGTCTGATACCTGTGATAACCAGCCATCAGACAGGCTGCTCAATTCTGAAAGTAAAGAGACACATCAGTGTACGCGCTTCTACAGAGCAAGGGTTGTTTTTTTCAGTCCAATAGTACAATTTTTCATGGACAACTACTTTCTTTTCAATTCATAATGTTTTGGACACATATTTTAGTGTTTCTCACAATGCCAGAGTTAATTAATATCCTTATTTTTTTGTCTCCTTCATGCTGTAAGTACCAGTTGAGCCTGGCACCAAAAACTGTTAGCACTGTTAAATTAATAATTAATTCCTAAGCACTGAAAGAACTAAAATTCCTTTGACAAGTTCCTTTCTCGTGAAAGAAACATAATAGAAAAAAATGTGACTAGTATTATCCATTAAAATACATAAATAATTTGTGAAAGATCTTAAACACACAACCAGTATAAATGTGTTCCTCACTGTCTGGAATGGTGAGGGAGTGTGTACTAGCGACTGGGAGAGTCAGGACATACCTTCCAATTCCAGCTTTGGCTGTTAATTGCAGACCACCTTCAGAACAAAAGTATTTATTAATATAAACATAAATAAAATTGGGGGAAGTATTAAAGCAAATTTTTGTATTTAAGAAACCCAACAAAACACACATCATAATACAGAGCCAATGGCAGTAGCAAATGAAATGCAGTAAGCATTCTCATATGTACAGTACCTGTTAAACACTGGTATGCGTTCATATCGATGTGCATGCAGAATTTGCACTCCACTTGTAATCTGCCAGAACCATTCCTCAATATGAGAAGTATTTCAAACCTTTTTCATTTTGTTGATTAATTCTTTATGGCATGGATTTAACACAGCATTTTTGGTTTAATTTGGATTATTCCAAACTGCAGACTATTACTAGTATTCTTTGATTTTGATAAAATACTATCCAATTATCCAAGAAGGTAACATGAATCATGTGCAAAATAGCAGAGTTTAGAGGTTTTAAAGCATCTTATAATGCCAATAGAAGGTTTTGCATTTATGGTTTTGATCAACACATATCAATTCTGTCATAAATTACTGCTTTATGTACATTCATTTATTGTATTTATATTGCTGCTTTCTAACAGAATATTCACTCTAGCAGTCAACATCTTGGACAGTTTGTTTGCAAAAAAACCCCAAAACACACATACATGGACAGAAATACCTTTCCATGTATGCATGTGTCTGTTATAAAAAATAATTCTTTTATTGCTGAGCAGAAATGCATAGTAGCTTATACTGGATCTAATGGGAAAAAATACAGCTACTCTGACAGTCTGCAAAAGGAAGAGAATAATTCCAAAGGTAAAGATCCACAGAGGACGCCCAGCTGGCAGCTCTCTCCAGCTGATCCACTGCACTGTGGCACAGCCTGAAATGGCAGCTTCCCAAATCGTCAGGTGCAGATCCTTCAGGGTAAGACAGTGACATAATCGCCATCATCAATTTCTGTAAAGCAATCGAGAAAAACAAAAAAGGATGTTCTCATTACAAGTGGCCCTTCTGAAAGGCCACAGTAAGCAGTATGACCTGTGGCAGGGCAGGTATCAGTAACTCAGTTTTGTTTCTCAGTATTCCCTCTGCTGTTGCAGGGCAAACGTTTAGGCCCCCTGTCCTATGGACTGGGTTTGCCAGCCGCCCGCATGGAGGCAAAGCCTGCATTGCCTTTTCTGAGCCGTCAAGCCCTGATATAAACAGTTGTATCCATGTGAGACCCTCTTCTTCTGAGGAGCAGTAAATGTTGGAAATCATCCATACTTGCTAAATCAGATCAATAGCCGAGATATCTGTGACTATCGCATAACACATCCTTGCTTCTCTAAATAAATACCCAAGAGAAAAGGTCTCATCACAGCCAAGGGAGGAGAGCCTGAATAAACCCTTTCTCTCTTACACCTTGTTCAGATTTATTATGCTTTTTGAGAAGCCAGGGAAAAAGCAAAAACTGCATGCTTGGGACTCAAAGCTCCACTATGGAAACCTACTGCTCTTCAGACAAGCTGTTCCGAGGCTAAAAAACAAAGTTCAAAAATCTCCAACCACCAGGATTGTGACTCCAGTCCCTTGAGGTGTTCCACTGGTCGCACTGGAGCCCTCAGTCCCACGAGAGCAGCAAAGCCAGCTGCTGGTGCAACACGAGGGACTGGGACAGGAAAACACGGTGCTTGCTTTGGGGAGCACTGCAGTGTGTTGTGAGGTGCCTGTGTTTCAGAGACATCCATCATGACATTAACCTGAGCTCCCCTTGTGAGCACGTAAAAACACAGACTGAGGGGAAAGTTTGGAATGCTGGATAAGTGAAATTTAAATAAAAATTGAATACCAACAATGCCAAGGTAACTGGATTATTTCTAATAGCCTCCTTGTTTATGGACAACCACGAATATTTTGACAGTGGAATGAAAGGGTTTGTTTTCCTCCCTGTGAGTCCAGAACAGAACATTGTGCATCTACTAAAAAAATCCTTGTTGCAGGACCAGACAATAAAATATGTATTACACCTGATATTTCCTAAAAACCTATCCATGCTACTGCATTATTTTCCGTCTCCCCAGAGCAGCAATGATAAGATACCGTAAAAAAGTTTCTAGAGCAAATGTGGCCTATCTGCCTTTTGATGCTGGTGACAAGGTGATGTTGAAGACATGGGAAATATCTCTCTGCTACTATTTTCCTCAGTCTGTTGGGCTCAGGGAGCGCCAGGACTGTTGCAGTGCTGTTGTGTGCAAAAAAGCAGTGACTGAAGCGCAGAGAGGCTGCCCCACACCACTGCATTGAGCTATTGTGAGGCATAAGATCTAAATCACACAGCAGATTGGAGCCTTCAAGGTTTTGTTGCCTTTACAGTAATGGTACTTAATGAAAGGATTTCCCTTGCTCATGTGTTCCCTCGCTGTGACTCTTGTCACACTCAGTCAGAGGACACTGAACAGTTTCAGGGTTATTTTTCAGCCTGTGGCCTGATGGATGCTGCAGCTGAGCATAGTACAGCAGTAACATGAAGAATGGCTTTCAGAGCTGTGTGAGGGGTGCTGGCAAGTTACCAATAGCATGTCCAGTCATCCCTCCCAAAACAAGGCCGTTTGGATTGACATGGGGCTATAAAACAGTCTAAATCTTTATGAAAACCTGCATCTTTATTGTAACTATTTCCATAATTATGTCGGATAGAAATATCATATCCTTGTCTTACAGCTGGGACTCATGAGCATAAATCAGCAGAAGAAGATCAACGAGAGACTGAACTCTCTGGTTCCAAATCTGTGGTTCTGACTACCAGGCTATATGCTAATTAATTAGTCATGTTTTAATACAAATCACAATTAATCACAAGATGACTGTTTTTCTTTTTTTTCTTCTTTTTTTGTTCTTGCTCCCCTCCCCCCCAGTCTCAGAGATAACTGAGTTAGGTTTTCACGTAAAAGTAGCTTAGAACCTGGACAATGAAGGTAAAACAGCTTCAACTCCCAGTGAAGTGCAAGGGCCTGCCACCTCAGCAGAACCACATTGGGTAAAACTGGTTCTCAGCCTTCGCTAGCCTAGAAATGTCAATACCCATGACGGAGTGAGATGTGGGCAACATCATGATTCTCTATCTCTCACAATTTTAATTTGTTAATTTGTAGTGGATGAGGGTAAGTAACGTAAGTAACCTGTGAGAATAACCATTTTCAGTGAACATAAGAGAGAAGGGAGAATGTCGAACTTTGTCCACGTGAGAGGACATTTAGCAACTATTTACCACAAACCTGTCAAAGCTGTCATCTTGAAAAAACCCACAAAGGCAGAGCTAAATTTCTCACCACCATAAACCTTGTCCACTCCTGAGCTGAACCTCTGGCTTCTTTGCGAGGCCTTCTGTTTCTTCACTGGGTAGCGAAGGTTTGTTATTAGTCCTTGATCTGGCTTTTCAAAAGCATATATCAGGTCCTTTAATGTTCTGAAGATCCTCTCTGGAACACCTTCAGAAGTCTGCAAGGAAAAGACAACAAAGTTTGTTTGCAACTGTCCTTCCCATGGAGTCCCCTAAATGAAAGAAATGATAGGTTATTTCTTATTTAACAGGGACCTGTTTTGTAAACAGATTTGATGACAGAATATTGTACTATCCTTAAAACACTTGGGACACCTGTTTGGTAGCATGGTTTTGACACTAAGAGTAACCTCCCTCACCAACTCTTCTTTTCTTTTTCTTTATTTTTCCAAAAGAACATACATTAAAATATCGCTGTAGATGTGGGCTGCAGCAATTCCACTACAGCAGAGCACCAAAGAGAGACAGCATTACACACTTCCCTCTGGTTTTCATCATGGCTAGGCTTCGCGAACAAAGATTTGAGAAGGGCTGTACCCACGCTTGCTAGGATAACATATTTAGTTCTCACTTAAAATGTTGTATTTAAACAACTAAGTAACAAACAGGAGCCAAACTTTTACAAAATGTCAGCACTGTCAAGCAAAGGACATGTGCAGTGGTGGTGGATGTGTCTGAGAATCCATATGAAAGCCCCCAGCTTTCACTATCAGGCAGGAGTTTATTATCCATCAAACTTTGTAACTTGCATTGGAGACTCCTGAGGCTAAAAATGGAGGATGGTACTCCTTAGGGGAGCAACAATGTTCTCACAAACTGCTTTTGAAGTGTGGGTTCATATAACAAGACTGAATTGCTTCCATGGCACAGCCCCACAGGGGTCTGTACACAGACTTTACAGTGCTGATGATTTCAGGGCCAGACAATGAGCACATCAATCAGCTCTAATCACAGCAAGCATCCTCATTAAAAGTGAACGAGTCTTTGGTATCACTTAATTCACCATCTAACAAAGAAACGTGTCTTTATTTTCTTTGGTTTTCTGCATCCTTTATCTTCCATTCAGCCCTGTTTGGACTTTGTGCCTGTGCCTCTGTGTACTAGGTCTGGCTGGGATGGAGTTAACTTTCCTTGTAGCAGCCTGGATAGTGCTGTATTCTGAATGTGTGACTAAAACTGTGGATAACACACCCATGTTTTGGCTGTTGCTGAACAGTGCTCATGCAGCCTTCAGATTGTTCTTTTTTTTCCCACATTTTTCTTCCCCAGTGAGTAGATTGAGGGCATGTAACATGCTGGGAGGGGACACAGAAGGACAGCAGATCTGAATGTACCAAAGGGCCATGCCATGCCATGCCATGCCATCCCACACTGCGATCAGCAATAAAAGCTCAGGGAAAATGAAAAAGTTTGTGGT
>JAYRBT010000001.1:19251837-19264375 GCA_036023395.1 Myiotriccus ornatus
GCCATGCCATGCCATGCCATGCCATCCCACACTGCGATCAGCAATAAAAGCTCAGGGAAAATGAAAAAGTTTGTGGTTACAGCATTTGTCTTCTCATGTAAACGTTGGGTGTGCTGAGGCCCTGTTTTCTCGGGGGTGTCTGCCTCCTGATGGGAAGGAGTGACTGAACTCCATCTTTGCTTTGCTTGCTTGCACAACTTTGCCTTACCTATTAAACTGAGACAGGAGTTTCCTCACTTTTGCTCTTCTCGTTCTCTTCACCCCACCTGTCCTGTTAGGCAGGGCAAGGAATAAGCAGCTGTGGGGGTGCTTAACTGCTCGTGGGGGCAAACTACTGCACTCCAGAAAGCTCATGGCTGAATCTGGCCTTTAAAAAAACCCAAATCTCTCCTCCACCATCAGTATATTATTTCAGTCTATTAGTTTAGTAAGGGCAAACAATCTGACTTTAAATTATGAAGAACAAAACTCTTCTTTCATATTCTTGGCAAAACTTTGTAAAGAAAAGTGAGTTTGAAAAAACTAAAAGTGTCTGAGTTATTACCTGCTGATAGGAATGACAGCAAACCCCACTACCGTGGCTATAGTCCCAAACATATTATATTTTATCAACAAACCATTCTTCTTCATGGCAAATTACATCTCTCATACTCAGGGAAAACCACTAATAAGCAATAAATTACCAGCCTATGAGAGCTTGGCATGTCTTTTATGAAGTGATTTCCTCATTCCACTTAAATGCTACCTAATTTTTGGCTGTCTTCCTACGTGCAGGGTAGTGAGCCAGCTTTATAGGTGTCCTCTCACATTGCCTGGGGATTTGACTGATGCGGTAGTGTGCTCTTACACTTAACTTTTCTTGAATAAGGAGCATTATTTGGCATCATCACTTCAGGTGCCTCAAAATCACACAGAATTATGGATTCTTCAAATGAAAAAGATGACTGCAATATTCCAGATCCCTACAAGGTGCTGTGTGCAATGGCAGAGCTTTCAAGTAGAAAGCACTAATTAAGAGTAGGAGCAAGTAACAAAAGTAATAGATTTTTCTCCAGTGCTTTCAAAAACAAATGGTCAAATCAGAAAGCAGTTGGTTAATAAATAACAGATCTGCTTGGATTATAAGGAAGTTCTACAAAAACAGTAGCTACTTTTGAGCTCATAAGTAATAATAAATATAACATCAAAAAGAAAAGAGAAAAAAACAACCTTGTAAATATTTTCTATGGTATTGTTTTTATGTATTTTTTTTTAAATCTATGCTCTATGATAGATCAAATGATCATAAATTAAAATGATCATTGATCAACTATAATCTTTTAATCTATGATTTTTAAAATCTAAAATTTTAATGGGCAATCTCCAGAGATATATTGAGAGTTACTCACCTGTATTCTAAAATATCCTTGGTGCTCCCTGAAGATACGGTATGTGTAGATGAGGTTTTCAAAGCTGTAAAAAACATAGTTGTATAAATAATACACCACATCTGTAACTAAGTGCAAGATTAGAGATATCTTCAAACAGTAGATAGTATTAAAGATATAAGGAGCTGTGCAGTAAAATTCAATGATACAGAGGCAGAAAAGCAAACCAGAAGACTGCAAAAAACCAGAGATTGCAAAATGAGTGAAGGTTTAATATCTGGAAATATAAGATTACTCTAAATGGGGGTTTCCAAGAACTTATGAACTAAACGTAACACACGGACCTTTTATAAGCATAATTTGATTCCACAGACATCATCTCCTCTCATCTCTCTCCTTATCCTACTCTGGTGTGATATCTCCCTGAACTTCTTTGATATTCTATCACAAGAAGTCTGTTGAATCCTTGAAGAGATGTTAGCAGAAAATGGCCTCCAGGCAGCAGCACCTGGAAAATTACTGCATGGCTCCTACTTCTAAGAAAGTTGTTCTTCCTTTGCATTTCCCAGGGCTTTAAGTTATTGTTATTTTTGATAATATGCAGGTGTTTGAACACTGAGGCTACTGATGTCTTTGGATGTACTTTGTTAGCAGAAATGAAAGCTTTATCGAGTACTGCGGGGGCAGCAATTCAAGAGGTGAACTAGAGATTGTGATTGTGATGAAAACAGCAGCAGAGTTGCAAAAAGACCACAAATAAGTGAGAGGGTTGGGGAGCGGGGAGCAGCATCTGAAAACAACTTCTTTTAACTGGTAAAAAGAAGAACTTGTTCTTCATCAGAAGAACTTTAGCTGTGGCTATGTGGCTAAGTGAATTGAGCTGTCTTGAGAGGGAGAATCTTAGGGTGAAAACCTGGATCAGGGAACTTGCACATAAATGAAGAGTTACTCTGAAATAAACAGCTTTGTTTTGCAAAAAAAGTTATTGTGGACTGAAATCAGGATAAGGCTTCCAGTTGTAATAGATTAAATTTAATTCAAAGAGTGGTATCACTTGGATGCATGTTTTCTACTTGATATACCTGTGGAAATCCACATGTTCCTTGCTTAAGAGTACTTTATGAGTGTAGTTGCTCATTTTTTGAATGAGCAACCGTTTATACCTTCTGACAGGGTATGCAAGCCCATTCCCTCCCATACTCCTTGTCCTCCCCTCAACCCCTACGTTGTCTCATTCCACACCACAGTGAAAGCAGGTTCCCATAGCACGCTCCCTGAGGGCTCTGTTTGTACTCCTCCCTGAGGGATCTGTTTTTCCCCCACTTGCTATTTCTCTTCTTTCTTCGTTGTGCAGGCCTCCTCTCTTCTACCTAGCAACCCCCTAGTACTACATTTTTCTCTCCCTTTTTCTCCCTTCTCCTTTGATTTGTTTCAGAAGAAATGCATTTTTAGTCACTGATAAAACATTTTCTTGTATTTTTGAATTAATTAGATGCGTTTTTAAAAATTTTTCATGTCACACTCACATCCTCAAGGAAAGTGTAAAACTTTACAGGTTCAAGCAAAGAAAGACTTAGATTCTAATTTATAAACTTTAATGCATTAGGAACAGATCAATTATATATGAGAAGTATAAACCAACCTTCTTGACAGGGAAATAAAAGTGCTATTCCCTACAGGAGAAGAAAATAATAAAATTTTAATTGTAGTAATTAAAGTTAAGGACTAGAAGTAGCAACTTTCTATGCCCATCTTGTCTGTGGATCTGTAATATTAATTCAAACCGGGACTTTGTAACTTTCTGTCTCAGCTTATATTCTTATATCAGGTAAAATTCCTTTGAAACACAAGGCTAAGCTTTCATCAGAAAGAAATTCCAAAAAGAAGGAAGTGTTTTGTAACAGACCATGAGACTTTTCAGTCTCTGAACAGTGCTAAAATGCTGTTTACTCATCATTACAGAGGCAGTCACTTTGAGTAAGGTTCTTAACGTGTTTTCGCAGGCTAAGCTATTTTCTTTGGGCTCCCCTTATTGTTTGCAGAGAGAGATCAGCATCAACAGATTACAGTTCATTTACTGTCTGTTACATAAAATATTTTTTGCAAATGTCACCCTCTCACCACTCACTATAAAGGAAGCCTAAGACAAGCAGCACTATTTGAATGCATGGACACACTCCCTTGGAGTCTGTTAATATCAGAGAAGAACCATTAATGTTAGAGAAGATGAATGTTGCCTTTGGATCCATCTGAAAACTCATTAAAAAGTCAGTATTAGAGTACTTACAAAATACAGAGACACAAGGTTCCTTCCATAGTCTCGCTCTCTCGTATTAAATAGCTACCATTCTTTCTCTTCTTGCCCAGCAGTTCTTCACAAGTTTTTTTTGTTATCTTTCCATGAAAAAATGGCAACTCCATGGACAAAAGAAAACAAGGTATCTTGCCTTTCAAAACAATTCCAGAGGAAGTCAGAAGGCTGGCATTAAAAGAAGACTTATGCCAAGTGCAGCTGCCTGCGGAGAACTGAAACCGGAGGCACTGAGTACACACACGAGTTCATCTGTGTTGGTCACTGACCAGTCCAACCTGAGGCTGGTTAGCAGATGCTGCTCACAGCTCATGAATGCAGTGAAGGCAGGAAAGGGTTGGTCTACACTGGTCACCATCTACACCAGAAGGGAAATGACTTTTGAGTTACGTACCACACCTCTAAGTTATGGAATAACTGAGTTGACACCAAAGTAATCTTTTTATCTTTAAGGTGGCTCAAAGCCCTGCAAATAGGGTCCTATGCTACAGGAATAAGTCAGGACTGTATAGAGAAGGAGAAAATTATCTAAAGAAACTCCTGACTTTTTTTGTTCAAAATTAATCGGTGGATTTGAGAAGAGAAAATGAGTGTTTGTGATGTTCTAATCAGCCTCAATCATGAGGCCATAGAACGTTCCAGAAAAGACTTGACAATTCTCTGTTCACACAGAGGATTTTAAACAAATTTCATCAAAATAAGCTGTAGAACTACACAAGGTGTTTAATAGAGAAACAGTGTGAGGTGGAGGGTCTCTCCCTGGCTGGCTTCTTGACCCCAGACTGGGAAAAACAACCAGTGAAAAAAACCAAGGTAAATTCTGTCCAAACACTGTAAGCAAGAGCAGCCATGTTGTACATGCAGCTATTACTTTCATGTTTCTTACTCTGACAACTTTATACACACAAAAATCTGATATTAACATTAGTGTATTTAACTGCAAGTTAATCATGCACGTCACTAAGATGTTTTCCAGGTGCCATCTTAGTTCAGGAATAAAGCAGTAAGGTACTGTTTTGTCTCAAAGAAATTTAGAGACTTACGAAAAAATGATAGCCTTAAAAGAGAAACCTAGAAATGGCAAGTCCAAGGTGACACTAAAGCTGAGGTCTGTACTGCAGTCACCACAGATTACCAACAAAACAAGTCCCCACCCCCAAGCGGATGAACTTGTGTCTGTACTTAGAACCTCCAATTTCCATTGTCTGCAAACAGCTGCATTTGGAATGAGTCTTCTTTTAGCCCCCAAGGGGATGGGGATAGAGGTATTGTGGGGGAAATACCCTTGCCTTTCAAGTGTCCATAAGAGCATATGACAAATATTCTCCTTGCTTTGAAATACACCTGTATTTTCCTATGAGTTAAAACTGCTTGGGGCACATCTTATAAATAAAAGTTTTCCGTGAGGTATTGTGAGGTGAATGGCTTTTCCAGAAGCCCAGCTCTGCAAAGAAAGAGCAGCAGCTGCTCAGCGCTGCCCTGCTTCAGGCAGATCCTTTCTCCTCAGCATTGAAAGGAAGATGGATAGGAAACAACTACAAATTCCTCTTTCAGAAAGGTAATGACTAGATCTTCCTCACAATTTTCCCTGAAAGACCTCATTATCTAGGTGCAGAAATAGAAGACAGTAGTTTCAGTAGATCTTGCAGATCTGAATCCAGAAGTTACTTAAAGGGAAACAACAGCCACATACTGCCCACTGATGGCTTAGTAGAGTGCTTCTCTGATGACAAAAAAACCTGGAGAAGGAGAAAGTGCTTGAGGAAAATGGGGACTAGGGTCTCTTTCCAGCAGCAGTCACCATCCCCTGCCCTGACCACCTTCCTCCTCAGTTGTTTCCATGGCTCCCTATAGGGCACTCATGAATCAAGATAGTCCTTTTTCCTTACCTTACCTATCTGTAGTCTTTAAATGGACCTGAGAGTAGGAGCTTGATTTAAAAGCAAAATCATAGACGTATACCAGAAAAAGGGGTCTGGGAAGGAGAAAGAAGAGAGAGGCTACAAATACAGTGTGGTCTGTCACTAAACCACAGACATGATTCTGTGACCAGACACGATTCTGTGACCAGACACAGGAACTTCACATTGTGTCTTGTATGCTTACATATATGTGTGTGTGTGTGTGTGTGTTTTGCTCTGACACTGGAGGGCAAAAATGCACAGCTACTGGCAAAAATAAAACAGGACTTGCAGTTCACAACCTGCTGATGGAAGGTGAGGTGAGATTTCCTTGTTAATCACCACAGAGCTGTGCCATGAGCCTCAACACAGCTTGTACCGTACAGCATTGAGTCTATATTGTGTATGTTGGGATCACGTAACAATCTATTTCCACAAGCCAAATTTAGCTGTAACCCTGAGCAAACATTTCCTAACAAGTATTTATGGCTTAACAATGTTAGCAAGTATTTTTTGGCTTACACAAACCTGCACACCCAGGGTGCCTTCCTAGCTGAGTCTGAGGAGTGGTCAGAAATATGAGCTGGTGGTATCAGTTGTGATGAAATCTGTGATGAGAGGCCTGGGAAGGTAGAATGGCAGTCATGTCCCAAGGCAACGGGGCTTGAGTGGTTGAGGCAGTCACACCAGGCTGAGCCTCTAGACATTATCACTCAAACCTTAGCTACACCAAATCAGGTGTAGCAAAGGCTGTTGTGAATCTGCTCTTAAAATCATTTTACTCCACTCCAAAATAGGAATTGGTCTGGTTTTTTCTTCTCATCTACTGAAGGAGATTTCACAGTTTCTGGGATAGCCTCCTTGCAGTGACTAACTAGCTTTTCAGATAACAGAGAAAAGGGGAAAAGCAAAGTTCTTTTTCCTGATAAACTGCCTCTTGGCCTTCTTCTACCATAGCATGGAAAAAACCAGGTAGAGTATCACTTCCTAAAAACCTTTGTATGTCAAAACAATTACATCCTTTAGTCAATTTTTTTGTTTTATGAACTTAAGGCAATCACTTCCTGCAGTCTTTCCCCACAAGCCACATTTTCTGGCAAGTGTTATCTTTACTTTCTCTAACACCACGGGCTACGACTTTTGTGAAATTTGATGCCTATAAATGCACAAAATCTTTTGATTAGAAGAATAGGATAGTTAGCCACTCTTCCTTTGATACAACAGCTGTAAGAGAAACAAAACCTGCAACATTTTGGAAGCAGTGTCAAGTCCTAGTTGACCATATATCTAATTAGTTTTCTGCCATTCTATTGCCTTTACTAATTTTCATTTTTTTGCCCTCTTGTTATCATGAAACTTGGTGGGGCCATTTTAGAGTGGAACCTCATGTTATCAAACACACTTGGGGCTCTGCTTCTACATCTCCTGGCTGCAGCTCTAATACAGCAAAGCTCTTGATAGTGGTTTATGTAAGGATAGGAAATCTGAGGAAGATCTTGGCTGCTAAGCATTCATCAGTACTCAGGGAGAATGTGAGATATCAGACTGAAAGCTGCTAACAGCAAAACCAATGTGCTTGAGCTGTTGTGAATAAAGCAGGAAGCTGAAGGGTCATTTGTTATTTGACCAGAAAAAAAAAACCAACAACCACAAAATGAGAAAACAGAAAATAAATTCTGAGAATCCGAGTCTCCTGACAACCTGAGATCTCATTGAGCTGTGTCTCCTGGCAGTCACAGTCCTGTGGCTACTGTACAAACAGAACCAATTAGGTTTTTGCAATAAGCACCACTATAGCAAGAAATTACATTTAATCTTGCAAAATTCACAACTGTAGCATGATATTTACACCAGTCTGTATTTTTGCAATGTACTGTGTCTGGGTATAAATGTGTTTTTTTTTTTTTTTTGCGGTATTTATTAATTTATAACAAAAGAAATATCATTATGTAAATTCAAGAAGAAAATTGAACTAGTGTGTCTATTAGTTACAGATTGCTGCTTAAGCTGTCTACGGAGCCCCAAGACATCAGAGCTCTGCCATTAGCTTTCTAATAAAATGTAAACCTAGGAGGAAAAGTCTGTTTTATAACCCTCTTAACATATTGCCTTTTTTAAAGTAAAAGTAAATTGAAAATGATAATTCAAAATGAAAAAGATAATTCAAAACTTGTCTGTGCTAAAAATTGAATTAAAAAGTCACAGAACCAAAGAATTTTAAAAACTCATATATCTATAAGATATATGAGTAAGTGGTGGGTTTTGGTCTTGAAATTATATAGAATTTTGCTTAAAAATTTACTTGCAAGATAGAGCCACAAAAGAATATTCTATTTCTCACTGGCAACCATGCTATCAGGGTTCACAGTGATCTGTACTCAATTACTCTCTGAGCTTAGAATAGTTGCAATTTTTGTATTTAAGTGTTACAACCTGCCCCTGAGACAGGGTAACAGGTTCCTGTTAATAGATCCCTTGAGGTGAATTAGAGTGAAATGACACTGAATGACTGGTGTACATATGAGGCAGATTTATTTTAAAACTATTTAATTGCAACAGAAAGAAGTTATGTAGCAGTTTTGGTTCTTATAAAAATATATCACACCCTGAACATTCATCTTCTAAAACATCATTCATTCGTCTCAAATATCACATAAACCAATTAATGAAATGCAGTAAGAAGTCAGCTCACATCATAATGCCTCCAAAATACTGCCTTCCTATGAAGAAATATGCAAATAAAGCTGTGGGAAATGATAAAACTCCCACTTAATCCCATTTCTATACTTCAGCTGCATACTCCATCAAATATAACTACACTGTAAAACTTGTAGCTTTTGTCTTAATATTTGACAAGACTCTGACTATGGTGTTCATCTGTCCACACCTAGAGTCACATTAACAGTGACATGCTTTTTACCTTCTGAATTTACTCTTACTAATAGATCTTTTCGCTGTTACTAATATTTTCCCAGTCATTAAGCTGCCAATGTCCTGTCCCGAATGCTGTGTACATGGAACTACAGCTTGCCACCTTTGGAAAGGTGCTGCTGTTTTTTTGTCTTTGCATAATATTGAAAACAATGTGGGGTTTTTTCCCCCTGTAGTAATTAGACACTTAATAATGTAATGAAAAACAAACCAGAATGATAACATACAAACTTTAGAGGGCTCTTGTATAATTTTCTAAACCACTTAGATGCCAGCATTTAATTATTACCCTTCCACTACCAAACTTCCTTCCTTCCTTTACTGATGGTCTGGACAACACTAGAGAGGGTGATCAGAGAACAAGGCTCTCCAGTACACAGTGCAGTACATGCACAGGACAAAATGATGGTCTAAACTCTCAAGAGTTTACAAGACAAGCTCATGTAGATCCTGGGCTTGAATTCATGTCTTCAAGCAAGGCAGACAGACATGAATCCCCATACAGAGGCTTGTACTTGAAAGTACCAACTAGGCAAATAAGTGAGAGTTTAACTCATAGATGTAGGAATAATGGGGTCAAAAGAATAGGCTAGGAGAAGTGTTTAAAGGAGAATTTGTGGAGCATATCAAAAGCAAAGAAAGCATTTAGGCTGCCCATCTCGTTTGAGCCAAAATCATTTTTATGTCCCTCATCCAACAATGGTCACTAGCAGATATGTAGAAGAAGGAAGTGTAAGAAATACATTTTTTTGGGGTGTAAAAGTGAATACAGTTCTTGTAAAAGAGGATAAATACTGTGGAAGGACAGCTAGAATAAGAACCTTATCAATAGGAAGCATAAGTGAGATCCTGTGAGGAGTCCTTAAGGTGAGAAACAATAAAATCATGGGAAGAGTGACCGATGTCTCAAAGACAGTTACAGGTCAGAGGATGAGGTAAGCCACAGACGAAGGAAAAGGTAGAGGCAGGACAACAAAGGAGGGAAAGGAAGGGAGCTAGGGGAAAAAAAAGAGATGGGTGAATGAAACCAAACATGATTTTCTGTTAAAACAATCAAAGGCTGAGAGAATAATGTAAAAGGGAAAGTATCTGAAGACCACTTAACCTTATTTTGGTTTAGGCCATATGAGCAAACAATGATCACACAACAAGTGATTCATTAGAGCAGTACAAAGTGTTACTACTGTGACTTTGGTGTGAACATAACCCATGAACTGCACTGCAGGATGGTTTCCCCACACTGTTTCAGCTTCTCTGATCAAATTCACAAGGCTAGTTTTGATCTTCTCTGGCACAGCTATATTTGAGCAGGGGAACTTTTCTTCAAGGACAGTGTCTAAAAGTGACCTGAGTGGAGGCCCTGTGAGGATTCCCACCTGTTCTGTGGCTTTCAGAACCTAAGAGCTTCAGCTGGTACATTACTATTTGCCTGCAAAGTCACCTGCCTCTCTCAGTGTAAATTATCATCTCTAATCCCTAGCTTGTCTTCTACTGGTTTTCATTATTTTCCAAATAATTCAATGAAGATTTGGGAAACTAGATTAGCACTTCAGCCAAAATAAGCTCTTATATACCCCTAAACTAGTTAGGCAACCTTTTTCTTTTTGCCATAATTTCATAAAGGCCAACGTTTATCAAGGCCTTTGTGTTTTTACAGCATGCCTAGATTTGAAATTCTGAGCCAGGCAGGAGTACTTTTTCCGTCACTTGATTAGAGGGGAAAAAGAAAGGAATAGAACTATGGCAGCACAGCTGTAACAGAGTAACTCTTGCTGATGGAGTTCTCAGTTCTGCTTCATTTTGACTCCCTTTGACAGATAAAGCTTCCCACTGCTACTGTTGCTACTATCAAATTCATATTCAAACCCAAATGCTCCACCTCACAGCATGAAAGCTGATTGAAATGATTCTCTGGCTTGGTGCCTCTGAAAATAACTCCACTGCACTGGTTAAATTAATCATGAAGAAGGAAGCAGGAATGAAAATAAACCCATGAACACTTCGATTTTTCTTTGGAAGTCTGGGAGTTTATCAACAAAGCTCACTTACTTCCCGTAGAGGAGGAAAAGGGTAAAAATTTGTGATCACATAAAGACTGTTATAATCTTTATGTACAGATATGCTTCATTAAAAAGTAGCAAAATAAACCCTATTATGCAACTGTTCATGTTTCAGCTCTTACCTCCTCAACCTGACATCCTGGCAGTATTCCTGTGGCAAGCCCTCACTATTTGGTTTAGTTTAGTCTGTCCTACTTGCAGGTCACTACCTCACTTCTGTGATCTGGAGAAGACATCTGTTTGGGTATGAATTCACAAGGATCTTGTCCTCTCACCTGAGAAGAAAAAAGATGTTATAAGACACCACTTAATATAAATGCAAAAAACCCCAAATGCTCTGCAACTGTAATTAGGACCAAGAGAAAGAAAATGCACTTCAGAAACCCTTCCCCTACAAACTGCAAGGGCCCCTCCTGCAGTCCTCCCTGATTGGCATAGCTGCAGGAGGGCCCTGGGTGCTCCCAAGGAAGAGTGACCTGGACCTGGGAGCTGCTTTCAGTCAAGGCTCATCCCAGCGGGGCCTGCCTGGTCCCAGCCATGGGTGCCAGCCTATCCCCAGCCCCATGGAAAAAGCCCTGAATTTGTCTGTGAAACTGTACAAGTGGAACATCTGGATTCACAGCAAAACCAGGTTTTGCCCACAGGCTTCCAAGAAAAATTGGAGATTATTAGTTATATGCTAAAAAGGGATTTTCAACAGAGCTCTCAGCAGACTATCAAGTAAATCTGTTTTCTTGTGCATCCTCTGAGAGCCCAATTAGACCCCTCTGCTCTGCAGCCATTGCTCTTTACTACATGCTGGGCACTTTGTTTTAGTGAGGAGTTATTTCTTCATGGCTGAAAAATACGGAAGGTCTGTCATGCTGATTTGTCACTTCATGATTCATCAAATTGCCTTGCCAAACTGAAAGCTGCTCTGTAGGTTTCCTCAACAACTTTCATAAAATAACATCTCACTCAGCTTGTTACTGACAAATATGCAATGGTTATATCTAATACTGGGTTAGCAGCAGGTCAAGTAGATTTTGGCTGTAGACTTTGACTTTAGAAAGATACTCAACTGTTAAACTTTAGATCCCGAGAACAAGTGAGAAATTCCTTTCACAGTTGGAAAGAAATGAGATTTCTCTATAATGTTACAGAATTTCTTCAGTTATTTGTTTTAAACTGCAATTAAATTATTTAGAGAAACTAAGAAGGAAACAATGAAGTACCCAATATAAAACAACAACAAAAAGTGATACCCTATCTATGTTAGTGTATTATAATTAAGCAATACCCATCTATTTATATCTATCTAAAGAAAGGCAGAAAGGGTTTTTCCTGCTATTCTTAGAGTAGCCCTGTGAAGGGGTATGAAGGAATGGGATCCTTAATTGACACTAAGCTCAAGAGATTTCCTCAGGTTCCCCTGTACAAATATTTTTGTTTGGGACATGCTGTTATTTTCTTTCCCTTTTTTACATTTCACTCAGCAGAGTTAAAAAAGGGGAAAAAAAAAAAGAAAAAAAAAGGGACGGTTCATTTTGTCTTCACAGGAAAAAGTCAGGCTTAAGGGGACCCAAGTACACTGCATCCCTTTTGCTTTGACTTCTCTCCCTGGATTGAGGGTTACAGGAGGATGCTGAGGCCAGCCCCCAACATTTTAATATGTCTCATTTACACGGATCAATTCCAGTCTTGTATAAGGTGGGAAAAAAAAATTCTATGTGTTAAAAGACAGGTACAGAAGGCAGCAAGGCAGGGATTTACACACCCACCTCTGCATGGGTCTACCCTGATTTCTTCAGAGACAGGAGTGTGATGGTACAGGAGGAGCAGGGCTGTCCCATGGGCTGCCCAGCAGCTGCAGGAGCAAAAAGCAATGGCATGGCCTTAACCAGGAACTTCTTTGGCTCCATCCTCCTAGGTGCCCCCAAGACAGACACCCTACCAGCTGCCTCAGGAAGGGCTGAGAACTTACTCTGT
>JAYRBT010000001.1:19264475-19279741 GCA_036023395.1 Myiotriccus ornatus
TTGGCTCCATCCTCCTAGGTGCCCCCAAGACAGACACCCTACCAGCTGCCTCAGGAAGGGCTGAGAACTTACTCTGTGCAGTCATAGTTATCAAGCTCCTAGCACCATTCTGCCTTCATTTCTCATAGAGAAAAAACCCTTTCATGGACAAAACCAACATACTGAGTTGAGGATATGATAGCTAACCAGCCTTTTGTGCTCATTCCTGGACGAACAAAAAGTAGGATCAAGCTCTGCCAGGGGAAGAGCAGTTTCTTTATGTTTAGGAGACATGAGTGTTCAATAGGCCCAGTGCTGCCTGCCAGTGATTTTTATCTTAGCCCACTCAGTATTTTATTGTTACCATTCAGTTATCCAGTCTCCGTTTTCACTCTTTAAAAGGGAAAAATGAAGATTCTAATTTTGAGTAGCATACAAAGAAGACATGTATTCAAGCATCTGTAGCAGGATGCTTTGCCTAAGCCGGGGTACAGCAGCTCAAACTGTGTCTTATTTATAAGTTATCAGTGATGGATTACGAAAAGAGGGTTTTTAGCATTGAGGTATGCTGAGACCACCCTGCCAAGTTGTCTTGAATTACACTCATCATGAGAAAGTGCAAGACAGGTGACTCCTGGCTGAGTCTGGCATGAGCAGGGATGTGCAGGGTCTGAGGGTGAAAAGACAGCCAAAAATATCGAGTAGAAGGAACCAAAGAGCTGATAACATCTCTATCGGCAATAAAGTATATTTTGCTGAGCAGACAGAATAAGAGATAATCTAAAATTGTATGTGATTGACAGTCAATCATTTTATACTGTAAAAGACCAGTCCCACTTTTTCATGGTGGGTATTTGCAGCTTACCTCCATGATGTGTGTGAAGATCCTTCTCTTGTGTGGGGATGCCCCTCAAGGATACCTCTGGAGACTGGGTGAGAAACATCCATCTCTATTTGAAAAAACTAGCTTTGATATTATTGATTTAATGAGAAGTGCACTATATTTGTAGTTTTACAGTGCAATAAATAATTCTGATAAAAGCCTTTTGACTTTTTGACCTTTTGTCCTTTTATCTTTTTGCTTTTTTTTTTTTTTTATATTTTTACCTAATCATTAACAATTTAAGTAAATAATTCATTTTATTCACATTGAATACCTGTTTTGCCATCCTTAATCCTGCAGGACAAACTTGTGTAAAGGTTCAATTGCACCAATACAATTCTTTAGACATAAACTGTTGACCAAGTCTGGGCTAGGATTGGATCCAGCCCCACCTAGACTCCTCTCTGTGAAGAAATTTGGAAAGCATGTGGGTAGTTTTTTGAACTTTGTGGCTCAGTAGGAGGGTATCCCTGATAAACTTTGTCTGAAGCTCCCATTTGGTTCTGTGACAGCATCCCATGTAAAGGTTGTGGGTAGCTGTTGTCTCAGCTTTGAAATAGCTGTACAGGCACCTAGAAAGGCTGAGTGGGGGGATTGCCAGTATGGTGGAATTGCTGAGCTTTAGAAATAATTCATGAAGACTCACAGGCCTCCAAACTTTCCTCTCCCTTCTACTTCAAAGCACCAAGAGTATGAGGTGTAAGCCCAAATGACAGCACTTCTGTGGGCCCTGGGTTTCCAAATCCCCAGAAGTGGGAATTAAATGCAATGTTTGCATCTTCTCCATGTAGACAAGAGACATAACCCAACTAATTTTGGATGCCTGACTGAATTACACGAACTATGGCCATGGAAGACCTACAGAACCATGTCACCCAGCTCCTGGAACTGAACTCTTTCCCATCTGAATCCCAAATTGTCCATCACAGATGCAAACGACTGTTTACAGGGTCAGGTCTCAACTCATGCCTCATGTCTTAGGAAAATTCAGATTGGCAGCTTGTCATTACAGGAGATTAATTAAATCTGTTAGGTTTAATAAAAAAAAAATAAAATTGGAGAATGTTACTTCTTTCGATTGCTCATCCCAGATTGTTTACTTTGGTCCTTCTGGTAAGTGGCTTTTGCCAAGCACTTGTTCCCTGCAGATTACAGAGCAGATCAGAATGCTCTTCAGACACTTGTGCTGCTGTGCCTGCAGCATTCCCTCTCTCTCCCTTCTTCCCTCCCTTCCAATAGCTGTGAGGGCACACGATGAAAACAGCGTTAGCCAATGCTGAGCACACAGGCTTCCCGAAACAGCTCTTATCACAAAGGCTGGAAATGCAGAGTACTTCCTACGGAAGCCTTACCTCCCACCTTGATAAATACAGCAAGGGAAAGCATATGCACCTTCATTCTCTTGGAAGTTCACAGGATTTATCTCTTGAGTCCATAGTGCCTTCTGGTGTGTAACACCACAGCTGCAGTTCAGGTGCAAATGCTTCAGGGGGTGGGTTTGACTGTCAAGTTAGCTTTGTTTAAGCCTGCTTCCACCAGTTCCTAGTCTTCTTTGCCTTTTCATATTTAAGATCAGATTTAAAAAGCCTCCACAAACATGAAGGCAAGAGGTAGGCCCAAGTTCAAAATGGGATATTAATAACCACAAAGCAAGCTATTGTTTCAGTGAAAAGCAGTGTTCTCGAGGAGTAATGCATTAAACATAAGTATGACAACAAAGCTTTCTCTGTTCCTCTAAAATCAGTTCTGAAAACTGTTCAGAGTCTGTATGCAGTCTCTAGATGGCACTGTGACTCTTTGTAATGATTAATCTAAAATGACAAATCCTTTAAAAAAAGTGCATTGCCAAGTAGGTAAGAACTCACAGCTGCCAAGTGACTAGCTTCCAGTCATTTATATATCAGATGGGTAATAATGGCTGTTTTTATAGTGCTTATTTACTTCTTGGGTCACAACACAAGCTTGTGCTTCATAAAATACCTTCTTCAGTTTGTTCAGTTAATACCACAAATACAGCCAGCTCGGCGGTGTTTTACTTATACGTTCTTTCTTAAGTAAAGGGAATTAGCTAATTAGGGACTCACTTCGCTATCATTCAGTCCCTGTATGCTCAGGATATAGCAGTACCTATGGCCAGGCTGTTATGTCTAATTAGAAACACATAACTGAAGGGTTAATCAGCTGTTCACAATTGCAGGGTTTCAGTGTGATCAATTAGTACTAGTGAATTCACTGATAGACATCAACTTATTGAAGTCACAGAGAGATATATTATCCAGAGTCTTAAATCAATAGAGATAATATTTTTTCCCCTGCTTCCAGAGTGGAAATGAAGATAATATAAAAGTTTTAAAATATAAATCAACCTTCCAATCTACATTACTGTTGAGAACAGCTACTTGCAGAAACACCAGTGTAGGTGGTGGGGGATGCACAGAGGAAAAGCAGGTTCAAGATCACTGAGATCTTCTGTGTTATAGAAGAGTAGTATTTTATCACCTCCTGATTCACACTGATAAAAGCCTCTAACATTATTTCCTTAATGGAAAGCAGCATGATAGCTGTCATGATGAAAGATCAGGCTTAACATTTTGAATAATTATTCTGTGTATTTGGGCTGCTGTTGGGTATCAGCTCTAAGAATGATACAGAATTAGGATGAGAGAAGAACAGTGTTTTCACAAAGAAGCTTAATCTGTTCCAAACCCTCAAGAAGTGCAGAGTGCATTATATAATTTGTAATTTGTAATAAATCTGTAATAAATACTTTTGAATAGTGGTGTGCATTATCATTATGTGAACACACTATGTTTCAGCAGGAGATATAGACAAATGTGATAATGAAGGCTTAACAGTTGGAATAAAGTTATCAAATGGAAATGACAAAGTTCTTTGTGATCACATGCCAAAGAGATCTAAGCTATTTTGCCTCTCACCTCTGGGGTGCAAAAGTGTGAGTCTTTCCCAACTTCATGTAAAATGTTTCTGATTTGCACAAAGATGATTTCCCGGCTATAAACCCAAGGAGAAGCCTAAGCCAAGCCCATAGTGCTACGCCTAAGGCGGGCAGTTCAGTTTCTGTCATCCAAAGAGTGGATGCAGGCTGTGTTCAGACCAGGTGTTCGTGATTTCTTAGCACAGCCATCAACCAAGATAGCAAGAGGACTGAATTCCAATAAGTCCTAGACAAATCCCTCTGTGTAGTGAATTTCTTTATAATACCCAAGAGGGATCATAGCCCATTATGGTATAAGCATAATCCATACAAATATTGCAAATAAATACTGCAGACTCATAATTTCTTATCTCAGATTGCAGTGGGAAAATGAGACACACCAACAAAGATATAATTAGTACATTATTGAACAGATGAAGGGATGAAACTTAAAAAGCTTTAAACCACATAAGCAGTAACAACATTTTTAAAAGCAAGAGCAAGCCCCTTGACCTTACCCGACTGTCAGATGATGTGGTGATATTGGAATATATGCACATATCACATATGGTAGAAGCAAGAGATTATGACCCAGTCAGGGTTTCCATTCTCTCTGCTTTTGTGCAGAAAAACTAAGTTTTACTGGCCTTGGGTTGCATTCTTACACATATACATACAGTCCCAAAAGTGATGGAATAGACCAGCAAACTTGTTTTTCAAGTGCTACATTTAATTCTTCTAATATCCCAAATCTTCCTCCAAGTTTAATCTCCTGTTTTGGACTCCTGAAATGACAATTTTCATAGCAATAAGGAATTTTACCAGATGTCTTCACACTGAGAAAACCCACGCAATGCCCTGCCTTCACAAGTGGTCTTGAAGGTTCCCTACTGTAGACTTGTGTTACAGATACCTGGTGCCAGTGCAAGGTGGGCGAGGAGCGATGCCATTTTCTGTCCAACGCTGCCAATGATGACAATGATCAGGATCCAGTTGATGCTGGTACAGTGTGCTCTTCTGGCTGGCTTGAACTGTGTCCCTGAACAGTCTAGAGAGGAATGTTCTAGATCAACAAGTGTATTTTGTTGTTGTTGTGAAAATCTGCTGCTATGTAAGCAGCAGCATGGTAGAATTACTAATTACAACTGACTGAGTTTTGAAGATCAAAAGTCCTCTCCAACAACTAAGCATTATCTGCGATTCAGCTGCCGTATGATTTTGGGAAGTGGATGGACCAAGGCAGGCACAGAATTGCAGCAATAAATCAGTTTATAGTTGCTTCTTGCCTCAGTGTCAGTGAGACTGTGTTCTGACCTACACCTAGACAGAAATTTGAGTTAAATGAGAAGTTAATCTGAAGTAATGTAATTACTATTTTGCAAAATGGATACCACCTTCCTACCTTCCTACTATCCATGTACGGAGAAGGACAAAAGTGAAAGCACTTTTTGTTAATGGAAGAGCAGTTGCATCTTTTTGGTTCCATCTCGCATTCCCCACCTCTTAATTTATAAACAAGAATAAAGAAATAGATGGTGCACATTACAGAAAATATGGCATTCCAGTAATTCTGCATCTTATTTATCAACTTAGACTGTGCTCTTTGGAAATTTGGAGATCCACTGGTTTTAATCATATCAGAAAGCTATGACAAACGACATGCCAGCACAGCCTACCTGCTTCTTGTTCTCAAACACCATTGACATAAAGATTTAATGCCAGTCTTATGGCTGAAATTTAACACTTTTGATACCAGAACACAAATTCACATTGGGCTTGTTGCTACATTACAGGAAACAAAATCCAAGCTTGTTCTGTGCCAAGATGGGAAGTATGTTTTATCTAGGGAACAGAAGTAACGTTCAAAGACAATCCAGAACCAGGCTTTCAACTCAGTAGAAAATGTGAAAGGACATTATGAAAGATAAAATTTGTATTGAGTAAAGGTTTGGAGGGGGGAAGACTTATTATGTATTTGTGCATGAAGTTGCGATTTTAACCCACTTATTTGAAAGGGCTCAGATTTTGCTTCACTTTGATGGTTCCCACTGAAAAAAAAAAATCAACATAAACCCTTTTGTTTCAGTTCAAAGATTTCAAAAGGTTGTTTTGTTTCAAGATTTATAATTTGAAAATTTCAGAACTTTGCTCTGAGAAACAATAATAATTTAACCATTGTCCTGTTTCACAATAAAATATATCAGTTTTTAGCTGATTTTCCTGCTGAAAATCCCATTTTTTCAAATGTCTACATTTGCATTGTGATTTTCTTCAATTTGCTTAAACAAACTTTGCTTTAATTCGTATTAAGCACTTATTGAAAAACATTCTCCAGTTAAATTAAGGAAAAATTACGTAAGTAGTCTTCAGATAAGTGTATAGAACAAAAACTCCAGCATAAACAGAGACTTTAGTTATGGTTACATTGCAGATTTCCTGGGAAAATGTTCTTACACTGCTGATGTATACTTTTTGGCAGACATCACAGGGTTGAGGTATCTTAGTGCTCTGCTCCAATAGCACCTGCTCCATCACACTCCCCAAGCACAGAGATGAAGAAATAGTTGAATATGTTCTTTGAGAAGCTTCTCTGATACCTACCCAATGTTATAAATTGCACCTATTTGCACTTTGAATCCCGTCCTTCTGAACATGGGGCCTGAATATTTTCCTCCCTTTTCTGATAATTTGTTTTCAAGTGATTGAAATTTGTTACAACTGAATATTTGTTATAAATTCAATTATATTTTTTTTTTCTAAAAGAAAAACCTGCATTTCATTCTGTTTTGCCAGGACACTCTTCATAGGCCTAGGCTTTGACAGAACTGTGTAAAACATCTAAAATGAAAGGACTCCTTACAAGCTTTCAGCATTTTAACTTGGAAATTTCCCTGGGGCCTCCCTCAGCATTTACTTGAATCTCCTTTTTCTCTTCTTTGCTCATGATGTGATGGGGCTAGTTGAGTGCAAGGAGTTACTGCCAGTCAACAGTTTCTCTTGGTGTCCAGCCTATTTACCATGCCCTGAGAGTTTCAGCTGTTGATCTTAGTTCTTTTTCTGCCCACGTGTCTCCTTGTTTATCTGTAAGAGGTACCGTACTGGTAAAAATTTACAGACTATTTATTTTGATGTTATTGAATCACTGATGCTTTTTGCTGCACCTCCTTCAGCTTCCTTGATTTTATTCACATGCTTCTGATGCATTTTGTGTTTTGTGCTTCATTATACAGCAATCTTTTTTAATCTCTTTTGCAGGTGTTCACAGAGAAAACAAGACTCACCTTTGCTTGTTTACTTTCTTAATATAGATTTTAGATTTATTCAGTTGAAAATAAACAAAACTCCCAAGCCATTATCATAGTGATGTTTCTCACATCACAGAATAAAAGGGGATCAGAATGTGCTATGGGGCTTGTGAGGGCTTTGGGGCCCGTGGGGGTCTGTCAGGGCTATGCAAGTCCAGCTTTTTGAAACTGGAGCTCTGCTCTCTAGTACCACTCGAAATTGTTGTGATCTCATCTTTTGTTTTGGCTGGTTGCCATTAGCTGTCTTGGTGCTGTCTGGCATTTTGTTCTCTAAATGCACTATTTCGTCTTGCTGGTGAAGTCAGCTCCTTTGCACTCCAGCATTACAAACGTGAACCTCGGTCTGCTGAAGGCCACATCCAGATGACGTGTGGTTTACCCAAAACTCGCTGTGGCTCTTGCTTCCTGCACTGAATGTGGATGCTCCCGACTGGTTACAAGAGTCCTGCCTGCTTCCTGATGGAGGCTAACACTAACAGATGCAGTAATCACATCCCAGGTGCAACCCCCCAGGTAGGATGTGACTATTTTGCAATCTGATATACAAGTATAAAGACATATATATGTATAAAGGATGTTTGTCAGTTCCTGACCTTTACTTCAAGACATGTGAGATTTGCAGAAACACAAGGGAATCCTCTTTGGTCAAATATTATATCCTACTCTTGTAGAGGAAACAGTCAGAAGAAGTTTCTTCTGGTTGTGTGCTACTACGTGGAACACAGCTGAAGTAGCAGCCAGATAACTGCTTTGCTTTCTGGCCTGTTCCTTCAAATTGGTTAGAGAAAATATGTCCTTCAGTTGTATCAGTAAAGAGAGGAAAGGTTTTGTGATTGCCAAATTTGGCAATCTGTAATTTAGGCATTAGATCTCTGCCAATACAGACATCCAATCAATGTTAGTCATTGCTAAATGGAGAGGGGGATTCAATTTTCGTTTTGTTCCACTGCAAGTCAGGAGGTGATCTGTGGTATTAAAATAACAGTGAAAAACTGGAATAAATGAAGACAATCAGGCTCTAAAACACTTGATCTTGGCAATTTTCTGCAATAACAAGGTAATTATTATTTTACATCTAACACCTTTCATGCTTTTAAGCCTGATACAGACAGCTACAATTGAGTGCCACCTATATACTAGGCAATCCCATATATTTGCTATTACTTAATTATAAACATTTATTTCTGAATAATATTTACTGTGGAGTCAAACTACAGCAGTTGTAGAATAGTATTGTTTCTAATTGCAGTAAGGACAAAAACCAAAGACTGTTTAAATGGGCTGTTGAGTTTGCAACACATCTGGGTGTGTTATACAAAGTATTCAGTGGAAAAAAATACAACTTTTTTTCTGTGCAGAGAGAAATTCTGTCTCAAATTTCAAATCAAGGAACTTTTACACTGAGGATGCTGTCTAAAAACCTAGAAAATTATTCTTCAACCATTTTGAGCAAAATATTTGGTACTCGTTTTGTAAGAACAGGATTAAACAACATACAGTAGAAAATAAGGATCTGGAACTGTGGATCTTCCCAGTTTCTCTAGCTAAACATTACTGCCCATTTTAAAGTGACTTTGTGATACGGTCAGTCGGTCCCTTCATAATGCCTTTGAGCTCTGTACCCCTACCCAGCCTTTTGGATATGTTCTTTCTACTTAGAGTTGGACTAGCACATATAACCTTGCTTATGCCACCAAGGTCAAAATAACTCCAGGTGTCAGTACTGAATGCTATAAATTATAACAATATCATGTGCTCTGAGACAAAGAAAAAGCTTTCCACCAGCCTTGCTGGTTAATAAATTCAGCCCTTACAGGTGTTACACAAGGGTCATCTTGCCATACACCATACAGGCAGAACAATGATTGGAAAAGCAGGCACAGCTACTTCATGGAAATGTCTTTGACATGCTTGAGGCACAAAGCAAGTGCTTTTCAAAAGATTTCTTCTTTATATCAGTCTTTTAGCATGACACTTTCCCCACAGTCCTGTTCTGCTAACTTCAAAAATATATTCCCTATTGGTGTCCTAACCTTTCTACTTCATAAGCAGACTGTGATTATGTGCTCCAGATCAGTTAAGGAAGAACTGGTTCTTTCTGTCCAAGATGCACCATTTACTCTTTGTGTAACCTATCAGGCTGCCCACTGCAGATAAGTATTGACCCCATAAAGCAATTCCAGTTCAGATGGAACAAGTCAAAGCAATATGGCAGAAAACCATTTGTATAATCAAAATATAGTTTAAGTTAAAGATCTTGAACAAAATAATTCAAGATTTTTATACAACTTACCCTTGTTTTTAAATAAAACATGCTCAATTATAATATGAGAAATAATGCAGATTGGTGTTGGGGGCACATGCTAAAGTGGACAAGCAGGTACATGCTCAAGCATGGCTTGGAATTATCCCCTATTTTTGCTTTTGGAATGGAAGTCCTAAATTACTGTATTCCTGAAGCCATTCAGGATCAGACCTAAAGTTTTGCTTATGGTTCATACATATTTATCAGTCGAAGGAAGAGCTCAGTGAGAGATGTACTGGGTAGCCCTTTACATCACAGAGAGTTCCCTAACAATTTAACACTTTGCACTTTCTCCTTAGGCATGCAGATACTGCTGAAGCAGTTTATATATAACTGATTGCTTGAGCTCAATTCATAGGCACACCCAACATTAAAATATCCTCAGTAAAGCAGGACCATTTGGACTCTTTATTCCCTGCTTTGTGACTCACTGTGACAACCATTACAATCACTGCCGAACCCTCAAAGAGTCTGTCACAAATGCTAAGTCAGCACAGACTTGGGCTACAGAAATAAAACCTTCCTCAACACTGCTTAGAATGAAAAACCACACACAAACAACCAGAGCATGGTTTTGGTTACATATTAGGCCATGAAATCTGATTTCAGCAGGAAGGACAGAATTGCTAGGTGAGCTGTGATCAAGTCAGAGGGGTTCACAAACAATTAAAAACATAACCATTGTATTATTCATTTGTTTCCTTACCCCCAAGAAGCATCAACTATAGTCCACTAAAGTTTATCACCCCAGTGCAAACATTTTAAAAACACAGATTTTGTTCCATGATTTTCATTGCCTGCAGCCCCTAAGAGAGATCAACATCAGAATAAATAGTAACCCTTGAGAGATGGATTTGCTGATGCAGCTGGCTCATTCGATGTCTAAATGAAACATGATCTCCCTAAGGCCAAAGGTTGTTTTAAAATTATTTACCTAAAGATTGATGATATCCATGGGCTTATTTCATTACTTCATTACTTATTTCATTACAGTTCTCCCATCTCTGCCCTCCCTTACCAGCCTCTGTAAGAGCGGTTTAGCTTTACATTTCCTCTATGGTTAACACTTTATTTTTCCAGTGAGAAGCCCTGCATAAGTGAGTGAAAAACTTGTGTACTTTCTGCACAACCAACAGATTTGTAGACAAAAAGTTCCACTTCGGCAGCCATGGTAAAACAATCTATTGGCACTCCATTTTTGCATTGTTGTAGTTCTTTGCAACTAAAACTAATTTGAAGGACTTACATGTCCCGTGTGAAGGTATATTTGTTTCTTGCACTAACCAAACTTTTACTTGATCATTATTATATTGTTTCTAATCAAGAACTAAGTATTATTAGTACTTTTACATTACTAATGGATGGCAGCAAACTTAACTTGCATTTTCTTTTTTAGAATATTTGGGTGTTTTCTTCAGTGAAAGGGGGGATTCTTAGGATTCTTAAAGCACAGATTTGTTTATTTGTAGGAGTCATTAGACTAGTTGAATACTCCTGGCCAATGGGGTATATTTAACCTTTGAGAACAACTGACTGAAAAGATTTGATTTTTCACAGGATCTATCATATAAAAATCATATCAGAGCTAAACAATGTTTTAAAAGCCAAAATCTGATACAGTAGTTGATTAAAAGCTTAACTAATATTTTGTCTGAAAATTGCATGCAAGTCAAGAATAAAATATCTAGAAATACTGATTCACAAAGGACAGAATGAGTTCTTTAAGAGAAGTGCAGTGATTAGTAGCAATGTGCTAACAGAATCTATCAAGATTTAGGTGTGGCAGGGTGGTGGCAGGGACATCTTCATTTAGGTAACAGTGATCCAGATCTCAGGAAACTGGCCCAGATCTGATCATACATATGCATTTATTTAGAATAATTCTCTCTGTTCCCAACACTAGGTCGATTTCAGTTGGTAGAAGTCTTTCTGTTGAAATTAATCTTTATTGTAGCAACATTCAAGACTGAGAATTTAGGTGGTTAGTTGCATTGCACTGTTTTGTACATAAACACTCCCCTATCTGTTAAATACATATTTATAGCCTGGGAGGAAGACTCATAACTAACTGTGGTTATATGTAGGTAGTTACTTTGGTGGTGTTTGAAGAATAAAGCAGTGCTTTAAAGTGCAACATAAGTGTTTCTCTCTTACAAATTCTGCTGCCTCATTTGCAGTAAACAGGATCTTGCCAGCTGAGAATTGTTCTGAATCTAATCCAGTAGAGTGCTCAAATGCATCCTCACCTTTAACTATGCAAGTATCCCTGCTGAGTTCAGTACATGCATATAAGACAAAATATATTCTACTGAGTTCCTTGCTGAATCATGACCAGAATGCACAAAACCTGCAGGATTACGTTACATGGGGCTTATTTTTATTGTCCTTAATACTTGCACTGATATTTAAGGGTTATCACTTTTGAGGCTGCAAAGTATAACGTAGTGTAAGAGAGTAAGCCATTTCAAATTTCAGAGTGTGTACTGCATGTCTGACACTAGGGATCACACACAGAGAAAGTGGGATTTTACATTTTAGAACAAGAATCCTAGACAGAAAATTAGTTTTAAATGCAGATGGATACTGTTCTTTCCAACTTGAACTTTTTTTTTTTTTTGGTGACCTTTACAGAACTAGCATAGTCAGAGAATTGACAAAAAACAAATATAGTCATTTGTTTGATAAGAGCATCTATTACAGATCAGAATTAACTTCATTATTGGTTCAAAAATATATGTACTCTTTATTCTTCTGGTTCTTACAATTTTAAATCTGCAAGAATGCCAGAGTGGATAGGAACCTTGTAAGTAGTGAGAGGAATTGTCAGTGACTCAAACTGAAAAGGATTTTAACCTTTTGTCACATGAAAAACATAGGGCTAAAAGCAAGGCCTTGATGTGGGCTAGGCTAGTACATCCTCTTCTCTGTAGCCAGACCAAATGCATTCTCCACAAACAGCCTGTCTCTGGATCTGTGAAATTCAATAAATAGCAAATCAATCCCCATGGCTACAATCTAGGATGAGACTTAATCTGAAATACTTTTTATGGCTCAGCTTGGAAGGCAAAAAGCATAATTACCACTACCTCACTGGTGTGAAGTGTTTTCACTTGTGCAGCTATTTGCAGAGCCATTTCTGTTGGAAGAAGCACTGCCTGTACTCTATCTCTGTGGAAGCCAGGATACACTTTTGTGTTCAGCTGTAGGATAGCAGTCTTCAGAGATTCTGCAGTTAGTCTGGTAAATAATAGAGATTTGTTTGGTCCAGGCTATCCCTCAACTTTCCAATATCTTTGTCATCCCTGACATGCTTTGGGGGCCTCTACTGCTTACACACTACCTTTTCCTTTCCCCTGTTGGAACAGGTGGGAAGAGACTGAGCAAGATTTTAGGCTGAAAAGAGTAGAGGTGGAATTGGAGGAGGCATAAGTGAGACTCTTCATCCCTGCAGCTTTTACAGAGCTACTCCAGAACCCTCACAAAGCCCAGTCTACCCATAGTTTAGAGCTGCCTTTCAGCCAGAGGTAGCTTGGCCAAATTGTGTTAGTAAGAAGGATGTCTGGCTTCATGCAAGTTGGGCTGCCACAGAGACATGTTCCTGTGCCAAGTGAGATGGCCATCATGAGTCCCAAGTGGAAAAGCACAGAAAGCGGGAGAAAAAGTTCTAAAGGTCTTCCAGCCTCTCAGCAAGACAAGCTGGGAAAATATGGCCTTAGCAAAGGGAACACGTTACATTTCCACCCTCCAAGACCTTAGAACACCTTCCATTCTTGCCTTTGCGCTTCTCTCTAGGGATTTTGGCAAGAGAGAACAAACTGATAAATGAGCTTAACTTACCATAGTCACACTCAAACCTTTCTTCTGCTCAGTTACTGAAAAATGGTTAGGGTTTCAGTGAATTAACTTATCTTGGTTTTGCAATGACTTGTCACCTCAGCTACCAGTTTTCCCTTCCATATTTTTCTGGGCATGAGAACAGTTTCTTAGTGAGAGAGGAAAAAAAAAAAAAAGTCAAAGCTATTTGGCGAAGCAGTCTGAAGCACCTTGGGGTTGGTGGGGAGAGACAAGAACTAAGATGTAATGAAGCAGTAACATGCAACATGGTGCACACTGTTTGGTTCCAGGCATGCTTGCTTTCAGCCAAGAAATATATGAGCCAGGGAATGAACTTTTAAAAATCCTGCTTTTTCTAGGAGATAATCAACAGTATGATACCTGGAAGCATTCATACTAGTTAACTTCCTCACTAACCAAAAAAAAATTTACCCTGGAGAAGAGGATTTCATACCACCTGGTTTAGAGAGAGTTTTCCTTTCTGAGGATGGAGAGAAGTAAATAGGAAGGTATGTACTTTCCTTCACTACTCCATATTGATGGAATGGCCCAGCACAAGACTTAGCACATAAAAGGCCTTTAGTGCTGACCACTGAACTTCATGTCTGATATATTTTCCAAGACTGGTTGTTGAGGAGTTGCTCAAATGGAGTCAGTAGAGTTTCCTCCTGGTGTTCCATGGTTAACATTAGTTAAAGCCAGTCAACTAACCAGAGGCTACAGGAATCTCACGCTCAGTCTGAGGAGCTGACAGCGGTACTGATACAAGAGCCACTGGCCATTTGCTTTGCTGTGTAAGGGTGAATGTCAGATTAGAAGTGACAGATCAGATGACACTAAGCAAATAGCTTGCTGATGGGATCTAAACCACATACAGCCAGCCCCTCTCTTCCTTACCTCATAACCCTAATAAGTCTTTAAAGAGGGAGGGAGATAAGCTAAAGAACCAAGACACGTGGGGTATAATTTACCAAACCTGAGAGCTTTTCAGTTGCAAGAAATCTTTGTTCTTTGGGAAACCGGAGACACCTGCCCCACATCTCTGCAGTCTACACTATAGCTCTACCTTAAAGTCCATTTTGAGGACTGTGGCTCCCAAAGGTGCCTTACAAAAGGACTATAGCCTGCAGGAGAAGTGCTCTCACTGGAGCAGGGCTTTGCAGTGTTTACATCAGTTTAGCCTTCTCACTGAAGTCTCTTCATCTCTGGTTTAGGCATCCACGCTGCATTTCTGTGGCCCAGCAGCAGGCCAGCACGTCGTGGCAGGTGAGATGCAGCAGGCAAGGCAAAGCGTGCATCACCCAGACCACCGAGGCTGTAGAGCAACGGGCTGCAGAAGTGCAGGGCACCTTCAGTACCCCCAGCTGCAAATTTCCCACTTCTGTGAAGTAGCTGCTACGCTGTCACACAGATGATGTTTACAAGCATCTCTCTGTTGTTTTTAATCAGCCAGGCTTTAGTTAAATTTTACAGAAGTTACCGTGCTCCGTGGGATTAACTGCTGCCAGGATACATCTGTTATAGCAGATCCTCAGGTGCCTGCAGTAGAGGAACACACAGTGGATATTGTGCATAGCTGTAGACACAGGAATTGCATTCAGTTAATACCTTAATTCAAGATTGCAGTCCTGAAAACATACCCTCATATTTCACTCACGCTCTTAAGATCTGAAATTTCTGCCATATTTCTTGAAAAATAATCCCCCCATCTTCTCACATACTCAGAGATTCTGCTATTTGAGGTATGAGATATATCAGGGTTGAACTATGGCATTTGTTACCTCTCAAGTGAGCAGAGAACTATTCTGTATTTCAGTTTCTGTATCAAAAACAGAGATGCTGGCTCTTCTCTGTATCATAAGTACATCATAACTATACATGCACTTTATCACCTGGATACTGCAGTGAAAACAGATCAAATGTAGAGCTCGGTACATGTAAAACTGTAGTACTTGGGAGGTAACCTGCTTCATGCATGGACTGCAATCTCTCCTTTTTACTCAATCTGAATAGCAGCTCCTGGCA
>JAYRBT010000001.1:19279841-19418344 GCA_036023395.1 Myiotriccus ornatus
GTACTTGGGAGGTAACCTGCTTCATGCATGGACTGCAATCTCTCCTTTTTACTCAATCTGAATAGCAGCTCCTGGCATATCTCTGAACCATCTCCATCACTTTCGGATTTCAGGGACAGGCTTCATTTGTAGTCATTAAGTCATACTTTCACAGCACTTATATTAAAGTACCATATGCGAAGTGTGAAGCACACGAGGCTTCTCCCGAGCAGCTTGCCTATCTGCTGTAGGCAGGCAATGCTGTAAGTCCATACCACTTGCTCCTTCATCTTCTTGATTTAGTGAAACGTGGGATGTATTAATCTTCAACTGAATGTGTTCCACTTGCTCCTACCTCCTCCTCCCCTTCAAATTGTCTTCCTACTTATTATGCATGCAAAATTACAGCAAGTGGATCTCATGTGAATTTGAAATAATCTCTGCATTAGTCTTGATTTCTTAAAGCGTTTCATTTTCAACACCACCTTTTATGACCCAAATCTTAGTCTGAGACTGCATGGGTCAGGGAATCTTCAGATTTTTCTTGTTATACTGCTAAGATATGCTTTTACCATTCCAGACCCAAGATTTAAAAAAAAATAAAAAAAATTATAATAGGACAGACTGGTATTTCTTCATAAAAACAACTTTGATATTGATACATATTACATTCTCAGGACGAGGTACATTTGAACTTCCAGAATTCCTGATAGGCACCTGTATTTGTCCCAGTTTTATTCAAAAAGCTCATGTTCTTGACCAGACATTCAGTTTTTAAGAGAAATTTGAAATTTGGGAACTCTTCCATAGTTTCACATGCCAAAACAAGAGTTCTTGTTGCCTTAGAGTCTATTTAATAAGCTTGGCTTTTGATCTGTCTACCCCTGAAGTTGTGTGTCAGAGTGCCTCTACCAGATCACTGCTTGTGGTTCTGCTTAGTGAACTTCCAGCTATTTCAGAAAAGCTTAATAAATTTTAAGAATTGTGATCATTTTCATACGTATTTTGTAGACTCTTGAACTGCTACCCTTTCCCATCTGCTGTTTACTTTTCTCTAATTCAGAAGAACATTATTATGCCATGTGGGACTAATGCAGTGTAACTGAGGAAGCCAAACACCAGAAATAATCAAAGTAATTGGTTTACAGATTACCAGTGGGATGCACATTCTTTCTCACCATCTACAAAAATAAATAGCTTTTTTTTTTTTCTTCAGGATTTTTGCAACATAGAAGAAAACCCACCGTTTTGTGGGTCACAGGAAATGTTAATCAGCCCTCGGAACATCAAATATTGGCTGCCTTCAGACACAGCACTTCAGTAATTAAAAACTACATTTATCAGTTCAAAAGGCAATGTAGCATCACAAGCAACTTCCACTGTGTTACTGCCTCCTGTATCCTTGCTATAACAGGCCATACTTTTTCTGGGAGGCCATTTTAGAGCAGAACAAATGAAAGCATTTTACCTCTATGAAGTTTTTTGTGTCAAATATTTTTAAAACTCCATTTACGCTTTCTTTTGTTCTTGTTGTTTTTTTCCTAATACTGAGAACAAAACACATCCTGATTTAACCATGAGAGTCCAGGAACTAGGGGGGATTCTTGGACTAGATCTGGAGCCCCAGTACTTCAAGCCATTCCCTGGCAGCAAGGCAACTTGCATGAGCTTCAAGTACTCACCAAGTGTATTGTTTCTAGGGCATCAATTCAGTTCTATCATCACACCTAAAACTGTAGTTAAAAGCTACTCTCTAGATTTTATGTATGTGAGCTTTTGATTTATGCTGAATGCTTGACTCCATTTCACCAGCTTGTTTTTCAGGAAAAGAAATGAAAGCAGAACCTCCTGCAACACTATTCCTCACTCATCCACAAAGTAATTTGCAGATATCCATGAGCATGGAGGAGCAGGGAAATTAAAACCATGGAGCATGGAAATTAAAACCAATTAAGTGAAAAATAATTGATAAGTCACTAAAGTGATCTCCAGAACCTTATAAAAGGTAATAAAAAAAGGAAGTATGACATTTGTAATTAAATATAATATACATTTACATTTGTTATTCTACGAAGCTTTCAGACTAATTATTATGCCAAATTTTTAGAGAAGTGTACTGATGAAAAAGAGGAGAGGAAATAAATATTGTTTTCCTCTTAGAAAATATACCTGTCTTGACTACAAAAGCAAGAATTTATTTTAAAACCTCAGTTCTCACAAATTAGCTGAAGTGCTCCATCTTTTCTCCACCTGCTTCTTCTTCAATCCCTCTGCACAAGAATGTGATGATCATTCTGGCTACGAACATTAAAAGGGTAAATTGAATTACACCTGTTCTGCAGAAGTATTAATATATGCTCTTCGGTCTCTTCCACACACAGTCAGCTGCTTTCCACGGTCCTAACCTAAAAATCACCTTTTGCTCATAGCAGTGATTATTACAGATAAAGTTGCATAAAGAATTATTGTCATCCCTTTTCTTAGTTGTGTATTCTCCCCAAATCCATGAATTAGTTACCTCTCAGACAGTTCTGCAGGCTTAGCTTTTGGTGAAGAAACCTTTAGCTATGTATCTCTAAAATACATGCAAAAAAAGGTACAGTTTTCTTGAATCAAGAAACTAATGTGGCTAGAACTAGTTCTGCCTGTGGCATTTGAGCAGCTGAATCCAAATTTAATATTTTCAGAAGTGTCCCAGAGCCTTAGGAGCACAAGGTGTGCTGATTTTGGCAGGTATTTTGGTGCTGTAAAGTACTTCACAGTTCATGCAGACAAGCACTGCTTAGTACTTAGAAGTACACTTCGCAGCTCCACATTAAACTAAGCACACTGTTCACCTACTTTAAAATAATACACTTTAAAATCTCAAAGCCCTTGAATAGCTCGGTAAAATGCAATATCTCTCTCACTCTCTGGAGAAACCAAGAACCAGTCAAAGGTCTTTCCCACAAAGTTTCCTAACTTGGAGTTGGGTTTCTCTAGCACTTTGACATTAATACAGATTAGGCAGTGATCCACAGTTTCATCATTTCAGTGTAATGTGCACACTGAGGTGAGAGCCCAAAGCAGACACCTGCTGCTTTCCCTGCAATGGTCAGAGGTAGTGAAAGTGCTACAAGTGACACTGAGTATTCCTGCGCTGGGCTCTATAAAAATGCAGATCACACAAATTTTGTTCAGTGTCTGATGTATAGAAAAGGATTTTGGGTATCCAGCTCTGGTGCTTAATCAAAGCTAATTAAAGACCATTCTTAGATGTGAGAGTCTTAGTTTATGTAGGTTCCCTCAAAAACTCTTTTTACATAATAATTTGTGTGAATCACAAAATGAACAGGATTATCCCACTGACCTCCACAAAAGCCAGTGATGTTAGTTGAGTTGTAGGACAGCAGTTGGGCAACTATACTATTTAGCATCTCCTCAGTCCAAGGCTGTATAGCAGACAAGTGCTATACAATATTAACAGTGCTGCTTCCACAGTCCTAACAGGTGTTTTAGGTTTATAATAAAGGCTATTTTTAGGTACAGTAATGCTAATAAGCGATCACACCACAGTGGTTCTTTAACCTACCGTGAAAACCTAGGACTCATTTTGAAATATTAACTGAAGAGGAGCAGAACAACATCACAAATCTTTTAAGGCTAATTTCCTAGCACAAGCCTGTGTTAAATATGGTATATCAGCACTACTTGCTTGTACATTCAATTTCAAGTCTCCTCCTGATGCTGAATTTGAAGTCTATCGGAACATGCAGCTCCTAAACAACACCCAGAAGTAACCAGCCTCGTACTCTGAGCACTCACAGGCTGAAACTAAAGACATCATCTCTGAGATGATGAGAAAAACAAGTTTGAAGCCAATCTTCTGAGTGTCAGTCTTGTCAAAAGCGAAGAATCTTCAGCCAAGAGACAGGGGACTCTGCACGTGCCAGGCAGCACGTTAAATGCCACCACCATATCTGGAAGCAAGCAGCAGCGGAACATCACAGGATTTTGCTAACCTCTGTTTATGAACCCTACTTCCCAATATAACCTAAACATGGGGTACTTACACAAGAGGAAATAACCCACAGTTATCTGGCATCCAATGAATGCAAATTAAATTAACCATAATCTTAAATCCTTAAATCTGCAACAGTGGCCATAGATAGTGAAATATCACGCTTATCCACAGACTGAGACCACGTATGACCATGAATAATTCCCAAGTTTCCCTAAAGTCCTATACATTCCTCCAGTTTTGGCACAAAGGTGTCCTCTAAGATTTAGAACAGGTGAAAGTTCTGTGGCTGCTAGAAAACCTGGTAGTAGCAAAGTGGTTGACAAATCATCTATTTCATGTATCAGTTCACTAAAGCGACCTCATTTCTTGAAGTAGTAAAAGTTTACATCTTGGAAATTAAATCCTATATTCCTTGCCACACTTATGCCATAATCAGCAAACAACGATGGCAAACGTATGGCTTTGGCTTAAGGCTTGCAGAGGTGTCCTGATCTCTGCCAGTGTCTTCCCTGATTCATAATATTCAACTTTAACAAGGTGCTCAGAAGCAAAAAGGGCTTTTAAAGAAAAGGTGTGTACATTTGTTACTTGGGAAATTTATTTTTAAAAAACATTCCTATCACAAGTGTGCATTTTGACCTCATTTCCAATCTATGGATCTGAGTTGTCACAAAGAAACCTTTCACCTTTCATCCCTAGTTCCTCAATTTAGGTTCTGCTTGTAGCTAGAAGGCAGACTTTGACCAGATTTTAGGAAAATGAGCAAAAAGTTTCCTGCACTGAAACCCAGTTTGGAAGTTGGGCTACTTTCTGTTTCTGCCTCTCCTGAGACATCAAATGCTATTTGTCATCTGCATTGCAATTGTGGCAACTTGTTTATCTGTCACAGTCACAGACATGGTAGTTTATCATGGGTAACTGTTTTGCTTCAAAGTCATGTATGTCCTCAGTAAGAGTGATATTTTATTGTCAACAAGATTCCGTTTGCACTGAATTTTCTCCTTATGTGAAGAGGGAAGGGGAGTGGAATAAACCAAGCCATCTCATCCAGTGTCTTAATTCACTTTGAAAAAGGATACCCTATTAAGAAATTTTTGAAGCAGGTGTTTTTATCCATATTATCAGAGTAGAATAAACAAGTAGGAGATGTTTAGTTACATCTGACTTCTCAAAAGATCAGTTGCATTACAAATTGACTTAATTTAGGAATATCTGTGTTAATACAGATGTGCTTTACAAGTATAGGTTCACTGGTTTGGGGTTAGATACCTAGGAAACTTTTTACAGTTTGCACCTGAAAGGAGCATTGTATGAGCTCAACAGGCTTCCCTTTGTTAGGGACTGACTAACTGCTTCACAGGAGAAGGGGATACTAGACAGAGAAAAGCCAGCTTAAAACATAAATTGTATTTATGCGTTAATGTTATCTCCTTGAATGCAATTAATTCCTCTCTTCTCTGCCTCAGCTTCCTCTGTGGAATGAGAGACAGAAATGACAGCTATGCAAATACTTTGAACTTCATGGAAGGGCAGGCATCAGATTAAAAAAAGAAAGACAACAAAACCCCAGCAGTTACCAGGACACTCACCAGAGCATCCTGCTGCAAAGAGTGGTTGAAGGAACAGGGGCACCAGGTAACAGCAGCACCTCATCACCTCCTCGTTCTTACCTAGTGAATACAGGACACATTGAAAAACAGACAGGCACTCAGACGATCATATTCCTTGAAAACATCTTGAAAGTGTGGAGCCCACACGAATACTTTTCTTCATTTAGCTGAGAAAGAAACATCATCATAATACTGAAAGAAAGCAGCAATTCATGAAAACGTTCATGCAAAATGATACCCAGCTCAAAAAGTCCGGTGGGTTTAAGACCTGACATGGGCTAAACTGGACACATTTGAGTGACAGCCATTATGAATAAAGACTGGAGGCTGAATACTCCCAGATTCTTTTCACGCTCCCAGTGCTTTATATCCATCTCAGCTTTTTTTTTTTTTCCCCTCATACTTTCAAGCAGTTCAAAAACATTTATTTGGCATTTCTTACTGTGCCAGCTGCTTATTCCTTGTGGTGTCTAATAGGATTAGGGGGATGTAGAAGATGGGGATGCACTGGCCCTGTAATACCTTGGGAGATTAAATGTTTTCTTTCTAACATTTTAAAGTATTACTTCATTTTGCACCAATTTATAATGGAATGATTTCTCCCCTCCTTCCCTACCTCCTCTGATGTTTGAAGAGCAGTGTGTCACCTTGAAAAACAGCATGTGGGATCAAGATGAGAGAGGCAGAAGAAAAAAAGCTTTCAGGAGCAGATCTGTAGTCCTGTGGGAATCAAAAGTGTAAATCTGAAAAGCACAGGATTAACTATAATCTGAGATTTCAATTTCTGAGAAGTAATGAAACTGCATGCTCTTCTACATTCTTGTTAAAAGTAAAAGCAGTTTTCTCCTTAGAAAGACAGTAGTGAAAAACATCAGGTAAGATTTATTATTGCATCTCAGAAGCAATTCAAAAGGAACCTGATACATTTGCAAGAATTCTCCAGTTTCTGTAGCTATTTCCCTTTATTTTAAGAATAAATAGTTTCTAACAGGTTGAATAGTGAGACATTAAGAAACCCCACTGACCTGTACTAGTCCAGTACAGGAGCCCATAGATCCATCTACATAACCTCCTATGGAATTTAAGGTATATTGCCTAGCGATCTTGTTACAGCCTTGTTGATATTCCTGTGTCTGAATGCAATCTGAATGATAACAGATACAAGATATTATTCTGGGTAGGGACACACTGCTGTAATGGATTCCCCTGAAAACCTTCATCCCTTCCCTGAGCAGAGCATTTGGAGAGGAAGAAGGATCAGGGAGTGGAATATTTAAAGAGACATAAAGGCAAGGGAGGGTACGCTCCACAGGAGACATTGCTTACTTTAATTTTATCTCAGCTGCTCTCAGATACAAAGCAGAGTACATCCACTGAGGAAAGAGGCCAGGCTGCAGTTGACTTTCACCCTGGCTAGCAACTTATATAGGCCTGACCTCCTCTGCAGGAGTCACACTTAATTGTCATACTTAACTACTCACACATGACACAAGTCAGTGCTATCAGGAAGCAGCGTTATTCCCATGTTGAAGACACATGCCAAGAGCTCTTAAAGAAATGAAACTAAATCACAAGGGCTTCCTCAGAGGAGTTCCAGATCCAGGTTGTGGTCAAAAAAGCTTAACTCTTTACTCTCTAAGTCTCTGAATCTGGTAATACACATGTGGATTATTGTAACAGAAAAAAAAAGAGCAGTTTTAAGTTACAGGAGTTGGTTTGCATTTTAGCTTCAAATTTATCCTTAGACTTTTTTTGAATCCTGTCCCTTTCACCCCTTCTGTCCCAGCCTGTTCGTCACCCTTTCTTTCCTACACTGTTCTCTACCCAATGTTACCTTTCCTTCCAAATCTGAATTCCGCTGGATTTTAAATCCTAGCTTTCCCTGTAATAATTTTTATCTACATGTAGGGAAAGCTAATGGTCAAAACCAGCAACTAGGGATATGCTAAAGCTACTAGAATGAGCTGAATTGTTCAAGCTGACAGTTAGGTAAGAAACTTGCCTTTTATTTCTCCCACAGCAGATCGATCAATTTGCTATCCGTAAGAAGATGCTCAGCATAATTCTGAAATGGGGATTCTCATCCATCCTCCTTCACTAATCTTCATGATCATTTGGCTTGAAAGAGTCATTGCATCCTGAATCCATCTTGCTCAGCCTCTCTATTATGCCATTTCATTAACATCTGCCATGTGACTGAGGCATTCAGGGTTTCATTTATAACCTGTACAAAACCCAGATACAGACATTGCTGATAGATGAAGTTCCAGGTTCTACGTGAAACATTATTACACAATACATCAGTTTTATGTCAGAGTTACCGATGTTTTCATGGCCTCTGTATTCAGAGTAATAGGCCTGTACTCACAGGGGCTTCATAATTTGAATAGCAAGCATCTTTTAGATTGACAAAGTAATTTATAAAACCTGCATCATGTCTCAAGGCCAGTTATGTAAATCGGAAGTTTTTCTTGAAAAGTGAACTGATCTTGCTTTCTGTTGATGAATGTGGTGTGCAAGTTTCTCTGCGGAAACTCCTAATCCCTAATAGTATCCTGAAAATAATATTATGCTAATGAAGGCCATTTTTCACTTGTAATCCTACCCAGTTAAATTTGGGCAATGGCATTTTGCATATGGACATATGTAGCTTGATTTCCTGAGCAATTCCTTTCTCAGTGTTATAATCGGTGTAAAATCCCACAAACTCTGAGGCACAGCATCTGCAACAGCTGTTCTGAGTCGTGACAAAATGCACATTCCCTACTTACAAAAGGTTGAGATAAAGCAGAGTCTTTAACAAGGTATTTCTGAACCCTTTTGGTAGACCTGAGTTGAGCTGCTAGACTCTTTGTTAAGCTAAAGAAAACAAGTCAAAGTAAACAAGTCACAGCTGCTTTTCTTTTTTTCTAAATTATGGTTTTAAATGTCTCTTACATGTACCTCCCAGGTGTAAACTAAGAAAATTTGACTTAATGCACAGAGGAGACCACTAGATTTGATGAATTAGCTCAAACTCTCTATTGCTCCAATTCTTGCTACGGATCTCTTCTTTTCTTCTGAATTTGTCACATTTCCTGTCCTATTGTTCAGATTATCAGGATTTTGGCAAAGCAAAGAGACACTCCAGCAATGTTAGGGTGAGATATCATGCTGTGTTCTCACTTGCTGTCCTCATTACCCCAATGCAAATGAACTATGCTACACAGTTAAACTTGTGCCTTGAAACTTCATTGTGACAGAACTGTTCAGTGTTATTCTAATTTGGGAAACAGGGAACCCGAAACAAAGTTTAGGCAGCTTATCATTGTAAACCAAACAACTATAAGCTGTTGAATTAAAGGTTGCCTCAAGTTTCTCTATGACTCGACTTTCTCTTGTTAATTCTGTTATTTAATGTTCCACAAATGCATGAAAGAGTATTTTAAGATAGCTCTAGGAAAATGGTTGAGAAGTTCTGATTCCATCTCAAATCCTAAATGATCCAAATTGGAATGTTTTCTATTGATTGCTGGTGGTGAAAATCAGGGAACAAATTCTGTTTTGGCGTGAGACCAAGCACAGTGATTCTGAATCACCCTTTTCCTATCACTGGAGCAATGAGGGTATTACTGGCAACTACAAAGCTCAGCTCGCTTCCCTCTGAGCCTGTTGCAATCCCTGGTTTATTAATGGGAGGCAGGAACTTTCCATAATTTAAGCTTTTACTGTGTTCCCATTAAATACTATGTTTTGATATCCTTTTACAGTCAAAAGGAAGAAAGATGAGCTTTTAAAACGCTTAGAGCTGTTTCATTATCAGAAGATATTATCTAAGAAAAGCAGCTATAAGATTTAAATAACTTCAAGTGGCCATTTAGAGATCTGCAAAGCATTCAGTCTTCTCACAGTACTAAACTATTATAGGACTCATTCAATAGCCATGAGAGACTAGAAGATGTATCTCTAAATCAATGAGAAAGTTATTAGGAAAAGTCTAGTAGGTTGATGGAGATAACCTACCCACACATTCTTCACTTTAGTGTTTCATGTTGAGCTAATTAGCAGTTTCCAATGCTAGACTATTTTACAGCATTTGCATTCTAAGTGCTGGAGAAGGAACATGAACTTAGAAGAACAGGTTTAGTCATGAGCATATTTGACCTTTAGGAAATGTTTAAACATGAGAGGAATTAAGAGGTACCATTTACAGGCTGTAGCTATGCTGCTGAAGAAGGCAAAGGCAAGCAAAAGATAATTCAGCTTAATGCTTTTCCAAAAGAAGATCATTTGAAAATAGCTTAATAGATACTGTCTATGACCTGCCTGGGTCCCAAACCTTAATTTAGTATCAGGACAGAAGAGAAAGAACTTATCTTTTATCAATTCATTTTTAGTTCTACCTACTGTGTCTGACACTTTGCAACCACAGGTAAATATGTTCTCTCCTCCAGGATCCTTTCTGTCCTCAAAAAAAGGAGCTTTCTGGGCAGTAAAAGCAATAAATTGTAACAATGGCAAGAGTTTACCTACGTATTATAGTAATGATGAATGTAAACTGCTGAGTTACTCTGGGAGGCTGTCAGTGAGAACTGGACTCTGAAGCAGTGCATACATATGTACGTGTATACATACACATATACATGTAAGTATATGTGTAAATGTATATTATCCAGAACACTAAGTACAAAATAGTCACATGGGTAGATTGAGCAATATTTAGAATATATAAAAAGTTTGTCCTTTATTCCTAATTTCATGGTTTTGCAGCAACGTTTGGCAAGCAATGCAATACTGATAGTTACTTATGTATACATCTAGTTTTTGAAGCAGCATTAGTTCTTCCTGGCGTTCCAGGAACTTGAACATCCTTGTCTAAAACATACACGTAGTAACTTCATTACAAGAAAATCTAACTCCAAGTCTTTTAATATATACTTTTACCACTGCAACTATAAAATAATGCATTAAATTACTTCATGTTTCCTTCATGTTCTTTCCAGCTTCAAAGAAAATCACCTGCTAGATCACATTTACAGCCACAAAGAGATTATTTATTATATATGGATGTGAATATTAAAAGACTGAGTACCAAGAGTGAAAGATGAATGACCTTGAACTAAAAACATAATGATGTTCTCCTATTCTTCCTGTACCTTTTCAGGAAAGTTACAGGCATGGTGTATTTTACATCGAAAACCATGCTGATTAAACACTGCATGCAAGTAGCACAAGCTGCACTTGTTTTTTTCTCGAGAGCCTTAAAATTTAATTTTGTGTAGCAACCTGCAAGGCAGTCTCAGAGCCAACAGGATACTTCAGTTTCCTGGAATAAAAGTCTTATGGATGTAAAGGGACTAATTTTATTTCAAATGTTGACGTTCTTAGAAGTATTTTGTAGATTTCAGGGTGCTTTTTGCTGTTTGGCCTGGAGGAAAAACAAGTTGCCTTTCTCTTTAAGTGCTTTAATGCTAGTTATCTTAAACAAGCCACCAACAGTTCTTCTTTTCAATCAAAATAATGAAATCCTAAGCTGAAGGCCTCAAGCAAATATTGTTTGCATGCTGCACTGACAAACCAGCTGATCCAGTGGGCACTTCTCACAGCAGCATATTTTTTTAGGTCAAGTACTCTCTGAATGTTGGCTTTCAGTATGGCTTCATTCATAAACACTCTTGATTAGACGCTATTTTTTTTTTCCATTTTCCATTTGACTTCAAACAATGTTTAGTACCTCTATGAAGGTATTAGTGCTCTTAGAGATGGCTAAAACCCCAAGAGAAATACTAATTGATTATGGACACACCTCATGCCTCCTCTCAGACTGTGTGGTATTTAGTTAGCAGCTGGGGTTAAACCACAACATCATTAATATGCAGGAGTCACTGAACACCACAAATCACTGCTTTTTCTTTCCCCTTCTGCTAAAATAACGTGTCTTTATTCACTATCACCAGAATTAACTACCAGCTCCTATAATTCCTGTTAGTTTTATATTAACCAGCATTTGTGGAAGCAGTCAGAAATTTGTATACTTACCTGAACTCAGTGGAGCTACCCTGCATAGTCCACGCCACAGACAGCACTTCACATTATTGTCTTCCAGGTAGGTTTGCTCTTGGATGCCACAGAGCAATGTCTTCACCAGGAATCAAGACATCTTAGACACAGTGCACATGAAAACAGCTAATAGACCAAGAGACAGATAATTCTGATGGATCTGCTTAGTTTCTATCCATACAATGAAGTGGGAGTTATGTTTCCCTTGTGTTTAAAGATTTGAAGTTAACAGCTAAAACAACCTTGTGCTGCCAGCATGAATACCTCACAGAACAGAAAGTTCTGCATGGAATGCTTTTTACTACATTCTATTGCATGTGTGGTAAAACACTGGAACAGGTTTCCCTGAAAGGTACTGGGTGCCCTATCCCTGTAATTGTCCAATATCAGGTGGGACTGAGCTCTGAGCAACCCCGTCTAGTTGAAGATCTCCCTTCTTATTGCAGGGGGGTTGGAGCATACAGCGTTCAAAGGCTCCTTCCAACTCAAACTACTCTATGATTTAGGACAGGAGAACTTTCAGAAAACTCACAAAAATTTAAGCAAATAAAAGGAAAATGTTTCTGGTTCTGTTTTTTTTTTTTTTTTTTTTTTTTTTTTTGTGTGTGTGTGTGTGTGTGTGTTTGTTTGTTCATGGTTTTTGGTTTTTTGTGGGTTTTTTTGTTTTTTTTCTTTCTTTTTTTTTTTTCCCCCCCAGAAAGAGGAAGCTTCCTAAAAGCATTAATAACTTTTAGTCCATGGTACACTAACATTTTAAATATAGACAAGAGTATTGAAACAGGATTTTTTCAATCTGAAGACAGATGATCATCAAAGCCAAGTCTTTCTCACAGTCATTTTCAGCACAGTGGCATTTTCCAATTTGCAATAGTTTTGCTGGAAGTTAGAGAAAAAGAAACACCAAACCCACATACATCCGTGTCTGGTTTATAAGCTAATTTCTGTTTTTAAGGTAGTTCTGTAAGCTAGTTGTGTATTGAAGTAGCTTACAAAAGGTGTCACTCTTCCAAAAAATATGGATATGCACATAATGAGAAGTCATTCAGTTTTTCAGTTCTTCTCTGGACAGCCTTGCATGAGGAGGAATAAAAGGAGACACTGGAGGAAATGGTTTGTGTTACCTAAGTAAATTTCCAGTTATAAGACAGCTATTTCTTGCAAAGCAGAAAGGGAGCAAAACAGGTAAACCAGCTGTTTCCTTCATTAGAGAATTTCCAAACTTTGTCACTGCTTGGGTAATGGATTTGCACAATACCCTGAATTTACCTGCTTTTATAGTACTCATGGATTTGTATCCCTTTTGCATGGATCTGCAGCCTTCAGACAAACTCTAGGAGTAAACCCAGGCATTCTCTAAAGGCAACTCTGTTTCAGTTTCACTTGAGGGTAAAAGCCAGTTTGTTCTTCATGCTCTCTCTTACAGTAGCACAGTAAGGAAGCAAGTGCTAGAGCCAAGAAGAGCAGAGGTGGAACTGTAGAGACAAGACTATACAGAACTGTTTCAGGAATAGTTAGGTCCTGGTTTGCCAGCACTGACCAGATGATATCACAATGACTGAATTAAATTATACTGCCTGCCCTAATATCCCACCTTTCCTGGATTCAAAATAGCTCACTGAAGGAGACATCTGTTTGCCCTGCTCAAGCCATTTGGGCAAGGTCTCCTGTTACCAGACCTCCTGGAGCCTACTCTCTTCACCATAAGCCAGTTTGGTTCTTCATTACAAATTGTCATTCAAAATGAAAGTGTGAGTGAAGGATTCACAATGTTCTCTGAATCCCAGTAGTGAAAAACTTAAATTAGGTCCCTTTTTTAGCCTAGAATTGCCATGGTAACCCTTCTCTGTATGAATGTTGCTATTTCCTCCAGCAGTTTTTTTATGAACCCACCAATCAACTCCCTAAATCTTTTGTGCAGGTACTTGTCAATGAGTTTGATCTGGCTTTACTTGGAACTCTTAGAGTCATTCTCTTCCTGAGAAGGGAGCTGATTTCTTACTGTATTCCCTGACCTAAATTACTCTTAGGAATTAAAAAGAGAAAGACTAAGATCCAGTACACTGGCTGAAAGATATTAATATGGGGCCTGGAACCATGCTGCCAAGACCCTCAGGAGGAAATCAATTTTCCGGGACATCACATCTTCAGCCACCACACTGCTTTCCCTGTCAAAAGGACAGCTCAGCTACTACTGCAAGGAGTCTGCACAGTGTGGTTACCTAGCCTTTATTTTGTGAAGGAAACTGGAAAACAGGCTTCAGCCTCACTTCTCACAGGGCTGAAATAGGGATTAGGAGTAGGGGACTGAATTAAAATTTGAAGAGGGGATGGTAAATTTTATTGCCTTGAGTTGCAAAGGTTCAAATGGGCTTGTCAGCCAGTCAGGCAAACGACATGAGGAAGTTAAATTATTCACTGTGCAGCAGTGCTACTAACATGGGTTGCATATCATGAAAGGTCAATGACCTTTTCTCATACCTTTGGCATTCATCTTCTAAACCATAACCTAAATCCTCTAAATTGCTTAGCTGTGTTCAACAATCCCTTTGTGGTTTGTGAGACACTGTTCTTGCCCACTGAGAGTCCCAGACCTCACACCCACACGCCTCTACACACATCGCTTAATGTCCAAATAAAAGCATTTGCCATTAGGGTACTCTTGGGCTTGTTGAGAAATGTTACCCTGCAGGGGTGGGCACCATTTTGAACAGTGAGGAGGCAGCAGACACCACTGGACTGAAGCCCTCAGCAAGTCACTTAACATCTCAACAGGTGCTAATCAGCCACCATACATGCTAACTGCAGGTAAGGGATGGAAATGTTCCAGCCCCTGGAGATCTGGCTTGAATCTGCTTAAAGAACCAATAGAAGATTTCCCTTTCCTTCCTCCTCTCACCTTCCTTTCCTCATGAATTCATCACACTTGTCTTTCCTTACATCTCTTCACATCTCATTTTAGTGGTGATACAATCCCTTCCTGCCCTCTGCTTTTGAGTCGTCTTCTTTTTAAATATGTCCCCTTTCATTCAAGTATGTTCAGTTCTATTCACTGTTTGGCTATATATCCTTTGTTGCCCTAATGACTGATCCTTGCCACATATTTTTCCCCTTCCCTTACATCTATGTATTATTTTTGTTTCATAGCCTCCTGTCTCTTCAGTCCTTATTCCATCTTTGTTCTCGTTTTCCCCTGTAGACACACTCCAAGTAATAAAAGTTGCTTTGATAATAAACTCAGAAGAATCTGTTACACTGTAGAGGCACATTAGTCTGACTAGTCATAGTTACAATACGCTTTGTCCTTTGAAGAAGTCCAGAAGTTTCAAAAAGCTTTGACCCCAAAACCAAGTGAGATTCTGAAAAGTAAATAGTGTTTATCCACCACTCTTAAAGAAGAAATATATGGTGACATGCTTCTGAAACAGGGAAGTCAAAGAAAGTATAAAAGAAATACTCGCTCAAGGTTTTCCAAAATGAAACATCAAAACAATTTTTAAAGAAAATTTTAGATCTTATTTAAAGTGACCTTTTCATGGAAAACTTATTCAGTAAATGTTACCAAGTCCTATTGTGAGCTTTCTATGCAAGCTACTCAAACACAAAAAGGTGCATATTGCCTTTCATATAGTCGTTGGGTAAATATAAAATCAGCTGATATAAAATTTTACACCACAAAAGAATGGCATTATCATGGGTACACACATCTATAAAGGTCATTAGCTCTAGACATGAGACACAGATGGTTCTGTTCTGGCCCTGCCAGCCAGAAAATGAGCTATTGCTGCCTCTGCACTCCATCAAAGGTTGTGGAGGACCCGCAAAAGAGCAAAAACTGGCTGCAGGGCACCAGTGACTCATCTCAGGCAGAGCCCCACTGTGTCCCCTGCAGCACCTGTGCTGCCAGCCTGCCCTGGACATGGGCTCTGACTGGGGCTGTCAGAGTTCAGGCCCCTGTGGAAGGTCAAACTGTCCCCCAGAGGGGCCACACGAGGCAGAGATCAAGGCTGTGTTCCCACAGCGGCACAGGCAGAGCTGGCAGTAGTTGGATGCTGACTGGGTTATACATGCTAAAGAGGGCACAAGGGTTCATGCAAAACACCAGCCTGCCCCATGCTGCTAGTGATCAGCTGCTAACTTAGATGCAGAGAGTTCATCTCTGCATAGCCTGCCAGGGCCCCCACCGTGCCCTCTCCCACCTTTGTGCCTGCACAGGCAGTGCAGGGATCCAACTAAATTTCAGTCTTCCACAAAGTTTGTGTATGTCAGCAACCAGGAATTCTTTGAGATCGCAATCAAAAACTGCAATCAAAACATCTGGATATTGTCCAAACATTTAGAATCTGGAGTGCCACAAACAGCAGGTTCTACTGTCTTGTATTATGTAGGTGAGCTCTGCTCAGGTGACCTGTGCTCACTCTCCCCATCTTGCTTTAGGCATTGCTGTTTGCAAACAAGCTTTAGCTGGTCTTCACTTGTTCAGAAAGGGACCACCAAATGCTATCTGTGACAATGGAAGAAATAATCAGCTATGAAACATCTCGAGTCTGTATCAAAAGTGTCACGTTTAAATATGTAAGCCACCAGAAATATCTTTTGGTAAAGCTTGTGATACATAAAAGTCTTACATATTTCTTTTTGCTCATGTTTGTCTATGTGTCGGAGCAAGGTAAGGCAGCAGTAGTTTCACTCAAGTCTTACAATCCTCTGGCATCAGGAAGAACATGTTCAGAAGAGCTGAATGGTTCAGTGCTTTCCTTGTTGTCTCTTTCCTTCCCAGGAAATGAGATGTTACTATAGTTCCAGATCTGGTTTTTTTTCTGTAGTTCAGAGATAATGGAAGTAAGCAGGAAAAAAGACTCTTGTCCCTCATTGTAATCACCTGCACCAAACTGAACTCAGCAGATTTTGTAAAACAATGTTTATAAGAAGAAAATACCTCTACTAAATCAGCTGATTAATGAAGTAAAAAACCAACAAAACCCAAGCTGGTAGCACTTCACTATCCAGAAGATCACTTTTGGCTTTTTTTCCCTGAACAGAATAACCAGTCTGAGATTCTCTCTCCCTTGTTAATGTTCTGACTGTATTCAAGCTGTTCGTATCCATTAGAGTTTACAGAAACTGGGAGACACAGAACACCCAGAATCTTAAAGTTTGTAACTGCAACAGTTGCTGGATCTATAGTTTTGGAATTGACTATATGTCTGGCAAGGGGTGGCCCAAGTACAAGCTGTGTACTTGACAGATGTACTGCTACAGTAGGAAAATATGCTGTGAAATATACTCTGTAAAGTGGAGGTGGACAGGGAAGAAAGAGTAAAGACAGAACAAAAAGTAATTAGGTACTAACACAAAGCCTCACAAACTTAGGCTTCACTTAGAAATTGAATATCCACATATATAAACCTGTTTTTCCATTCGTGGCCTCTGGAACATCTCAGCACTAAGTGGTGCTGCTGTACAACAAAAGAGGCAGCCTTGTGCTTCTGTAAAATGGAAAGCAAGTCCGTGCTCCTTCTTCATACATCAGGCAGTAACAGGATTGTTACATTGCAACGTATGAGACACAGATATCTGTGCAGGTCTAATTGTTCCTGTAGGAGCTCATTTAAATTAAGCAAATTTAAATTAACTAGGGATTCTGAATGATGCAACTTCTTGCCCAATACGACACTGAGCAAGAGGCCCTGATGATTGAGCACTAGTCGACGATAAGGACACAAGATTGAAACATAGAGACGGTCCTCCAAAGCAGAGGGGTTCAGTTCAGGCTGACAGAGATCCAAAAAGTACACTTGCATTTTAAGATGATTCCAAAATTCTAAGGTGAACACAGTATGGTCTGCCTAGGAGCTGACAGCAAAAAGACCCTCATGGCCCACTCGCACACACAACAAACTACAACAGTATCAGTTCCTGAAGTTTGCGGAGCGTTCCAAGCATGGAGCGCACAAAGCTGTCAGGTAAGGTTGTCACGAGCCATTCAGCTTTCAGGCAGAAGGCTGAGGGGAGCTGGCACTGGAAAGAGACCATGACAGTCTCTGGAAGCTCAACATGCTTTTCTAAGCTGATACTGAAAGCAACTGCCATGACAATAAGGATTAGGCAGGCAGCTGATATATTTGGCAAGCACATCTAAGCATGTCAAGGGTACTAACTGGGCCCCCTCCTTGCTGGGATTGCTGAGGGACGGAACAGACCATGTACAAGTACAACATCCTCTCTATCAGCACCATTAGCAAGGGGAGTCAATAGTTAAAATATCTTGCTACAGGCAAATAAAATCCTGATTAAAGCCTACACCGAGAAAGCAACCAACAACTTGATTAAGGAGAAGGAAAAGAAAAGGCTTCATATACAAATGGTTTATTTTCTTCCTCATCAGTAGATGGTGCTCTTCATATTCCCTCACAGGTTACTTCTAAGACACAGTGCTTTCATGCCCGGGGGTTGAAAATCTCTAAGTGCTTTTTCCACACACCCATCTTCATCTCCTTAAATTACCAGACCTTCTTCCCTCTAAAGTGGCTGGACAATAATCATATTAGTTCTCAATGGGTTCAGTCAGGAGCTTTAGATTAATCTGTCATGGTAAATAACCAAAGAAGTCAGAAAACATGTAGGATTTCTATGCCTCTCTGGAAAGCTACCACTCAGTAAAAACTAATGTGATCCTTCTTTTGTAAGTTCTTCTGAAGGCGTCTCACCATGCTGCTGTCCATGGCTGTCCTGGCAGGAATGTGCTGAGCAGCAGTGACACCACATCTGACAAAGCCCAAGGAAGGTGCTTGTGGGTGCACAGTGTTTAGAGCTGGCCGTCAAAGCCACCTTGCACACCTCTGTAACACCACTGATACCTATTAGGCTGCCACGGTCCCAAACACCTTGAAGAGTCACGTTCAGATAGAATTTCCAAGTGCAGAATGAGGGAGGACACATCCTGGGAAAGGCGCACAAACACCAGCCCCTTTTCTGAGCCCCAGAACAGAGGCATCCCTGGTCTATGCAGTAGCAAAACCAGCTGTTCTCATTCCCACAGGCAGGCACAAATGCCCTTGTCCTCTGGAAATGAAGCATTTGGACATTTGTTCCAGTGTATTCACTGTAATCAGGCAGGAGATGGAACATCATGCAGTCTTTAAATAGGCCCAGAGGCATGACGAAACAGAATCAATTTCTGGGATAGCAGGAAGAAAAGAAGTCCAAATATACACACACATAAATCAAGGAAGTTGGCACACTTACATAAAAGTGCTATAAATGATGCAGTACTGAGCAGAACCCCATCCATTCTCAGTTGACTTTTAAGTCTATAGCCTTCCATAACCAGCATTCATTTTTCCATGGCTTCCTTCTGAGAAGTTGCTCTAAAAACAGTGTGTTGTATGAAATGACCTGAATTTATTAAAAAGGAATTAACCCATACCACAAAATGCACCCAGCCTACAACAATAATGGTAAGACCACAAACCACAAAAAAGTGGCACTGACACCGTTGAGGTAACAATACACCTCAATGCTTGTCCATCAGCTTTCCCATCACAGGGAAAGCAAACAAACAAACAAATCGAAAAATTCCGCACCTCCCCCCAAAACTCTCAAAACTCCAAGGAGGTATCTGTAACATTTACTGCTGCCTTAATTCCTTAGCTCACCTGGTCAGGGTGTTATTGTTCAGAGGCCTCTGAGACTGAGTCTTTAAATCTCTGGCACCGAAAGTAACCCACAAAGAACCACGGGGTGGTTAATTAAGACTTACTCAAGAATTAGCTCCTTCCCAGCTGCTTCCTTTTTAAACTCAGAAAAGCCCTTCTGTTTTGGTTGGCTTTTTTGGTTTTTTTTGTTGCTTGTTCCTCTCTTGCCTTTGTGTACAGAGCCTATTCTGCATCTTTGGCAGGAGGAGGAATGTTTCCCAGAGCAGGAGAGGAGAACCAAGTAGCTGGAACATGAGTCCCTTTCTAAAGTGGTGCAATTCAACGCTTCTGCAGATTTTTTTTTTCACAAAGACAAGGTTTATATGTCCATTACCTGTTGCCGACCTTCTGCCCCTGCCCTGGCACAGTCCTTATGTAAGGACTCAGTTTTACTTTTGCAGCAGACCTCCTGAAGATTTCAAGGACACCCCATCCAAGTGCTCCGCCATATAACTTAGCACCATCACCCAAGACTGTACGCCTCGGGCTACTTTAATGAAGCATAGCTCTTATGGGGGCCTTTGTTATTTATCCTTTACTGAAGAGACCAGACTCCTGCTTTGTGTCTTTCTCCCACATCTATTTCCTTATTCATTAGGTCTTTCTCATCTTAAATCTTGCCGCTCTTTTCCCTGTAGTATTGCCCAGCTACCCTTTCCAGCAAGGCCCAAGATCCTGATTCAACCTTTGATGAAACAGGTTCATCATTAAACTCAAGTATCCATAACCTGAAGAATTTCCTGAGAGCAAAGGAATTCAGCTTCAAAATGTGCTGATGAAAAGTATGCACAGAGACTTTGGAACTTGATGCCTCAGTTCTGCATTTTCACAATTCCTTTCTGAGCAAGAACATTTGCCTTGAGAAAGCGCTGAAAATGGCATGAAGATAAAAATGGCTTTGGCACTCAGTGCGCTCTACTTTTTCATTTGTTATTCTAATGAAGCAACACAAACCCTATTATTTTTCTCCCAACAGAAGCCATGTATCTGATAGCCCAGAAAACCCCTTTCTCTACCTTAAACACCTATTTCAGAAATGCCACCCTGCTATGGTAAACCGAGTTATGTATCTTGACCTGATACTTACTGTACTTATATATTGGTTTGTTTTCACTCCACGCTCTGCTCTCTCAAGATAAGATACACTTTGTGAACAGAGATGGGAGGAGGAGTTGGAAGACAAAGAGGATGAGAATTCACTGGCACTGGGAAGACTAGCACCTGCTGAGGGCACCAGGCAAATTCTATTCTTAAAGGCCGAAAGATAAGTACGGAAGAAAGCTGACCTGGAAAAAAGGATCTTGAAGGATCTGCTGGATCTGCTGGAAGGATCTGATGTTCTGGCTGCTCAGCTTATCATCATAAGAAATTCTTTGCACAGGACAGATGGATGTATTTACCCTCTTAAAAACCTCTAATTAAATAGTAGTTAGGGTTAAGATAGCAGAAAAGTCCTTATGCTTGCCAGAAATCACAGACATTGAATGCAAAGCAACACAATTATTGATTCAGCTCCAGGATAACGAACGTCTTCATCTCTGAGCTACAGCAAGGCATCTGCCAGTTAATCAGCAGCCTTGGTGTCCTGGTGAGGGGAGGGATGTGGCTGATCTATACAAAATAACCCTGAAGTAATATAGGATCTCTCTGACCAGTAAAGAAACCAGTTGGCTCTAAGAAGTGCTGATTTCATAGGTGAAATTGCACTATTTAGTCAGCATGTTCTAAGTTTTAGAGATTTGCCGGTCCTCCCCTCCACCTCCTATTAGAAGACATCTGTGAAATGCTGCTAAAGGCTAATGCATCCAGACAAGCCTCTGTTCTTTTTCCTGTTAAGGCTGTCAGGTCTCTCACATGGGTAAAACAGCCTTGCCCAATTGTCTCCGATCAGATGCTTTGGTGTCATCAGGGCTTTCCCTGGTGGATCAGTGCAGGAGGGACACTCCAGCCCTGCTCTGCAGGTCTTGTCAGGAAAGACAGTGCTCAAAATGTACCCTGCCCATAGCAAACTAACTTGTTCAGCCGAGGGTGAGTCCCTCCCCCACCTCAGGAGCAGGATGCTCAAAGCAGCAGGTGTCACAGCGGAAAAGCAGAGACATAAAAGGACGGTGCTGTAAGTACTGCTAGCCACAAATTAACAAAATTCTTTGTAACAGTCCTCCGCTCCCCTCCTTTGCTTCTCCAAACCTAAAATGTAACCATCTTAATCATCAATATGACATCTTTAAAACACTGGCACCAAAATCAGAAGTACAGATAGTATTTCATAGTTACTTTGTCAGGCTCTCTACAGTCACAGGGAAATATTATTCAGTTGCTACATAAGTCATGTTATAAAACACAAGCCTGTTAGGTAGGGTAGAAACTTCCTCACTCCAGGAATTGTAGAAGTACTAGTACAATGCCCTTCCTGAAAACCTGGATACATTTATCTTTAAAAGCATTAAATCTCCAGATTTCTCTGGTACTAAAATAGACAAGAATTAATGCTCTCAGCAAGTCACTGGAGATCTGGACTTGCAAATACAGTAATGCTCATGGGACATTCAGAGCCAAGACTCTCGATATATACCATAGATCTGTTTGCACAAAGAGAAAAAAGTTAATCGAGCATGTGAAGGAAACTGTGTGTTACTACCTCTAGTCAGGAGGAGCCAACCTGCATTCCTCATTTGATGGCATCCTTCCATCATGGCTTTGAACCCCCAGAGCTGCTGCTGGGTAAGGTGTGTATTCTAATTCAGTGTTGGGTGTACAATCATGCTCTGTGTGATGCACGGTGTTTATTGATTGCACTTCATAAAGTGTTTTGATAAGTTTCAAAGACAGACAGTCCTGTAATAATACGAAACTTTAAAAAGCACTTCAGATCAGATTCATTTCTGAATAGCTTGTCCCTGGACTTCATTGCCTAAGCTGAGAGGGAAAAAAATTAGCTTCAAGTCACAGCATTACTATATGAATCATGCATCCAGTTATGCATATTTAACCACTAACATAGAAAACTTAGTGATCTACAAATTGCCTCTGAGGTTCTTTTCCTCCCCCCCATCCCAAAAAAAAGAAGGCTATCAACCGTTTCATTAAGAGAACCTTTTTAACCTCAGTTATGGAGATAGAATTTCTAGGATTTGATGTCAACATTGCATCTTTGTTCAACAGTGTAATCATTGCAAACTTTTGATACATACTGGAAGTTAATAATGGTTAAAAGAAAAGCAGTCATATACATATGGAGAAAATTCCAGCTTTTCTTTGCACGCCACAGTTTTGCTAGTTGCTACTGAGCTGTAGCACAACTCCAGGAAAAGTGGTGCAAGGCATATCAGAACCTGTCATCTCTGTGTGGTTCCATGACCCTCTGTGAACCGTCCCACGATGTAAAGTCATGATGTGCATGTCTCAAACACAGAATAAAAGCATTCAATAAGGAGAAAGCCACAAACCAGAATGGTCAGCCTTTACCACAATTTTTTTTCTCCCCAAGTAGCTGCAATACCCAGATTGTGACTGTTCAGCTAAAACAGATAATTGTTTGCAAAAATGACAGAAAATAATTTACACTCTTCTCAATTTTAGCATGGTGCTCCAACTCCTAAAAAATGTTTCACTTCAAGTATAGAATAGAGCAGTGCTTTATCCAGGATGCTTCACTCACAGCAAAGAGAAACAATTTTAAGCGTGCAATTAGTTATGGAATGAGAAGAAAATAAAGCTTGGTGCACAAAGTTCAAATTAACACTAACGCCATTCTCTTGCTTGTCTCTCTTCATTTTCAAGCTTCAGGTGTGTTGGTACTTCTTTTTGTTCCCCCACTGTGTTGTGGTGTGGGTACAGCATATAATACACCTCCCTATACCTCTCTACCCCACTATACTACTTAATAATATGCTACCTCTTCATTAGGGAGTTGTAGGTAGGGTTGGAAAATGGCTTGATTGCCTGCCTGCCCTGTGGTCTACCTGTCTTCTCTGCTTGAAGGAAATGCTGTCAAGTTCTTGAGCTCCACTTAGAAGAACCTTTCTTTTCAGCAGCTGTAGAGCATTTCTTAAGGAGTAGTCTATGAACTACGTAGTTATAGCACATTTCCTCCTAAAACGACCACCAGTTTTAAAGATGGAAATGTCATCTCTTTCTGCAGTGCTCATGAAGAGGGGTAGCACAGCTGCTGCTTTGGTGGTGTTCAACTCCCATCTCACTCACTATGTCTTTGCTCCTCCTGGTCATGTCTGACATAAAGAACTGAACCTACAGGCAAATGTACATCTATGCTGATATAGGAGGATGTGCATTTTTTTATTCATCAGTTACATCAGGATCCGAACACAACTATCTGAAGAACAACCAAATCAGGCAATTGGCTATTGCACCTTTAAATGTTATGTCATTTTTTAACTTAGATTATAAAAGAAGGAAAGTCATTCATGCAAGTATTTTTCCATCACTGGAAAGTGCTACAAACAAAGCACTGACTAAGCAACATGGCAAGAATTTATTTGCACCAATAATAGCAACATAGAGTAACTCTTTACTAATTATCTGCTATGAAAGTGGGAGCTGCACACACAACAAAAAAGAAGACAGAAAATACTCCTAAGGAGCATATTTCATACAAGACAGAAAGACCTTTCTGAAGTAGTCACACTCAGGACATGAAAAGAAAGGCCATAGTAACCTAGACTAGAAACAAAGCAAAAATCAAAGTCGTGGGGCTGCTCTGCTAGTTTACAAGTCTGAGGTTACAAGAGAGCTTGCTTAGAGCCGATCAGTTTTTCAGCAATGCCATACTTCTGAGAGCACACGGTCTTGTTAACCAGGAAGCTTAGTGAAATGTGTCATGACATTTCTCTTGGGAAAACCCTCCTGGAAAAACTTACAGAATCATGGTTTGAAAGGAACCTTAAAGACCATCTAGTTCCAAACCACCTTCCTACCACTGCAGATGCAGAATTTGCCCACGACAGAGGTAAGGCCACCCACGACACTTCATGGGGTCCATGACTGCGTTTTTCAGCTATCACACAGAGACAGAAATTCAGTCCATGTCCTGCCTCCTTCACACAGACACTTTAATCCAATACTCTCATGCCCAAAGAAAACACCTTAAACATTCATAATACCCACTTCAGCCCCTGAGAAATGCCAAAAGGTACATGTCAATGCAGAAGAGTCACTTCAAAGGCTTTCAACATTTTGTGGGACATCTTCCGTGCACCTGTGCTCTTACTTTCTGTAAATGCTAACAAGTCTCTGACAGTTTAAACTACAAGAGAACTAGCACACGCTTTGCTGTGCCCAAATGCGCTGCTGAACAGGAAGTAGTAAGAAAACAATGTTTTAACAGCCACGAATGTGGCACTTTAATCTGCTTACCAGATACTTCTTTAAATAGAGATGCAACCACAACACTGTTAAATTGAAAGGTTCAGTAGTTGAATGAGCTGAAATTCACTACTTCAATGCATCACTGACCACTTTTCAAGGTCATTATTTCACAGTCATTATTTCAAATCGTCCTCTTAGCCTACACACACACTACTTAGGTCTAAGCAATCAGTCAGCTGCACTGCAGAGATAACTTATTGGTAAATACATGTAATCACAGATTAAGTTGAGGCAGGTTCATACATTTTTTTATTTCCTTGGCAGACATGTGCATGACTTGGCAGACACGTGCATGACCTGCACTTGACTCCCAGTACTGTGGTTCTCCTACTGCCCTCTGGTAATTGTGCCATGTTAGAGGAACAGTGTCCCTCTGGGATAAAATGCAGAAAGGATTTTAGAAGAGAAAACCATGTAGTTCAAATGCTTTTTACCTGCACTGTCATGGCAAAGGAGGTGGGAGCAGATACATATGCATCAGAGTCTGACTTCTAACAGAACCCCCAACAAGACAGCCTAGACTAGGTCTCGATCAGGTTTTAAAGAGCTCAGAACTCCTGTTGTGCCTGGAAGGATAGGCCAAGGTCAAGTTAAGACCCAGTATGAACCATCCTGTGATAATATAAGCTTCAAAAAGCAAAGGAAGAGGCTTAGGGTTCGAACACAGAAACAGCATTCTGAGTCACGACAATTCTTTAGCTGTGATACCAGTCTTTCAGTAGAGCACAGGTGTTGTTTCCCTCAAAGGAAGGATTATTTTCATTCCAAATTGTACTTGGGAACACTTCAAACTATAACTCAGAATCACAGAATATTCTGGAGCAAGTTTAACTCATTGTAACACAGAAGTCAAGCTTCTGACATTCTCTTAGCCAAATACTTAAGCCAGAAATAAGGGATGAAAAAGTTTACTATGAAGACTAAGCTGGTTAAAGGAGACACTGAAAACCAGATTAATCACCTTAGTAATGAGGATGGTTGAGGAGTCAGGTTTGTTAGCTCAGCCTTAGTGCTGTAGCAAGGGATTTGGACTGTTCAGGATGATTCTCCACAAGGTTTCAGGCCTTACACAGGAGCTTGGGTTTTCTACACTAACTCCAACAGAGCCACGTGAACAGAAGCCATGGCTCCAGCAGCCACAAAAAACTTTTAAAAGAACAAGCTTATTATTTTAGAGGCACTATCTTGCTCACAAATTCTTCTTGCACTCTGGTCAAAGTTGATAGAGTTGTAAACTTGCTACCAAGCACAGAGTTGAGCCCACTGGCTTCACTAGGGTGTCTCACATGAGGAATAATTGCAGGGTCAGGTCTTTGGCTGACCAGGTGAAAATGTTTGCCCACACTCTTTGTATAAGTGTGTCAAAAATCCTAAATCCAGGTAAATGGATTACAGCCACTTTAATAGGAAATTCACTCTTCTTATGCCTATTGAAAGAAAAATCACTAAAGATTGCATCTTTCTTAGGATACAGTGTCTATCTGCACAGAAAATAAATTCTATTGAAGTCAGTGGAAAAGCCACACTTTATTTCTGCAGGTTTTGGATGAAGTGGCGCCTGCTCAGTTTTCTCTCTGCTAGACATGCAGGGATTGCTCTGCTATCTCACAGCATGTAACATAAAAAAACCCCACCCAGAGCTGCACAAGTCTGCAGTGTTAGCTTTCAATGGAAACTTTTCAGTGCAGAATTAACAAGATAAGAAATTTTCTCTTTACAGTCCTTGATAACATGGTTTTGTAGCATTCAGAAAAAAAAAAACCCTGTGGTTTCCCCACAGGAAACCCATGATACTGCTTGTAATAGGAGCCATAATTTCAAGGGCATTTAATGAGATAACATTTTACTTAACACTTTCTTAAGCAGTGAATAAAGACAGGACTTTTTCTACAAGGCGCAAATGACACTGTTTAGTTTTTTAGTTTTATGATTAAGCACAATATTAATTGTAAGAGTAAAAATAGCTCTCAGCAGCCTTGAAAGGCCTTGCTCTTTCTGGCAGCTATTTTACACCAGCCTCTCTGCTGTGGCACCGTTTCGCATTTGTGTTCAGTGCACAAGGAGCAGCACGAGGTCTGCACCTGCAATCTAAGTAAAGAGCCACGTGCTAATCTTAAGAGTTCTACTTCTCCAGTGTTTGTGAGGTTAGTAACAGAACAGACTCCACCTCAGCACAAGCTCTACTCAAAACATGTCTGCTGTAGTTACTTTCTCCAGCAAATCCTGAAGTTTCATTATAAAAATATATTACCACTTCAAACAGAAACATAATTTACATCTTCCAGGAAAACCTGCACTTTTCAAGACCTTTACTACAAACAGTGTCTTTTCCATTCTTTGCAAGGGGGTTTCCACAACACCACTTAGCATTGAAAATGATGTAATTTTTCAAAGAAAGGTTGTAATTTGAGTAGTAGTAGAGAAAGCAGGCATTTGAAGCCTGATTCTGTTGTCAACTATGCAACTTGTGTCACCTTCAGGAAGATAGAATAATCATTTGTTCTGCACAACTTGCTGGCTACATGCATACATTACAAAAATGTACTAATGTACTCTTTGACTCTGTTTGAGCACAGATTTACTCCTTCATATACATCTGTGCACAGCAATATTTAATGGTCATCCGTTTACCTTCTCCAAGATCTTAAACAGCCAAAGCTATCCCCAGCCAAGTCAGATGTCCACTTAAAACAGATTCTTATCTTGGGGATACAGCACATATTTACCAAAGATCATGTAAGTAGCTAAGCAGTCAGAGGTAATTTCCCAGAATATTCACCCAGCAGTTTATATCTTTGGGACTTGCAAAAGAGGAGGAAATGCCTTTGAACACAATAGATGGGGATGGAGTAGCATTACCTTATGACTTGTCTTCCTAAATATAGAAAGGCATGATTTGTCCTTGCCTTTGGTATCCTGAATAACAGCACTTTAAGCAGAGTACTGGCTCACTAAGTCTTTTAATGTAGCGCTGATACAAAGGACAAGAAAAGAAAGTAAGAAGTCTTACATTCACAACGGATTTTACAGCCTGCAGTGAGTATTTTCTTGCTATCTGACAGAGCTTTCAGTCTCTTGCAGGCTGCCCAAAATAGCACACCAAGCTCATGTTCAATCCAATAGACTTTGGTTCTGCAGCCAGTCAAAGCTGATATGGTACAGCAATGATTTCCTCCTGGAGAGCAGATTTATTAACACACCACCAGGACTACAAACCCAGAAATCCCCTGCTGCATTCTCAGCGTTCACCTTTCCATTATGCTCCTAATTATCTCCAAAGGAGTTTATTCCTTGTAAGCTTCTTGTTCAGGCTGATAAGCATTTTATTCTGAATCCTCTGCAGATTTAAAATTTACTCCTCGTGCTCTTAGTTGAGAAACTAAGCAACTGTCTTCATTTGCACAACGCACATCTCCTACTTTCTCCAGCCCCTCTAATTTCAATATCCGTTTATAAGAATTCCCACCATTTTCAGTATTTTTATATTAATTCCTTATCCTCAATTCACTTAATTATGATAAAGCTCTGAGTTGTTAAGGGTCTGTATCACCCTTGGACTCAAATAGAAGGGTATATATTAATCAAGACTAACCTGTTCCTTCATGCTAATCCAGTAAATTATTTCTTAAGCATTGATCTAAGGCAGTTAAAATCAAATAATATTCCAAAGTAATAGGATCCCAAGCAAACATATATGGCACAGGACGTTTTCTCACATTAGAGCCTTTTTGAAGAGCAGTTTTACATTGTTCCTTAGACTACACTGAGGACTATTTCAATGTACATATTCCAAAAAGACAAACATGGTCATGTGATTCACTCTTTTTTTCGTAAGAAACCCTTCCTACTTTTGCATTATGCATAATTGAAAATAAAACCATTTGCTCTGAAGAAAAACCAAAGAAACAATCTAACTCTAAAACCTCAGAAATTAGCAGAAAGTTTCTTTGGCAATGCTCAGAGTGCAAGCTTCCTCTGGAAGAAGCTACTCCAGTTCCGAGAATAAAATGGCTTCTCCACCTAAACACAGACATTTCGTTAAATCTTAAAGATAAGTACACACAGTAAGCCACATGCTGACTTATCCTTTCTTTTCATGATGGAACTGGACCGTGGGCCCAGATTAATAGAATTTAAAGGATGGAGGGACCATATTATGTTATTTTAACCTGACCTTCAAGAGTTGGCAAGGTTATAATTTCTTCATCGAGCCTCTGATTCCCATCTTAGCGAAACTGTAGGCTCTCAGCAGTGCATTTTCAGAGCTGGTTCAGAAACCTCAGGAGGTAGAGTCTCATAGCACTACTAGGTAAAATATTTCTGCAATTCAGTGTAAGAGGTATTTAAATTTAAGAGGTTTTAGTTTAAGAGGTATTTAGGAGGTATATTGTGTTGAGTTCAACACAACATCAAAACCGGGAAGACTTAAAATATGGGTCTCATCTGAATATTACAAAAGTAAGTTTGTATCACATAAATGGAACTAATAGTCTTGTACATGTTCTTCTGTGGCAAGACAGGTGGATAATAAATACAAGTGCACACATAAATATTTTAATTCTCTTTCAGAGACAAACACTGAAGGAGACTGTGAGTTTGCCAGTGAGCTTGCAAAAGCCCAAACCACATTTCCTGTTTGTAACAAAGCAGGTGAAAAAAAGGACTGGAGGCTTTTAAGGTTGACGGCAACTCTAGAGGCAGATCCATGCTGCCAGGTCCAAAACAAAACAGTATCCAAGGTCTGTTGAACACAACTTGATTTCCTGTTGGACAAAGGGGCGGGGAGTGTTCCTAGAACCAACAAAAACAGGTAAGCTCTATCTTTCAGTTATAAAATGGTAAACAAAGGAGCAGTAAAACCTATGGCAGATTACAAAAAACACTATGGTAGATTACCAGTCTTTCAAGAGGGTTGGTCAGGGTTTTAAATTAGAATTATTAATAACAGCTTAAATCATCATTAATTAAGGCTTGTTAATGAAGACTAAGCACTGGCATTAGTTTTTTGCTGAAAGTACTTGCTGTGCTGTGGGCCTTCTTCTTTTACAATGCACTGTTTCCCTTCTGAGGTATGAAGTTGATATTTCACAAAGCAATTAGCTATGCACTAATTAATTGCAGTTTAAGGAATCTTTTCCAGAGAATTAATCCTGTATTAAAAGCTCATACAGGTGGAAGCATCTTTAACGCTAATTTAACATTCACCAGTCTCTTAATGGGTTTCTTTTTCTAAGGGTCATTAGTACAAAATATTATTTATATCAACATTTAATTAGAAGGGAGGAGGAAAGACAGTTTTATCTCATCTTTGACAGATTTGCAGACAAAACCAACAGGAAACAAACCATTTTGTGCTCCAGATCACTATCTTAAATCTGGTAGCAATAATCTGCTTCTAAGGAATGATGAGCTGATACCATGATACCAGCATGTCCAGCTGGATGGTATCTGTATTTCTCACCTCATATTCCTTTTCAGTACAAAAACCTGCTAGAAGTATGCTATCCTCCTCTTATCCTCTATGGTGGATTCTCTAAAGAAAACACATTAGAACAAGAAAAAACAAAACTTAATACTCCTGCTACCTATTCCTCTGTTGTTAAAAGGACAAACATGTAACATGAATTGTTAAATCTGGCCCCTTTCCTCGAAGGTAAGTTCCTGATTATGTCCACTCCTTTGAGTTGCATTAAATTGAATTACAGAAATTCATCCAAGAAAGATTTGAATGTTTTGGAGGCTTTTGTTTATTTGGTAAGGGTTTTTTGTTTGCTTCTCCCCCCTAACACTCCTCCAGTTACAGTATAATGAACCCTGCGAAGAGAAAATCAAAGAACAGATAACCAACACTCTATTTATTCCCATGTCTTTTCTCTGTTGGTGGAGAAAATTGTCAACAGATTTAAAAGAGAGAAAAAGCCCAATTAACTATGTATTCAGAAAGTCCTTTGCTCACTCATATTTTGTGATGTGAATATAGTAGCTTCAGTTTATAGCAATGTAAAATGTACTAAGAGCAGGTGAGTAACCCCATCCCAAAAGTCAGAAAAGTAAAAACATCATTCAAATGAAGTAAATTACCTAAAGTAGATGTTCTATTTGGATGGAACTCCAAGTTTAACCTGCTTTCCAAATAGAACTGGAAGAACAGCAGCATAGGAGTATAAAATTAACACTAGAAAGATTCTGATATTAATTTTTCCAAATACTGTAGTCTTTATAATGATTAAATATAATGTTTCCCCACTTACACATTCCAAATTCTTCTAGCAATGAAACAAGAATTGTCGTTTTTCTTATAAAACCTTTGGTTATATGATCTTATTTCTTTCACAGAGCAGCACGATACTTTAAGAATAGCTTTGATATTATTTCTGGTAACGAAATAACACCAATCTTAGCTTTTCTCATCACAGATTATCACAGAAAAACCCTGATGGAATTTGAGCTTATCCTGTTAGAGTCATAATGTACTATTCCTAAAGGAGTAATTTTTCTATATGACTTTTTTCTGCAGATAACAGCATTTTTTAAAATATTCAAAGTGGTGGCTTGAGTGAGAATGCCCCTGAACACAGTGTCATGAGTTCTTTGGAATAATTATACTATTCAAAAAATAACAATCTGCTTTTGCTACATCTGAGAATAGATTACATGAACGAGAATTAAAATTAGAGTATAGAACAGAAACACTATTTTCAGAATAGAATAAATAAAAGACTGTTTTCAGAATGGAATGTAATTAGTCTAATAGACTTCTCTTTCTGCTTATTTCTCACTCACCATCCACAGTCTCCTTATATTACTGTCGTCTTTAGCACAACCAGTTAACTGTGACAGGTTGTGTCTGCTATTATACATAAAGGGACAGCAGTGTAGTTGTCTGTGGAGGCAAATTGTACTTCACAGTTATTCAGCTTTCCTTGTACTGCTGCTGCTGTCAAAGTAGTTGCTATTTAAATAATTCAGCTATAAATGTAAATAACTAGCATATTGGCAACAACTAGAAGAACAAGAACACCTGGGAAAGACCTAGCAGTTCTATATCTGTAAAGCAAAGATATAAAATAAAATTTTCCCATATTTTATATCTGGATAGTAAAATTAACTTGAAACTGATATTAGAAAGGAATAAAATGCTCAGAACCGCACCTTATGCCTCTGATCAAGGTCTTTACTATGGTTTTATAGGGTAAATTAAGACTGCTGTTGTTTCCACAATATAAGGAGTCTTATCTGAGAACCAAATAGCTTGTATTGAAAAGAGAAAAAGTTAAAAAGATACTGAAAGCACACATATGTTTGTATACATTTTACTGCAACAGAAGCAGATGTTTAACTTAGAGGTGTGGAAAATAAATTTAAAAATAAACTAAGCAGTGTTCACCTAGGAAGAAATTTAAACGTTGTTTTCTTATTCTCCCCACACCCATGAATTTTTCTAAGTCGCGCTTAAGAAAAAACTATAGGTTGTGAGATTTAAAATGTTGGTATGTTTTATTAGAACGTTTTTAAAGTTCTAGAGAATTGGGATTGCTCAAATACTGTAAAGTTAAACTTGAAAACTGAAAAGAGAAGCAATTTTTTCCAACCTCTATTATTTTCCAGATAATAATTCCAATTTAAATGAGAAAATAATACTTGTCATCAAAAAATCAAAGTACATTCAAATTGAAATGAAGAGTTCTCCTTCTACCCTGGAAACATCAGGGAAAAATAAGACTCCTGAATAAGAAAGATAAATTACAGCATTGTGTATCAAATTAAAGAACAACCTTAGATTGGAACTGTACTTTACGTATCTGCTCACTCTTTTTATTCTAATGAATCACAGGCTTGTGGCTTCTATCACACTTACACATGCTTGCCTTCTCACTGCTTTTGCTCCCTGGTAAAAGGGAAAGAAATACAAAATGAACATGAGAAAAATGGAAAACAATTACATCAGAAAAGAAAAAAAGGACAGGAGAAGAATGAAGGATGAATGATTATTTAGGCACAACACTGAGACTTGAAATTTCTTGCCTTTGACAGACTTGTAGTTTTGGACTAGTAGTTTTGCACATCAGATGCAAATGTTGAGTGATTGACTTTAGAGTAACCAGGTTCCAAACAATGGTGATTCTTGACATATCTTGATAACATCTTCTCAGTGTAGGATTTCCCTTTCTTTAATTCCTTCTCTGAAAAATGGGAAAATATATAGCTGCTTCATGGAGGTGGTGTCTCTCCTCATGAATATCTGTATCTCATTGCAAAAAAGTGCCTCTCAAGATGAAAATTAGTATTGTAGTGATAGAGAGCCCTCAAGTGCCTTTGGGAGAACTTGTGTGGGAGAAAAAAAAGGAATGTAAACTGGATGTTTATTTTAAAAGGAAGGATAAATGGCCACTGGAAGTACCATGTGGAAAAACCAGTTACAAGTCTGTTAGAAAATCACAGCTTATTTGCTCTGTTTTGTTCCTTTTAAAAGAGAAGTCTGAAATCTGCATCCTAGAAGCCCATGTGATTTTTGACTTTTTATTACCAAGGTTTATTCTATCTTGTTTCATCATCATAAAAACATCTGGGGCTTGGAGTGAAACAAACCTAAAATAGCTGTTGCAACAGCATATTGAGGGAGCAAAACCTGTAAGCAGAAGTTCTTAAGATGAGCTGGAGCTGGTCAGCCAAGGAACAAAGCTCTGTGTCCTCAGCAGGAGCAAATGCATTGCCACCCGTCCCTGGCCAGCAACATGGAAATGTGTATTCCTGTACTCCTTTGCCTCAGCTTTCCTTCAAGAAGCAAACAAAATGTCAGCCTCCTGAAGGAATCCAGGTATGTCCAAAACAACCGAGTGCTTTAAGGATCAGTATCACCCAGTCCCTCCCTTTGACTGCTTTGCCACAGCTAGACTTTACGCAGTATTAGAGGATGTCATTAGTTTTGGGCACCAGGCTTTATTTTTAAACACTCCAGATCTAGTAGGACGTGAAATATGCCTCAGCGGGAAAGCAAAGACTCTAACTGCAAGCTCCTTTCACTTGTGTATTTGGCTCAGTGTTTCCTCTGTCAAGGAGGGGTTTCACTGGCCATTTGCAGCAATGATGATAATTTTGGCCATTAGACTGTGACAAATAAGCTCTTTTCTTCAGCATGATTTGTGATGGAAAATTTGTATGAGCTAGACTGATCGAAGAATTAATTAAATGACAAAATACAGTCGGTGCCTGGGGGTTCTCCCCTGTGCTTATAACAGGACTCCAAGGAGAGGCAAGTTCAGTGCAAAAGGAAACTGTTCAATTAAATTGACCCACCTTTCACCAGGTGATTTTCCAGGAGCTGTTTGGGCATTTCTCTACAGAAGTTCTAGGGGGTTCACTGATTCCTAGCTACTGTTCATCCATTATCACCACTTCTTCTGCTTTCTCAAGCAAGACAATGAGTACAAGTAAGTGTTTTTAATAGCAAGAAAACAATGCAAGAAAACAACCAACTTTTCTTATTTTTTTTGCAGGAATTGTTAAAACCTTTTGGTCTTAGCTATATTTCAGAGATATTTCCAACGAATTTGTTTTGACTGAATTCAGAACTACACTCATGAGCTCTAGAATTTATCCAAAAATTTACTGCAAAAAGTAAGCTAAAGACAATTACAGAATTAATTTCAAAGCTATTCAGTAAAAAGACTTTTTTCTTCATTAATTTCTGATTTTTACTGTATCTTACATGCAAACCAATAGCCCAACCTTTGGCAGAATTCCTACGAAACAATAGTTCCACTAACAGTTTATTGATCTTGCTTTCTTATTATTTAGCATCTGGTTTTGATATTAATTATGTAGCTTGTATAGCAACGGCTGTCACAGAGTAAACAACAAAAAAGCAGCTTCAATTACAGAAAGCAAAAGTCAACCAAGCACAAAGAATACAGTGAAACTAATAAACAACACAAATGACAAAATTATTTTCCTTCAGTTACAGAAATGGGCTGCCACTTTTCTGTCTGGGGAGTTTTGGCCTTCCTGAGTTTGGCTCTCATTGTTTCATTGACATTGAACATTTCACAGTATTTGAAAAAGAAGAGAGGTAAGAAACGTCATCTCCTTGTAAAGAATGGAGCTTTAATATTTAAATTGTCTGTAGAGAAAGCCATCACTGCTTAGAGATTTCAAGGCAACAAATTGATTAGTTTGAAAAGTTATCCTTTGGCCAGAATGATTCTAGCAGAGACCGTGCAACTTTTAAAAATTTTTAGGAGAGTCAGATACAATTACAGAATGATTGCTAACTGCCCAATCCACTGCTAGAAACAGCCACCCAAACCCATTCTCTCAAGACAAACCAACAGAATATGTACAAGGTGAAGAGTTTAGTTCTTACCAAATCTTTATTTTTAAAGTATATTTTTAATACCTGTAATTTTTTTTAAAGTGTACTTTTCATATAATTGGTTATTATTTATACCTCACTTTAAAAATTATTTTAAGTAGCTTCTCCCCAAATTCTTGAATGCTTATTAGAATTTCTGACTTCATGTACAGTTTATACTCAATCTATGTATTCTTGAAAAACATTCTAATTGCTTTTCATCATGGGATTCTAATGGAACTTTTAAAACAATGTGCCACTCACAATAAGAAACTAATTTATGTTAGAAGGTGACTACAGTCATACTCTGATTTTGGTTGAAATTATCTACTACTTTTTTGACAATTAATAACGCTAGTGGAACCTCTCTTCTGCATACAATGCTATTGTTGGGAAGTTGTACAATCCTCACCATTCCCTTAGCACAGGGAAAACTGCACCTGTGCTATACCTGCATGGGTGGGCAGGCAAACATTGGTGTCTTCAACAACAGTAAATACACATACATGTATAATCTACATAAACAGCAGGCCTGTGTTTATAAACTGAATTCACCAGGTGTAAGAGAACCAGGATTAAAAGAGCTGCTGGAGCATTTTTGGATGGGTGGGGAGATGGGTGCGGGTTGGTCTCTTTAGGTTTATTTTGTATTTTAGGGCCACTAGGCAGATATTTCCACGAGCAAAAAATCACAGTCATTTACAAAACTAACCTTGACCAAGGTTTAGGTTGGATTGACTGATGCTGCACTGCTCATGGGATTGGAGCTTACCATGATAAACTCTAGAGTCCTGGAGCAGAGGATGGAAAGTCAGGTGTTTCTGAGTTATGCATCAAGCTCTAGCAATAAGTCTCTTTGTAGCCATTGCCTCTCTGCTTTCAGTTTCTTCATCTTTCAGAGATATAAGCTACAGAACTAGTAAAATAAAACCCCCTTCACTTATCATATAAGCACACAATGCACGTGCCTAGTCAGAGAAAGAGATGAGGTAGAAGTGGAAGGTGGAGGAAAAAAAGGAATGAATTACACGCCTTACAATACGGTTTTGGGATATTGTAACCTAATGTAGGCTTTGCAGCCATAGCACAGGGTGTTAACACAAACATTTCTTGTGTTAGACAAAAGTATTTGAGAAAAGTAGAGGGATGACTGAAGAGCCAAAACTTTCAGTTGTATTCTTTAACTGAAATCAAAAGCATGTCTGTTGAGACAATTCTCTGAAGTGTTCTAAAATAGCATGTTACATTTTCTCTTAACCTTTTTTTTTTTTTTAACAAATTTTCCAGCTAAAATGCGTAAAGACTATGAAGAGAACAATCCAAGGTAAGTTGGATAAAAAAATTTGCTTTCTCCCAAGGGTGAAATAAGCAATAAATAATGACAGATGGCTTTGGAGGGATGACATAGATGAAAATTCAGTACCTCTTGCAGTCTGCCTGGAAATGTTGGAGACAATGGCTGTGGGAAAAAAGAAGTTTTCCAAAGAAAACCAGAAAAAAAAAATTCATGTGGGAGATACATCCTGCAGTGATTTTATCAACAATGAAATAATTGCATGCTAATTCTATAATTTTATCTGTTGAAGGGAGTGCAAAATACTGAACTAAACCAGCATTTACTTTATAATTAACCTCAGAACTCCATAATAATTTAAAAGAACTTTCAGAAAACAATGATGAATTATAGTCTGATAGTTAATATGTCTGGAGCAATAAATTATTTATGCTAATTTTTAATAATATTTTATATTTTATATTATTCATTAGTATTTACATTTCAAAACCAACTTTTACAAACAATGCCCCAAAGCAATGAAAGAGAAGTTGGGAAGTCTCTGTCTATTACTGCCTGTTTAGCTGAAAAATACCACTGAAGAACTGGCGTTAGATTGCATGGCTTCATTCCACTGATGAGACACAGTATAGGGATGCAACAGAAAAAAGTGCTTCCCACTAACAATTCCCACTCTACAAACACCCTTAGGAACATTTTCAAGTAACACCAGATGATAAAACACAGCATACTATTGAAAATCCAAAGATAAACTGTGCTTTTGTGTCGACACAAACAGAGAAGACCAGAGTGTGGACCTTTTAAGAACATAATCCCAAAAGACACGTGCAGTGCTTTAGTTTGTATTGCAGAGTGATCTCAGAGGACATGAACTGGGTTCCTTTCAGTGATCATTAATTTTAGACCTACATTGAACAGTAGCTTAGTAGTGTTGAGATAAGCTTTATACTTAACTAAGCTACAGGAAAGAAGAGTTCAATTATTGGCTAGATAATAAATCTCTCTTCAGAATATTCACATTGCCATGTCTGCCCCTTCCAGTAATTTTGGTCTTGTTTATTAGATCACATACAATCTGCTATGGAGATATATATATATACACATACACATATAGATGTATACATATATATATGCACACATACACAATCTGGATATTGGTATGTGTGCACTAAATGTTTATTAGAGCAGAACAGTGGGGTCCTAAATAAAGCATATTCTGTGAATTAAAAGTATTTTTCCTTTCCCCTTGTAGCTATGATGACTATCCCACAGAAGATTACCCAGTTTATGGCAACCTCAATCAAGATACTTTAGGTAAGATTTATTTTAGGAACGTATGTCTGTTCAGTGGCTATAATAAATATATGATTAAAAACTGACTGACGAACATGTTTTGCATTTGTCAAATGCCAAGCTTGAGAATCTACATCTTTTCAAGCATTAATATAATTAAGAGTATTACCACCTACTTGGGATAGAAATGCAAACTACACGTCATACTACACTACTATTTGTAAGAAGAGATCTCATACTGAATTTAATTTTTTACGGTTCAAATGGTCCTATTGAGCCAAGCATCTCAAAACAAAGAGCTCGTAAAGCTGCACCAATTGAAATAACAGCTTGATCCATGCATGTTAAAGCAATATAAACCACATATTACTCATGGTTCAAAGTCAGTGCTCCCACAGAAGCAGGCAGAAACAAGCACACACCAGTTCTCTGCTGTAGCTACCCAAAGATCATCAGCAACACTGACAAATATGCTGAAGCCCAGCAGCTGAGTGGTGGGCAGAGAGCTTTGGTTTGCTTTACTGGGCTGAAGTTGATAATCCTTGGCAGAGAGATACCACAATAAAGGCAGTAATATCACATAACTGCAGCTAGAGCTAGATACGCTGAGATTATGTCTCTTGAAGAGCTAATGGTGTTAAAGCAGTATTTCAGTAATATGAACATAAGTTTTTTGCAAGCCTTATTTGGGGTTAAGCAAAACTAAAGATCCCTGAACTGCAGGGAAAAAAAAATTAAAAAACCCAAACCAAACGTTTTCATGCATGGTTTGCATAAATTTATCTAAGTCAACACTCAAATGGATTTGACATTGTAAAAGCCTGGAAAACGTAAGGAAGTAATCTGCTTTACTGATGGTTAAAATGAGATATGAAATAAGAACATAACTTGCAGCAAATTTATAGAAAACTGGAAGTAAATTCAGGAATAGAATTTAATCACCAGCTGCTGCTGCAAGTCACTGCCCCTTTCTCAGCCAAAGGAAAGGTTGCCTGTGCTGAAAAATACATGTAGTTACCCTTACATTGCAAGAAATCCTCCTAGCACTCTAAAATTATGCCCACTTAGTGAATAAGGAGAAACCTCCAATCCATGAACAGTAAATGTTTTTCATTTCCACAGTATGTGTGTCTGAATTTCTTAGCTATTTGCCTCTCTATACACAGAGGGAGTGATCTGTGTGTGATTTCAAAACAAACTTTTACCAAAGAAAACTGGGGAAGTGAGTTCTGTAATGCAGAGGATCTGTTGATCTGATCTTTTAAGACTCAGTAATATAACTTAATAACTAAAACATTTTTCTACTTTGATAAGTTACAGAAGAATGTTGTTATGAGCAGATGAAGTCCCAACCTCAAAGACCAGTTAACCAGCTACAGGTATCTTTAATTTTAATGTTGGATTTCTGAATTAGGTTGATGTAGTCTGTCTCAGAGTTCCTGTGTTTATCCCATGACAAAAATCTTGACACTATCACAAAAATTACCATGCATTACTATCTCATTTCACCAAAGTATTTCAGCACAGACTTGACTATTCAATCTGAGTTATTAACGAGGAAGCAGGAAAATTATAGACAGCTCAAGTGCACACCTATGGCATGATAAAGCTCTGCCACAGGCATGCAGATCAGACTGAATTAAGTCTACTGCCATGGCTTATGTAAAAAATTAATTTGATCTATTTGTGATATCAAAGTGAAAACAAGCTGTATCACATGATACTCATGAATTTGAGTGGCTCTCTCCTGTCGAGCACAAAATCTATATGGCTTAACAAGTGAAAATGGAAAACAACTGTTTTCCATTGATCTGTATTTTGTTGAGATACATATGAGCATGCAAGCTTCAACTGAAATTTGCCTGTAGTTGAAGCATTCCCAGCATCAATTTCCTAATTTCCATGTATTTCACTAGGATCAATTTCCAGCCTCTCTCTCAGGATATTTCCAAAGGGTAAAAATATATTTTCTAATCTAGACATTTGTTTTCATTAACTTCATGAAAACAGAATAATCTATGAAAATTCCAATGTCAGTAGTCATTGACAGTTTGGTTTGAAAAACGGAGAAGCAGGGGAAAGATACAAAAGGCATACATTTTGCACTGGAAACGAGATCACATATATGGATGAGAATCATCCACTTTTGGTTTTCTGCAGAGACAAAGCATGTGAATAATATTGCTAACAACTGGATTCTAACTAAACAAAAGTGAGAAGAAACACAGATCAAATCATATCTTGCATCCCAAAGAACTTGGACTGATTTCATAACCTACCCTTCTTCCCAAAGGATCTTTCTAATGATATTTTGAAGAATTTTTCCTTATTGCCACTATGGGCCATTTACCATAGGTTATGTTGATCTGTTTTCTAGGCCCCACATCTTAATCGTTTGTACTTTTAATGGCTTGTATTACAGCTAGTTTGGGCATCCTTCAGCCACTATTATGATTACAGTGTAGACATACTCAGTCTCACGTATAATTTTAAAACAAGGGTAACTACTGAATGTTAAAAGTGAATTTCCCTTCAGGTGGAGTCTGCCAGTCAGATGTGTTATGCCTCGCTTGATCACAGCGTCAAGGGAAAACGCAGAAAACCAAGGAGAAAGAAAGATCCTTCATTAGAGGAAGATGAAGAAAGGTCATCTAACCCTGCCATGATGGCTTCCGAAGTGAGCATTTACCTCAACAGTGAGCAGCTGGCTGCTGAAAACACAGCAAAAGTAGAAGCCATCCATGACGATCCCATCAGATTAATGGGCTTGATTCATTCAGCAAAAGGAGAGAACATCTGAAGTGACTTCCTGAACCAACAATGTAATCATAAAGTGAGATCTCCTTTTTCATTCTGGATGAATGGTAGTAAAGGACTAGAGATAATATCCTGTCAAACTGTCATACCAAACAATGATTTAAAATGGGTAAGTGTTCCAAAGTGTCTTCCAAGCATATTTAAGGACTAAGCAAGAAGTAAATATAGGTCCAGACTGTCACTTTGAAGGATCTGCCCTTCTGAGGACAATTTGAAAGAACTGTGGAATCTGGTATTTCAGCATTCACGTGGTATCGATCCCAGTAAAAATTAATCCTGTGTTTTAAACAACCATCATCTTTCAAACAGTCCCAAAAGACCCACTGATTGTCTGTAGAGTTCTAGCAGAGGACAGCTCTTCTATACAGGTTTTATCAATATTTTTGAAAGAAAATTTTTTTCATACTTGCACATTTGGTGATTTAGTTGTTTTGCCAGTTAAAAACTCATCTGCTGTTCCACACCATGTACTTTCCTGCTGTGACTGGTTTATGGTAATAACGCAATCTAACTAAAGATTACTGGAGAATAATTTAACAGCTTGTTTAAAGTAGTAATTGTACATCTCACAAGATTTAACAGTATCTTTACATATCTTCGGTTTCCTTTAGCAATACCACAGTTAGTCTCAAATCTCAACTCCTCTACTAAATGCAATATTGTATCCAACCTTTTCCAGGAGTCCACAAAGATATTATCAAATTACCTGTAACAATAAATATCCTAGTAAGGATTTCTTCCTTCTAATACTCTATGTTATGTTTACATTACTATTGGGTTTTACATTGCCATTCTTGCTATTTTACAAAAGCAGAAAGAGCTTTTCATTTCCCCAAACAATTCACTTACTGTGTGCACATTTATCTTAAGACTTCAAACTCATTAAGTGGTAAGTTTTATGGAGTGGGCATCTCTTTTTATATTCTAGGAGTCATTAAGTAGTTGTAGCAGAAAACAGCAAGGCATGCTGATGTAATATGCCTACCTCTAGCTGTCAGACAGTTCTTCCTTTTCAAAAATAAAGGACACTAGTGGCTTTAAAATCCACACAGACCACAGTGTCAAGGAGCTTCCAACTCTCAAGCAGATACAGAACTGCGCAAATGTTTCAATTCCTGAAAACAAACAGAAGGCCTGAAGTACAGACAGCCAACACATAAAAGCAGAAGTGGATGGGCACATCCAGCCATGAGACAAATTTATGAAGAAGAAGGAAATCAGTATAAAGGAAGAAAATCAATATAAAACAAATAGTTCTCTGACAGCCTGGTTACCATTTAGTTTTGTTCATAGTTAATGATCTTACACAACATGCTGTAACTTCTATGCAAGACCAAAAGGAAGGGGCCAAGCCCTGCGGCCAAAGCTGCCCCAGTGTCACTGCCTATCTTGTGCTAGCACTTGCTTTTGTGTACAGAAATCAACTCAGAATGCTTGGCTGTTACATCCCAGAAACAAGGCAGACTTGGAATGAAAGTAATTGTGTTATCACAGTCTCAGCCCAGCTATCACTGGATAGGCAGAAACAAATACTGTTGAAGGATCTACAAAAACCACTTTAATGGAGAACCATATTAAACAATGGCCCTAAGGCCCTACAGGGGTAAAGAAGGAAGAGAAATCCAAAGCCAAATATCTAAAGCTAAACATCAGTGCATGAAGCTCTCACTTAATTTGATTAGAATGGAAGGAATTATATTTTGTTCTATAGTACGAACTAAATAAGTAATAAATCTCAAAATACACTTGCTTAGACTCACATCAAAATACTTTGATTAACAATAATATGCAAAATATTCATATAAAGTGTTTTAACACATCAGTGAGATGCAACTTTTGATTGTGCCTTTCTTCTAAATTCACAAGTTAAAGAACTTACACGAGTTAACTAAATCCAACCTGCCATTTCAATCTGATCATCAGTTTAACAGAAATGAAATACACACTTGTCTCATTGAGTGTAATTGTAGCAGTAAGTTCACCTCATGGGATTTAGGTAAATCTAGTTTCCTCTGTCCCAGTCTTCATTGTTTAGTCCAGCTATGTGTTTATGGCAATTTTCATCAGCTGCTTTCCCTTGCAATGTACCTTGTTAACAGAGCAGGGCATTCTTGTAAATATTCTCCAATATATCCTTGCTCTCCACATTTAATCACTGCTTCCATTAAATGACTGACTGTTGTGTGCAGACACTCTATTTCAGGATGATCTTTAGTGGCTTATCAACTGTTTCCAAGGCACTTTCAATGTTGCCACATTCAGATTTAGCTTTATTTCTCCAGCTCTTTAACCTGCATCAGCTTAAGTAAGCAACTGAATGACCTTATTTTTTTTAATGACTTTTGGGATACTTTTTCAAATGACTACTGAATTCTTAAATGAAAGAGCATGTTCAATATTGCTCCATCTTCAATCCATTAAGAGAAAGACTTACATAAACTATCAGATACTAGTTAAATTCTTAATGTATAAAGCAAGTTTCAACTAATTACAACAAAATAAGAAAAGGAGGTGCTAGGTCTAGGTTTATACCCTGTATATGTTGTATAAACAAGCTTACCTTCCTACCTGGGTGAGCCTTCATTAAAGTTGCTGGGTAGAATTCGTATCTAGTCAGATCATGTCCAAAACCCAATTCCAGTTAACCTCTAAGTTACTTTAAAACATTAATATATTATGCAATCTCTCAGTGCTGGTGTATCAAGAAATACTGGGAAAGAATTGCCTTAGCTAATCCAAGGAGAAGGTAGGGCATAAAGCATATTTCCTACAGAGCATCCATGTCTGAACAGGAAGAAAAATGAGCCGCAAAAAAAATTTCTAAAAGAACATATTCTGTTGCTGTTGTTGAAGGAAACATCCAAAGTATGAGGGAATGTAGAATGTGTATGAACAGTGCAGAAGTTCTTTCTGCAGAGAAAACCCTCACTGAAGCTATCTTCTTGTCCCATTCAAAATAGTACTTAAGATAACAGGATTTTGATTGTAAGAGCTAAGATAACACAAAACACTACTGCGTGCCCAAAAATAAAGCCAAAGAAAACCAATTTTTCCCTTTTCTGGAGCTCAGAAAGCTGACAAGGGGCAATGCTGATAAAAGAGAGTACTTAACCAGACACCACTAGCACAATCCCCTTGCCTAGAAAGGCCACAGCAATGAAAACTAGTAGGACCCCGACACATCATTCTCAGGTATCTGCTGTAGGTATACAAACTCCTCCTCAGAATTCCCATATCTGAAACAAAAATGTTGAAAGCAGGTATTTGTTCAGAATAATTTTTTATTTAGAATACAAATTGTGTTGGAACACAGAACATAACTTTATCAAATCCAGTAAAATTTATAAAATTTCACTGAACAATCAGCTTTAGTGAGCATCTTATAAAATTTTAACATTAATATGGCAAGACAAAAATAGCATATAACACTGAACTTGGGCGTATACTGATACATACAGAAAGCATGAATAGGCAGGAATTTAGGTGAATGAGCTTGTTCCTTATCTTATTATTAACTCATTAAGAATCAAAACTTATTAGCAGATAAAAGATAATATAGATAACACTTATTATAAGCACTTAAATACACAATTCCAACTTAGACATAAATTGAGTAAGAAATGCCCTGTCAAAAGGGACAAACCCGTTCCTGAAGAATTATAGTGCAAGGAAGTATAGATCAGAATTAGCTGTGTATTACAAACATCCTTGATTCTTGGAAGAAGAAAGAAAGTCAGATAAAGCGCAACATCTATAAAACTATGTTTTATCTTTAGCAGTCTGTGAATGCTCCTTGATGAGTTTTGCCTTGGAAGTCAAAGGGATTGCTAGGATTTTGGTCTTTGCCATCAGTGTAGCTTAGTTTTCTGTATACCCTGTGGGAAAAAACCCAACAATAACCAGTTTAGATGATAGAGTAAATTACACAAAAATACTATGTTTTGCTGAAATTCCAATGAACAGAATGAGATTGAAACAAATTGCCAAAGCAAAATAGCTGAACATCTGAACTGTGAACAGCTGGACTCCTTGTCTGAAATCCTATGTGCTTTCAGAGAGAAAGCTTTTCATGCTATGCCATTTTAAAGTCTCAGTAGTGCTACTACATCAACCTAAGTTATATATACTTATTAAGCTTCAAGATGCAATCTTTGAATGTATTCACCAATAGCTAAAAATTAAAGACATAAGTGAGAACCCAATTATTTCCTTGCATACTTAAGAAATTGCATAAATTTTTTTCTGTCATCTATTTTAAACTAATTTTGTTTACAACTGAAAATTAGGTATAGCAGTGCAGCTGTAGGACAGCATTCACACAGAGCTGAAGAAAAGTTCATTAGTTATGAACATTTCTTTATCGGAAATATCTATTTCATAATCATCTAGATAAAGGTAATCTAGTTCTAGACAGAAAGACAATATTTCTTTTCTTTTCAGAACCATTTATTAAGACACAGCATTTTGCCACATGGCTTTGGCATAAAACTTCTGAGGGATCTAAAGCCATTAAAGAAGAGCTTCAACGCTGGGAAACACAGAAAGCTAAAAATATCACTCCACAAGCTAAGGAAACTTGCCAGCTGACAGTCCGTGTTGGCTACAAATCAGCAAACATGTATTTGCGTAACTAAGGAACAAAGAAATAGATTTTATTCCAGATGGCTTGGCAAGAAAACACTCTGTGGAATCCTGATTTCTCTACTTACATGCATTAAGGAAAGAAAAACCATTTACTTTAGAACAATAATTAATCTTATAGGGATGGCTGTTTTGTATGGAGGCTGGAAAAAGTCGTGAGGAAAACCAAAAGGAAACCCAAGAACTGAGCAGAACTTTATTCAGCTAAGTGGACATACTCAGCATCACAGAAACATTGTTGTATACTCATCAGCTTGTCTCCCATCTTCCATTATATCAAAAATAACCCAAATATAACTGTTATCAATACGGTATGCATTTTTAATACAAGGCTCTAAGTTTTAATTCCATCTTTGCATAAACTGAAACTTTTTTCTTTAAATCATGAAGCCTCTTTTCTCGTTAAGTTCTCCATACAAGTAGTTTAAAAACACTTTCAGCTTCCTTTGAAGTTTTAATTTGAACACTGTGAGTAAATTTTGATATCAATTGTATGATCTTCTCAAGCACAGTGAAAATATTTCCTGACTGAGCTTGAGAAGCCAGCATATCTTGTGGTGACAAATTAGTTTTTTGGGTAAAAAAGCATGTAAAAAATGTTTTGGAAAATAAAATGACAAACTTGAAAATGAGCTTTTAATGCTTTTAAACACTATTAAGTGTTCATAATTAAAAATCCAAGAGATCTGAAGCTTGATAATCCTTTAAAAGTTAAATGTTTTGTAAGAAAAAACGATGTAGTAGGCTAGTATTTCGTGAATTGTCCTCCTTCCAGAGATCTAAACACACTGCCAGTAGTGGTATCAGCAGGAGGTGAGGATCTCTGATATCTTCCAAGCAGAGCCACTGTTGTATACTGAGCCAAAACGCAGGTAATTATGCTCAACTGCACAGAGGCTAACTTTTGAAAGTCCTTTTAAATGGTAATATACTGCACTCTCCACAGTCTACAGATCTGAGAGTACTTGTTAGCTCAAACACACAGCCACAATCAAAACAATGCTCTAGAGTATCTAAAATAATAAATGCCTCCACAATGAACACAAAATAAGGACTACAGCAGCTACTAAGCTAGGCTACTTGTGTTTGCTGGCTATCCACGCTGCAGTCTGGCTACTTTTGTCCACAGACATCTGCCCTTCAGTGTCCAAGTCTGCAGCTTAGCTTGGGCTCTCCCATACTGATTTTCACTCCAGAAACATGCACGAAACCTCCATATCTTTTCAATGGAAGACGAGCAGCAGGAATTAATTTTGAAATATCTTTTTTTTTCAAGAAGCTCTTACCTTTGGTGACACATCTTCACTCTTCTGGGAGAGCTGCAAATCGTCACTGTCCTGGGCCAGTCAGAGTGGGCATAAGCAATCCCAGCTTCTGGTGATGAAAACCAGTGGTGTGAAAAGGGCAAGAACAATCCTGAGTAACATGAACACTACAGTATGTTGTTAAAATATTAGTCTAATCAAACAGTGGAAATACTTCATTGGCATACTTCAATAAGCAAATTTCCCTATAAAAATAGTATCATGCAAAAGGTCCTGGCAAAACAATTTCAAATATATTTTAAAAGACTGAATATATTTAAGTGTAAGTTAGGTTTCTTCAAAATGCTTATAATTTGTCATCAGTAGAAAAATGTATTAATTTTTTTTATATCAACAGTTCCTTATACATCAGATATGAGTTAAAAGTTAAGGAAAGCAAAATAAGACATATAAGATAAGTTAAGGTCAAATAATCAAATTCTTTACAATTAATCAGTAATGAAAATTCAACCAAGCAAAAACAATGCAAACAATTATATTTCATCTGCCATTTTCTACTTGTGTGCCAGCTGACATTTCAAGTCACCTTCTGTATATTCCTTTACATGTTGGTTGTCGTCTTGATGACAAGGTTAATAAAAACCAAGTATGTAAAATAAATATTGGTGATTTTACTTTGCAGTACAAAAGTTAAGATTGTGTTATATACATACATTAATCAAAATCAGTTTTTGAAACAAAAACCAAAATATTGGCATTTAATATTTTACACTAATGTAGGTTTTTTGTTTTTGTTTTAATAATAAAATTCTACTGTCCTGAATTGGCAAAAGTCTTTGTCCAGATTTAAAACTAATTGATCTAAGAAAGCATGACAGTAGCCATGCAACAACTCAATTCCAAGTTTTTGTAAATCTGAAGAAACAAAACAAAAGCATTTAGTTATTCAAGCGTAGGATTAACAAACTACTAATTTCCTGCAGAACATATAGATACAGAAAGTAACAGTGAACTTGAAATAAAATAGAAAACAGGAAGAGAGAAAACTAGTGGATAATAAGAAACACTGTAGTAGGAAAAGTCCTATTTAACGTAAAGGTTCTTAAAGAACACATGTGATTCAGAAAACCCTTTTGTGTATAGATTCCTTACTTAAAGAAAGAAGCATATCCAATTATTACTACGGAAGGAGAGCTGTCACCTAGACAGTTGTCTATTGAGCTCTTTAGATTTACCATTTGAGGAAGCGCTTAGACACAAAGTGTCTAAAACTAACCTTGCAGGGAAGTACCAGGAATACCAAGAGAAGTTTTATCTGAAGAATCACGAAATCCTGAGTGCTGAAAATAAAGCATCAACAGATAACATTGATGAAAAAACTCATAGTTTCACAGTTTGCCTCAGAAGAAACTAGTGTGAACCTGGAAATAAGGGTCTGATTTAATATTTAAATCAACAAGTCTAATGATTCCAGTGAAACCCAGTAAAGCCTAATTTGTTTGCCTCATCTTGTCCAAATTAATAAAATGTCATCATTTCAGAAGGACAACACCTCAATCAACAGGATTGTTCTTTGAGCTTATTTTAACCAGAGACATTGTCTATTCAAATGTAACAAAATCACTGAGCATTTTATAATAATTTTCAAGGTTATTAAGTATAATGAGCTTCCTCACACAACCCAGGAGACCTGATACAACTTATATTTTAGCGAATAAATATCCCCAAAGCCATAAAATATCCCTACTGACCAAACAGCACCAGAAGCATGCTATCAGTAGTTCAAACAGCTTGCAGCTCTAATCCATTTTTAAGCCCTTCTCCAAATATATGTAGGAGTGCACAATCTTTTTTTGTTGTTGTTGTCACAAGGTTCTTAAGTACCTGACTCTGACAGTTGTGATCTTCAAAAGAGCCGGGGTTGCTGCCATTGTATGTGCTCAAAAAATCCATGCCAACTGTCTGAAGATTAAGCTTTTTTCTGTGAGAAATCTCTTGACATTTTGTTGAAGAAAAATAACATTCTGCTATATGTTTCAGTCGCTTTACTGGTGAACAAGGAAGATCGTTTTGAAAATTTCCTAATCTTTTAACTCTGGGAATTGCAGATAAAGTGCGAACAGGTGAGTTAACAAGAGCATTTACAGTTTCAGACATCTTTATTCCTTCATATTTCCTTAAATTTGAAGCTCTCTGAAACCCAGGAAGTTTTGGAACAGGCTCACTACACAACTGCTCATAGATCCTGTCAAATTCTCTATCATACTGTGTTCTGGGCCTCACAAAATCACTTAGATTACTTTTCACTAATCTTCCTTTCTCTTCAAGGTTCTGTGAATTTGAAAGAGGTCGTCTCAATACCAAAGGCTTTTGGATTTCTTCAGAACACACTTTGTAGTAGAGTTTTTCAAATGCATCTTCGTATTTCTGGGGCATCTTTGAAGGACTCTCCTTCATAAACGATGAGGAATATGAATGTTTGCGCTGGAAAGAAATTTGTCCTTCAGAAATTATTTTTTCAGGATTTATGAGCAAAGTGTTAGATGCTCTCTCAGAAGAATAGTTTGTGACAGGTGAAGAAGTGTTATTATTGCCATAGGAACTGCAAGCAGATGAACACAAGTCCAAGGTAGCACAAGAAAAGTCAGTTTTCTGAGTCTTACTCTCTTTTACAAGATGAAGTACTGTTGAGTCTGAACTGGCAATAGGTGTTACAAAACTGTATTCTGAGGAACATCTGTAAGCCAAGTTTTCACTTTCTTTGCATTCTGAACTCTCCAGTGAGGCTGTGGTCTGCAACTCATCTTCAGCTAGAAATGTCTCTCCCATTCTAGCCATAACATTAGGAAGAACAGTCTGTATGGAGACTTTTTGGCTTTTTCCAGATACCAGATGATGTTCTAAACTTGAGTCAGAGTAGTCCATTTTGAATTCATTTGTATCAGTATAAGGTACTAGAGCAGATGAATTATTAATGAGACAATTATCATAACAAAATTCTCTGCTCTCATTTCCAAAGGTTGGATTCTGATTGTCTTCCCTTCTACTGCTGCATATGCTGTGTAGTCCTCTCTTTAGTTTAAAAGGTCTGAACCCTCTTATTTTGTCTACAGTGACATTGATCTTTGGTCTTCTGGAATGACATCTTTTGGACCTTAAGTGTCCAAGCATGTATTTTAATATTTTTCTCTGAAAGTGCTTTGTCATGAGCCTTGTAAATGTCTCCAACATCACTGGATACAAGTCTGCAAGAGTTGTATTGCTCAAGGACCAATCCCCGCAGGCAGACTGGCATTCTTCCAAGATACTGTCACAGCAAGTTGAATTCAGTTCTGTAGAAAGTTGGAGTGTGGATATGGATTTTGTATTTGATGGAACGGGAAAACCAGGGTATTGTAACTGTGGAAATTTGGATGAAGAACATTCCTTTGACAACTCCAGTGTCTTTCTGCAAACAGCAGCTTGATTACCTATTTAAAAAACAAAGCCAAATAATTCAAGAAACTAAACCAGAAGAAGGAAAAAATTCTACACCTATTAGGGCACTTCCAGTGATGTATTGTATGACAGAAACAATGGCAGATGGTACAGACAGTCTTACTGTAATAGCATATTTCATTAAGCTTTACTTCAAGGCTAAATGGATAATTAACATATGACCCATTAGGAAAAAAATTAATACTTTTCCTAACCACATGCAATTCACAAACTAGAGAGGACAGAAATTTAATGTGCTGGAAAAGGAACCCAGTATTTTAAAGTAGCATAAAGCACAGATATAAAAAAAAATTTAGTTGTACAGGAAGACTTCTCTTTGCCCTTTGTGATTTCTGATTAGGAGAAACAGCCTTATCCAACAGGTTTTGTTCCTCTATTTCCACGTTACTTGAAAGCTTTGTACTTTGCTAGTACCACTGCAGCTTTACTTGCCATAAACCATGATGAAAGCAATGCTTTTTGTAGCTGTTAGTTGAAATATTTACATCAAAACTCTACCTTAGGTTTGCAGCAAATCTGGAAAGCTTCTGAAGCAAGTTTACTAGCAAAGTACCACTTTAAGTACCAGTTACCAGCAGACCCAAAGCCATTCTATTACAATCCTTGAATTTAAAATAACGAGAACGAAAAAAATCATGCTTTCATTTCAAAGAGCTAAATGCTGCTGAATATCATAACTACGCTTTTTTTTTTCCTGAGGCTATTTAAGAAAAACTGGATTTATGTATAAAAATTGTTTATTTTCTGTTTTTCAAATACATTTTGCCCCAAGCAAAATAATGTCTAACTTCCCTTCAAAATCCAACCTACTGAACTTTTCTGTTGGATAAATAATGCTTCTTTGTTTACAAGAAATAAAATATTTTTTCTAATAAATTTTAATAAAACCACATTTTGTAACTAATATATTTGACCAACAGACAAAAGATTTAGTTGTACCAGTCAGTTCTTGCACAGGCGAAGTTAAATGAAAACCTTTCGGCAAACATTGAGGTGTTACCTGAAAAACAAACAAAGGAAAAGACACTATCTCATATTCTGAATTTTTTGCATGTTAAAGGCAACATCAAAACCCTACTTGTGACTCCCTCTCATCTCTCCTTGCTAAAGTAGGTCTTATCCAGTTATGGTCCTAAGGGGCTTAGCAAAATTCAGAACAAGTGGAAAATATCTAGTCTAAGACTTCAGTAAGAATTGTTAAAAGTTACAAGTTTAACTTTGGAAAGCTATTTTTTGCAACTTATACATTCTGCATCATATATTAACCCCTTTCCTAAATAAGAAAATTCATACATGGACATATATATATGTATACATATACACATACACACGTGGATAATCTATACATCTCTGGCAACTCCACCAGAAAACAGAAGCTGTACCATATAACATAACACTTCACCTCCAGTCTTCCTCACCCTCAAAACCAAAACATAGCTAAAACTCTTTTTTTCTCTACAAAGCTCAAATTTGGACTTCTCAAAAAACTTACTGATCGAAAAATCGACCTGCATATCAGGGTTCAAAGACCAAAGTATAAAAGTAAAAAAAAATAAAAATACATTTGTAAATTGTTTGCTGTTTCTTACAAATCCTTCCTGTCAGAAACCTGAGATACTATAATATTTACAGACAGCAAGCAGGAGAGGAACAGTGAGGAAACTGCAGAGAAGTTCTGTTGGAATTCGTTGTGCTACCCAGTTACAGAGTTCTTATTTTATTCTAATTAGCTAATAATTTAGAATAGGAGATTCTATTAAATGTTACCTCAATCCATCTGGGAATTTTTCTAGCATCATCTTGTACTATCACATCCACTGGAACTTTGACTTTCTCTTGAATTTTTTCATCATCTACATTCGGAACCTTAAGAGAAAAGCAAAAAGAAATTAAAACACATAAAAATTATAGGCACTGACAAACCCAAATGTATTACAAATATTTATTGCAAACTGCTATTTATCTAATAAGAGATGACTTTGAATTTTTAGCTTTTTGTAGATTTTAATGCAGCTGAGTAGTCTCTCACGCTTTAGCATAGTAGTTAACACTTCCCAAACCCTATTCCCCCGTTTCATATCGAGTTTTCTAAATTCTTCAGGCCTGTTTAGGCTCCTTTCAAGACAGGACTATAGTAAACACATTCCCTTTAAGAACATTTGGACCCCAGGCCTGTACAACAAGATACCATCATAATCAAAGCAACCTTCAAGCTCCTCGGAGAAGCTCCAAAGGCAGTCCTTGCCGCGATGAAGAGGAAGATGAGGAAGAAAGGGGGTCTTAGGACCTCCGATTCAATTTCCAGGGAGGTGTGCCAGGGGGCAGATCTGGCGGCGGCTGCTTCTCAGATCGGACTATAAATTGTGGAACCCCTGGACACGGGGGCGCACATTTTCTGTACTCCTTGCACCAGAAGACCTTCAAAGACCTGCTCTTTCATCTTATCTCTACTAAATTAGCATAATGAGTTGTTTTGCTCCCAATTTTAAGGCAACATGACTTAGAATAGGAGAAATATGTTACCTCAATCCATTTGGGAATTTTTCTAGCATCATCTTGTACTATCACATCCACTTGAACTTTGACTTTCTCTTGAATTTTTCCATTGTCTACATTCAGATTCTTAGAGAAAAACAAAAAAACCAATTAAGACACATAGAAATTATAGGCACTGACAAACATAAATGTATTACACAGATTTGCTGCAAACTACTGTTATTCAGATGAGGATATCCAACAAGCATAAACTTATTTTTAATTTATACCTTTAATGTAAGAAGAAAAGAAAAATCCCAAGAAAGAAAAGCACACACTGGCTCTGAAGATCCGCAGATAGAAACAAAAACAAACAAAACACCCATATAAAAAAAAGAGAAAGAAATTAGAAACCTTTGGTAATGATGACTATAAGTCTTTACATGTATTCTTAACACCCTATAAGAATTCATAGACAAATTAAGGGCTGCGTAAAATCTAAGACTATTTCATGAGAAATGGCAACTCATTAATGAAACTCTCGCCTTCTGAAGCAGTTTGTATTAGCTGTTACCAGAGCCATGACACTAGCACTATGCTAAATAAGAAAGAAAAGTAAATCCAGTTTTAGTAATGGTATTTGAGCAAGCAGAACACAGGATTAGAATGGCTGCACACACAAAGCCTGTGTTATACTTTTCTTCATCAATATAAATACTCTGGGTAGTCTTGATACCCACAGACTAGTTTGGGAAGCAACAGCAGAAGATTCCTGTCTGCTTTTGTTGTATCACCCATTATTTCAGATTTACTTTTTGTTTTAAATCATGTTATCTACTTTTGTTAGACTCTCGGGTGAACGATCACATTTTTTTATAAGTGTTCTGACTTTACGCTTCATCCAGTCGCTGTTCTTCCTTACCTATAACAGCCTTTCTCAGGGTTTTCTGTTACAATACAATGTATAGTTTTCACTGGCACACTAATATTATCAAGACAATAACATTACTTCATAATGTCTTTATGACATAATTTATATTGAACCTCTCATTTGTTATACTTATTAAAAACATGTATCAAGATGCAGACTACATACAGTCTTCTGCTGACTACAACTCATCAGGCATGTGTAAGCTATTCAAATAATTAATAATTTCTATTGAACACAAAATTGCTCCATTACATTAGACACCAGAAACTTTTACCTGGAGGTGAAAGTCTTCAAATTTTCTTCGTACTGAAACCATTTCGACATCACTTGTTTCATCTAGAGTTTGAAGATAAATATTAAATATGGTTGCACTCAAAATCAAAAGAAAAAGTTTTTAAACATATACAAGTTATTGACTACACTAGTTTCATTTTAGAATATGATTTTCTTCACTAAAACTTTTTAGCTCTATTACATTTCCATTTCAAGTCCAATTGAAAAGCATAGTTTATGGGTTCATAAATGTCTTGAGGGAACAAAGAAGAGTGAAGATAAATTGTTTCTTACCACTTCTTCAAGATTTATATTAATTGTTTCTGAGAGTAAAGATTTTCATTTTCAAAGCTCTTTATTTTCTTGGTCTTCAAGATTCATTATTCATTAATGCATAATTCCCACTGCATTCCTAAATATCGCAACAAAGGTAGCAAGGACCTTCTACCACATTTCATTTTATTAGTTACTTTTCGTCAAGACTGCCTTAGAACTGACAAAAGGAGAAATAAGACAGACCTGAGAATATGAAAAAGCAAGTCACAATATTTAAATTCAATTTTTAGGTGGTCTATGTGTATTTTTGTCAATGAAATGCAGCAAAACTTTTTTTTGCTAGAGATAGCCAGACCTTCCAATTCATCATTAGCTAAAGCCACAGTCTTCCATGATCATAAAACATGTGACTGCACTGTAAGCCTTGATTTCTGAATCTCCCTGGGTTCACCACAGAGAGGGAAAGAGGAGAATAACCCTGAAAAGGAAAACCATGAGTGAAAAAAATCTTGCTTATGATACTTATCACTGCCTTGTTACACTATCCTTAAACTGCTAAAACCAGAATGAAAATCTTTTCCAGCTCATCCCACCTTCCCTTTCAGTTCCCTGTCAGTGCAATCACTACCTCTGTGCTATAGAGCTATGATATAGATATTTATGAAAGAAATGCTGCCTTTGTGGGAGACAACACAATTTCACATCTTCTGGTGAAGATGTTGAGCAATCAGAGGGTTGGCTTTGACAATGTACCTGACCCCAGAAGAATTACTAGAACTGAAGCCCCTACCTGTCAGATTATCAGTTTTTTCCCACATGACCAATGGAAGACAAAGTTGTGGTCATTTTATTCATGGGAATTCAGTTACTAAGCACCAGTAGTGGAGGAAGCAATAAGAATGGTAATGTTTTAATTAGAAGATTTTTCAGCCTTCAATTTCTGTTGTAACAGCTCTTACTGTTTCTGCCATTCCCTCTTCTTCCTTGAGTAGAATTGGGCACAAAACTGTCAGATTGCTTCCTAAATGTTCACCGAGACAACCAGACCAGACCACTACAAAAATGGGAGGTTCTTGAGATAAAGGGAACAGCCGCTGTGCCAAGGAATGGTTAACTCCATCGCCAGTGACAAATTATTAGAAAAGAAGCTTATATTACAGTGAATTGATCAGTATGCAAGTTGAATATTCTAAGTGTGAATCCTTACAAAAGGGTAATTTTAGTATTACTTCAATGTGCTGTCAATCATACTTCAAATCACTTGAACGGCATTTATTTGCAGAGGGCCATGGCACAGCACAGAATGGAAAAAAAACCGCAATATCTTCTCCAGGGAATCTGAAAGTGTTTTTAAAAGGCCAAAGGGGAAATATGGGAACAGCTTTGCACCTTGAATGCAGAACAGAGAGGAAAAGTGAAAACTCCTACCTTTCTCTCTCTTGAAAATTTGACCTATAATGCAGAAAGCTGTTTCTCTAGAGATGCCCTCAAACACTATTGCTAGCTAAAAGTTGTAACTTATTTACCTCTTTCTCCAAGTAAATTCATTTTTCTGTGATAATGTCCTAATAGATACAAGATATTGTTCAGAGATAAAAATCACTATACCCTGCCATGCTGCTTCCTGTGAAAGCAAAGATTGTAGCCCTAATTTCCCCTATTAAGGACAGAATAATAGTTGCAGGTACAGGTGAAAGCTGTTTCACTATATTTTTACCTGTTGTTGATAGGCTTTCAAAACAAAAATACTGTACAATACCTGGGAAAAAAGTCTGCCTTCACTGAGAAGTGTGAAGTATTCTGTATGAATACTAAAAATGGAAAAAAACTTGCCCAAAACTAAAATTTTAGCTAAAACAGCTAAAGACATGCTTTTTTCCTTAAGTTAGCATGCCCTATTGCTAACCTTTTAGATACTAAAAAGCCCACAACCACCAAACAAAAAACACCAAAAAAAACCACCAAAACCACCCAAAAAATTCCCAAACACCAGGGTGAATTCTGTTTCTATGTGAGGAATCCAATCCCATATCTCTAGAGAATCTAATTTCTACATCTTACTGTATTTGGAGATAGCTGGGACTCACCGAAGTTTCTAAAAATCCTCTCCAGTCTCTTCCTAGAACATTCACAAGAGAAGGAGGAGGAGTGGATAATAATATTATTGAACACTGCTATGAAGATACCAGAGTCTGAACCACATCACTCATTTATTCCATGAGTGCAAAGTTCACTTAGAGAAGCCAAGCTACAGATGCCTCTGAAATTTCTTCCCTATATTTCACAGAGGAGGTTGAGAAAACACAAAGTCATGTTTTCTAAATTTGCAGAAATTATTTTGTCATTCAAATAGGTATTTGAAATTATCCTCTCAAATGATAGGAGGAAAACATTTCAGATTGCTATTTTCTCTTTACCCTCAATAGAGAAGTAATTGTCTGCCTTGGACACAGCTATGTATTTATATGAAGTACCTAAAACACCAGCAATTACTCTTTCAGCCATTAACTGCTAGTTACCACCTGGGTATAGTTTAATTTATGAAAAATAGTAAGTGTTTATATGCACAAGAATCAAAAGATGTTGAGTAATACAAGTTTTAAATATTTAAAAAAAGAGTCAAAATCTGTTGCCACTAGTTAATACAATCAATTACTTGGGAAAACAAGGTCAAAACCACCCAAAACTTGGCAGACAAGCCACAAGACTGATGCTGAAACCATAACAAAACTAATGAAGAATTGTTGCAACTAAATGCAAACCTGTGTTTATCCCATCACTAGTATTTAAGTATAATTGTAATTATTAATAAAACTTCTGTTGCCATCAAGGCCAAGAGTTCTGTTTCGCTATTCCTTTTTTAAGAAAAGGCAGTTGGACATATTCCACATTGTCTTTCCAACATATCAGGGATTCAAAACTGAAATTTCAGAGGAATCTGTATATTGATTTCATAGTACTACCAGTACCTCAGGCTCTTGCTATTCCTATTCTCTACTTTCTGAAAGGGTACAGAACATGTATTAAAATTATTTTTACTATATTAGAAAGTGATGAAAAAGTTATTTGCAATATTTTTCAAAAAAAGTTAAGACAGCTAAATAGTAAATTTAAAAACCCACCTATATCAGTTGTATCCATTTGAGTGTTCTCAGAAGATTCCTTAAAAGCACAACGAAAGGAATTTTAATATCTGGTAGCATAAGCCATATTAACTAATCTCTAGAACTTTCTGCTCTCACTACCTGCTCAGTGGTTTTTGGAGGGGGGTAGTGGTAAAACAAATGCAGTCATATTCCACAAACTTTGTCCAAATGACACCATCTTTATCAACAAATCTGTACACAGATTTACCTTGACTCCTATCTCAGTAGTCAGTGGGAAGACTTTTCTTCCCAGCTCTTCTTTATTAAGACAAATAATGCAAGAAGTATCTATTACCCGACAAGTACAAGAAACAACTGAGAGATGAATTCCAATCACCAAATTAGCATGGACTGGGGATTTTCTCTGTGCTCCAGTGGATAAGGAAAGTTTCTGAACTGCTTACCTTGAACAGTGCTTAACTGACTACTTCAAACAATCTATACATAATATTTCAAATAGTTTTCTTGCTCTGTTTTGTAGAAGTCTTGATAGTGGCATAGAATAAAATGCATAAATACTTACCATCTATATCTGACATCACGTTCCTCAGAATTTCTTTTTAAAAAAAGTCTAAATCTATTCTGTCCAGTGCAATCATAAAATTAATTTATAGTGGGTTAAAATGGCACCAATAAAATGAGACAATTTTAACTACTATCTAGAGAGAACAAATAATTATGAGTGCCCAGTGAGACGGCCCATATCAGTCTTTAAATGCCGAATATTTTCTCCTTAAAAAATAAGGAGTCAAAAGAAGCTATTTTAGACCACACAGATTTTACAAATAATAACTAAAAAAGTTTGACCCACATAATGCCTAACTAAAAACACACTTGATGGTTAAAAGCCTATATCCAACTGCCCTCTCCCTCTTATAATAAATGGAAGGGTAGAATTCAGCTGAAATCCATGGCTGGTATCATTGTACAGGACCCCCCCCCATGATTAATTTCTTAGCTTTTGACAACATGAATACGTTTTCCCAAAGAGGCTGTCACAGAATTGTAGAATGGTTTGGGTTGGAAGGGGCCTTAAAGATAATCTAGTTCCAACCCCTCTGTGATGGCTTGGGAAACCTTCCAACAGACCAGGTTGCTGAAAGCCTCATCCAGCCTGGCCTGGGAGCACTTCATAAAAGCAGATGTGTAATGTGGTGCCCATACCTGATGTACTGATGAATGTCCACCTTCAAAATCACTGATCCGTCGCTTTGATGTTCCTTAGCACGAAGGGAAGGAAAAAAAAATAATTCTATTACAATTCTATAGGTACTCAGTGTGGTACCTGAACTCATTAATTCTTCATTTATATATACTCTATTTTAAAAAATATTTAACACAAACATTCAACAGAGAACATGCATAGGAGTGAAACAAAGAATAGACAAGTGCCAGAGCATGTTTTCGGCCAAATACAGGAGACTAATTCTGATCAGGTTTACATCTACCATACTACATGCTTTCTTCTCAAACTGAAGCACCACAGAAAATAAAATTCACCCCTTCATCAGGGGGCATCACTTGAACAAAAGGAAGACAACTGCACACTTTTTGTGCATTTTCCTTCACATATGTTGAAAAGGAAAAGACTACTCCTGAAGCCTGAGGATAGAGCCCCAAGCCTTTATTGCATCTTTTAATTTTAGGTAACAGGGCCCTCTAAAACTGCTGTCTGTCTTCCTGCACAGATAGACCCATCCACAATCTTTGTGGGTTGTTTCCCCCATCCCCCTATTTATTTCATAAGAAGTAGGAAAAATAAGAACTGTAAGATCTGTCTAATTTGGCTGAGATCTCCCCTTTTTACATTTAAATCAGTATTTTGTTCTTCTTTAGCTATCAAAAGTCAACCCAATATGAAAAAACCCCAAAGCATTAGACCCACAGAGAAGAAATCTTCAAATAAATGTGATTTCCACATAAGGTTATTTCACAATTAGCCTCTGAGCTAGATATTGATGCCACTAAAATTACTCAGACTGAAAACTGTTTTAGTGTTGCCAAAAAAAAATTTCATTTGTAACCACTGCTTTGATAAGAGTTAAAAAACCTTATCTGTAACAAGCTACAACTTCCGAAGTCTGTATACAGAAATTTAACCTTTCTCCAAAAAGAAGATCTGTACCTCCAAATACAGGACTCTGAAGGTACTAAAGCTGTAGTGGGACTTCTCATGATTGGATGCATGGGATAAACTTGGACTTAAATAACAGAAATAATACACTTGTTTTAGCAGGTATGTTTATCCTACTCGAGACTGTCATCAAACAAGTTTCAGTTTCATGCAGAATTTGTTATCCTTGTTTTTTTTCTGCATTTCTGCTTCTGGATACATCGATGTCAAATATCACAAGCCATTTACTTTTTTCAGTCACATGGTGAGAAAACTTATGCCCAACTCAGGCACAGAAGTGTTATTTACTCGTACAAACACTTTGTGTTATTTAATGGGTTCCAAGAAAACACCTAGAGATTTCCAGTTTTCTAAGGGCTTAAGGAAAGGAACCCTAAAGATGTTATCCATTGCTTCTTACATTTTAAACCAGGAACAACTACAACTAATGTACCTCTAGAAGTCTAACCCCATTCTTAAGAGCAACTCCATCTTCAAGAAATGGATTTTGGGACTTCCTTATGTTTACATTTGAAAAGCTTTTGTAACATTTAACTTCTCTTGTTCTTTTTGTTTTATTTTATTTTTATTTCTTTTATTTTTCCCTCCATTTAGGTCCAATCACCAGTGGCTCTAGTAATTTGCTTCTTTTTCTGACTCACTCCAGACAGTCAGGATACTATGAAACACAAACCAAAGTCCTCCACCACATGCCTTATTGCTGTTGAACAGTGTAGAAAACCTATTTTTTGTGTTTTAGATGCTAGGCACCTGTGCATATCTTCTAGCACAGAGTGTGCTATTTTTACAACAGGGTGATATTCTCAGTTGGCACAACCAGTTTTCTAAATTGTCTCTTCCTGTACTTGATTATTCACAAATAAGTCCAGTACTTGAACTTCTTTGCATGAAATTACACAAAGTTTACTTTTAGTCCAAATTTTTCAGACCACCTTTCCTGGGGTCAGCTGTACTCGGTATCATCTGAGACTTAAATTAAGGGTGTCCTCTCCTCTATTTACTTACAAACAGATAAACTAATAACTTGCACAGGACAAATCCTGGGAAAAAATTCCTAATGTTTCCCTTCAGTTTGTACACAGACCATTGGTAACTATTCTAAGTACAGTTTTCCAACCAGTAGGACACTGGGCTATAAAACTACTCTCTCCTAAAAAATTCATGAAGCATATTATCTAACTAGAAAGCTCTGGTTTCAGATTGTAACCTTCTCTGGAAATGTCTGTTCACTATTTTGGAGAAAACTACAGAAATGCTTCTTTTAGAATATATTAGCAATGCATTATTTTAGAAGCTGAATAATGCATTTTCCAAACATATCTGGATTGGGAACACAGGAAATTAGAATAACACAGTATTGTCCAGTTGAAACCCCTTACTGAGCAAGATGTCTGAAACACCACAGAGGGTGTTGTGTTTCAAAAAATTTTTTCAAAGAAAGAAAGCCTTTTATATGGCTAATATATAACTGCTCTTGGAGGTTGAAATTTAACATACCTGGTCCTCCCTTAGTGAGAACTGCCATACAAGAAAAAGAACAAAACCAAACCACCCCTCAAAGGATTGTCATTTTAATCAGTAAAACTTTGCGGAGGGTACTGGACATTCAATCCAAATAGTAAAACTCGATTCCAACAAAACTCAGAATTGTGTGCTGGGAAAAATAGCCCAAGTTGTATTCCAAGGGCAGGGGTTCATTGATGTTAACACTATAAGTATTCACCCAAGTTCAGTGTCTAGATATTTAATCCCTAAGATAACTTAAAACCAAAATTAAATAATAAAGACATTTCTCAGATTATATAAAAAATATATATTATCAATTTTTCTGCTTCTCTGCCTCATCTGTAATGCAACACAATAAATTTAAAACTAATTTGATCAAGCCCTCATAGCATTTAAGAACTCCAAGTAAATTCCTCATTTAAGAACTTAGGCATTCATTCAGACTCTAGGTCAAAACACAAAGATTAGCAAAATACTTTCTGTAAAAGGCTTCAAATACCATATCTTTGAAAAAACTGACTAACTTTCTTTTTGAGCTTTACTGCAGATTATAGACAAGTTTTTTGGTACTATTCGGCCCCACCAGGCGAAGGGGGTGATAGAGGTAAAGGTCTGGACCATCTGAATCTTTTTGTACCAGACCCTTATTTCCCAGCTTTACATTTAAATTTCTTAGGCTGATTCAAAGGCTATACCTGAACACTGTACAGAGAGGTGCCAGGCCAAATTTTGTCCTCAGGTGTTCAGTATAAAGGTTTCTCAGACGAATGTCATAAAATAAGCAACATCAAAAAAGCCCATGTCAAAAACCTTAAGAAAATAAAGCCCAACATACCTTCACTGTATTACACATGAAAATTTCCCCCTATCACTTATCCCAGGAGAAATATATATTTTGTCGGAACATACAGCTCCTTTTCAGAACAGAGAAAATGTTCACGTCACACCACCCCTATACCCTCTCGCCAAGAGTATCACAGTTATACTTTGTTGAGCTGTTTGTTTCGTCTTCCATCATGGTACTTGATCTCTAATAAAGTAACTATACTCTGCTTTTTCCTGCAGGAAGCCAGATTCATTCAGTATACAGAATGATTTGCTAAATTTTTGATAGCTCATCATGCAAATTCACGAGATTCTTTTAATACCTCTCTTTTTAAATATGCCTATTAAGTTAGTTATTTTCAAAGAGCTAACAACATTCCAATTTATCCACTTGTACAAAAGTCAGGGCTGGAATTTTCAGATTCAGTGAACATCTGACAAAACTGACAAGTACAAAGAAAAGGTCTTTATTAATTGATAAAGGGAGCTTATTTTAATCAACTTGTTATGATAACAACATCAATTATAATGCATTTACTCATCTTGAGCATTTTAAATTATATTTCTGAACACTTCCAAACATAAGTATTGTTGATTTATTGGGTGGTTTTCCCCCACAAAAAACAGTGAGTATCCTGAAGAGTTTAGCATAAACCCAGAATGTCTTCTATTAAGTCAAGATTTTTTTGGGTAAGATGATTTATAGCACCTTTTTTCAACCTTTACCTGCATTCCTTTGACTTCTTCTATTATGCTGCAATTAGAAATAGGAAAAAAAGTCAGAATAATCCTACAATGGTAGAATTATTTTAATCGTTGCCTTTATTTACTTTGGTATATTCCACAACTAGACACCTCTTAAATAACCATTCAATTTCCCTCAGGTTTCCCATGGTCTTGCCAGAAAACCCAGAAATACAGAGTAAAACTTGCCTGATCATTCACTTTTTTCCACATTCTTGCTGCTAAAATCAACACAAGAACATAACCTTCACCCACATAAGAGGTTAAGACAGAGAATTTCTCTTGCAGTCCTTAATGGATTTAGCCAGTCAAGTTGTGCAGCAATGCTTAGCAGTTCACGCACAAGGTATTGCCAGGGTGGAAAGGAGGGGGAATCATAAATACAGCCCCTTTTTTGTCTCCATTAAATGCACTCTTGTTCCCTAAGACTGAATTTCATTCCTCGTCCCCTCACGCTGTGGGGTTCAGAACAGCTTCTGTGTAAACTACCAAGGCACACTACAGAGATAGAGCCTGACACAGTGAGTGGTGAGACTGCAAAGATACTTCAATTATTTTAGCGTTATTTTACAGGGAAAAAAAACAAAAGAGAATGTAAACTTGAAGAGCTGATTACCTGAACCAAGATAAATTGATTCAATGTATTAACTTCAATTGCAACCTTCTGATCCAAATGTATGTGTTCCCAAATGACAGCAATTAAAAAAAAAAAGTTTCCTGGTTTACTAGTTGTGCTAATCGCTGATAAACGGTCATCTATTTTAGTCTATCTCATCTGAAAATCTTAACCAAACTATCCTAAATCCCTGCTATCAAGCAGATGTTGACCTTATTAATTAACACTGCTTAAAAATATTATATGGCATGGTAAGATTAGAATGTAATCCAAAATATATATATAAAAATATATATATCTTTATATATAAATATTGCTACATTTTGACTGCGCAGTAGGTCTATATTATTAGATACCTCAAGTATTTCCTTTCTCCATTTTTTAATATTCTTGGTTGACACATTCCCCCATTTTTTTCGTCCTAGAAATAGCAAGAAATATCAATATTAACACCATCCGTACCAAATATCACTGTAACAGACATAAATATTTAAGAAGATATGACAGAGTAACAAAGCATTATCAAATCTGAACCACCTCCATTGCAGAAATAAAAACTTAAGAGGAAAACAAACCAAGAGAATATGGTAACTCTAAATTAATTGCAAGGTCAGGCAAGGAAAACAAAAATAATCACACGCTGAGTCTGAAAACACTGAGTTAAAATTCAAAGAGCATTACAGACAAATACTTTTACTTTTTAGATTTCATTTAATGAATGCAGACTACACGGTATGTGAGCTTAGTTAAAGACATAATGAAGGCTTTACAAGACTGAGGTTCATATTAATTCCATACTGAATAGAGGTTACTAAACCAAAAGCATAACTAAGCTTTTACTAATCCAAAACTGTTTACTATGGTACTGTATGAATGTTTCCTCCCTCTCCCAGTGCAAGCTTCCCAGTCTGTAAAAGCCTTTGGTGCACTGTTAGCACTTGCTGTGTATGTCCAGTAAGTCCTACTCTGCAAGAATTAATAAGGCAATTTACATATCATAACCCTCACATCAGTGATAACAAAAACTGGCAGAACATTTCATTTCCCAGTAAAGCCACCAAGATCTTAAGTCACAAGTCCCACTAAAGCCTTGAGCAACATATTTTAAAACAACAGCTTTTCTCACAGTAAGCTTTCCATAAGTGTTACCTCTCTCTAATTGATCAGCCATTACAATAAAACACTGGAATAAATATGAGGTGGCCCAACACGGTATAGATTTATGCTGGCCACATGGGAGCACTCAGTGAAAGGTTAGACATGAACTTCCTAGTCCACTCTGACCTTTGGCACAACAGAAATTTGTCAGAGGCGTATTCAGAATACTAAGTGGAGATAAAACTACAGAATCCATTCATGCATATCAACTCCTGCTAATATTTCCATTCCTTCCCCCCAGTCTTCATTTTGATTCTTCTTCTTACAAGGCACCCAAACATTAACTATTTCTTATCCCGAACTTTGCTAACAACTCTCTTCTAAAATGGAGCAAGCAATGGACTAAAATGGCACATAAAAGTAAACTCTTATACACGTGACAAAGTTTACGTATGAAATGTCTTACCTAACTGAACAAAACTCAGTATTTATTGCACTCAAAGGTTCTGTAGCTGCCAACAGTTGCATGCTTTAGTTAGTCTAAATACACAGCATGTAAATATTGAAGCTTTTGGAAGTTCTTACCGTTAGGTGTATCATAAGTGAGAGTTTCCATGGAAACAAGGTAATCATCTTCGAAAGGATGATTATACTAAATAAAAAGGACCATTAAATGTTAAAATAAATTATTAAAGCAAAGGTTTTTAACGTGCATTATAACAACTGTTTTTAGGACAGTTTTGTTTTGTCCTAATTCGAAATTATCGGTGTGCTGGTTTATTGACCAAAGTCAGATGTTGGCAATTTGGAACTATATAATTCCTAGGAGAAACAGGTATCTTTTAAGCATGCATGCAGGCCATTCAATTCCAAGGCATAGCCAGGAATGACAAAAAAGGGCATCAGAGATTTCTCAGAAGTGGTTAAGTTCCTCTCTTACAGTTTCCTCCAAACTTAGTCTGTAGTAGCTGAAACGTAGCTCTTGACATAGCGCTACAGCTCACGACACGTAAAAATATCCACTCTGACAGGCGACGAGGAAAACGCCCTAGAGCCAGACCTGGCCACGTGCCGTCCCAGAGTGTTTCCCCGAGCAGGGAAGCTTACACCCCTGGATAAACACACGCATCTCTGCGTGGAGGCGTGACATTCCCACACCTTTAACACAAGATGGCTCTGAAGTGAGGAGGATTCCTGGAGGGAGTCTCCCACTTCCCGCAGCTTCACTGAAAATGCCTCACCTCGCGCCAGCGAAATGGGGCGAAGGGCCCTGTCAGGTCAGCTCGCACTTAGGATTAAGTCGCTCATTGAAGCCTGGCAACCCCAGGTTTCAGTTTTACGGATGCATTGCGGGAGCGGACCCTTGGCCAGCCCGCTCCTGCCAAGGCACAGCGCAGATTTCACAGCTGCTTTCGGAGCCCCGCCGAGGCGGCAGGGCCGCCCCCGCCTCCCCGCCCGCCTCAGCGCTGCGCCCGGAGCCCGCGCCCTCCCGGGCCCAGCGGCTCACCCGCTCCAGGATGCGATTCATGGAGGCCGTGAAGCGGGCGCTGCTCTGCCGCAGCTGCTCCTGCAGCTTCTCATCCACAGGCAGGTCCATGCCGGGGCCGCTCCCCTCACGGCCGGAGCGGGGACCGACCGGGACCGCGCCGCCACCGCCGGCTGCCCGCGCCGCGCCAATTCAAACCGCGCCCCGCCCCTGGTCCGCCGCCTCTCATTGGCTCCTGCTCGCAAGGGTGGGCGGCCTTCCTCATTCTGATTGGCTGCCGGGGCCGCAGAGTGCCCGCCCCCCGCTCCCCCCGCTCCCGGCCGTGGGCTCAGGGCTCGCCGCGGGTTGGACGCCCAGGCGCTGTTCTACCTGGCAACGGCGGCTGGCGCGGGCTCCCATTGGCTGCGGGGGCAGCGACCCCGCGGGCGCCGCCGTGGCGCGGGCATTGAAAACATGGGATGAGCCACGTCGTGCGGAAGAGATGCCAAGGTGCTCCCTGCCGCCAGGCCCCCTTGGGGTCGCCGGCCGGGCAGCTCCAGGCGGAGCTGTGCAGAGCGTTGTCTTCCTGTCGGATTCGGCAGAGACCGCCGGAGGACTCGGGGCTGGGGAATTTAATGTTAAGCGGCTGCCATGAGTCAAGCCCTTCCCAGTCACTCCAACTGGTCCCATAGCGTACCAGGCTGTAGGCCACTGAAGAGGAGTCAAGCCTGACAGAAGCGCTTGGATGATACTCTCCTGGGGCCAAGTTCTGTGAGGGGCGCTGGAACCAGCATCACTGAAAGCGTGACCTACCCACAAGCATTGATACTGTGGATATCATCCCGTTCCTCCCCCATATTCTCCATTCTCTTTCTGTAAATAAAGATTTTAAAAACAACAAAATGTCACCAGTGCATCAAGTACCCCGTAACCTCCAATTCTGAAGACATTCGCCATTCTGCGAATGTAAAGACAGAGATGGGTTTTTCGTAATGCCTTCTTGTCTAAAGCTGATTTGTATTTATCTACTTGCTGTTTATTCAGATGTAGTAAATGTTATTTTTTAAATGACAGAGCTAAAGAGAAGTGCATAAGTTCATCCATTTTTAAGCATTCCTATGTGGTTTGTGAAGTTTTCACAGCTGACAAGTTGTGTACTGAGGCCTTACCTTATTTCTGTCAGGTCTTGCCCTTTTTCTGGTTCTGCGTTAGGGCCTTATTTTCAAGGTATGATTTTACTGCCACCACTGCACAAACCCCTGTGTTCAATGGTTATATCATGTGTGTGTGTGGTGAGCAAGCCAGACAGAACATTAGTGAAGTGCTGATTTCAGCTTCCAGGAGAAGGAGAGATGAGTGCGGTAATTCCAAGCAGGCAAACTAGATCTCACTCCTGTATTTGTCACTCTTCTCCCGTCATGATGAATGCAGGACAAATCTTCTAAAAAACCTCTGAGAATCTCACTGATGATCACCTAACTGCCTATTCCTTATTTTATTGATACCCACCTGGTAGTGGATTTGCAGAAGCTCTTAGCACTTTATATTCACTTTAATGGAAGATGTGCCTTGAATACATGAAAAATATATTATAAACTCATATAAACTTCCTAAGATTTGAAAATAATAAATAAAGTGTAACTACCCTGAATAAATCAGAATTTCTGTATCACAGGTTGACTTGACAAAGTTGTGGGCACTTATTAGTTTGAACTGAATCCATATAAGCTTTCTTTTCCTTATGTAAAATGTGCTACTAATTTTACTCCCCTGAATATGGGAAAAATAATTTCTGTGATCCTTTCAACATGGTCAAATATTAGCATAGTTTGGAATAGTAGTAGGAATTTTATTAGTAGACAAGTAAGTCTATATATATATTCAGGGCAAGCTTTACACGATGTGAAGAAAAAAGACCTGACGGCCCACACATTAAGAAAGGTAAAAGAAAGTATTGGGTAACTAACTATTCAGTTCTTTCAACAAAGTGCTAATTGAATGGAAAAAATACATCATTAAGTTGCTTGTGGGGAAAAAAAGCACATCATAACGTCTTTGGGTTTTTTCACCCTGGGGTTTAGGGCCATCACGGCCTTCATTGTGGTGTTTTATGATCCCCTTGCAGTGCTTTGATAACTAAAGATTGAAAAACAATGCACACATAGGATGTGATGAATTACTTTTCTCTGACTTTTCCTGGCTTAAGACTCATTTTACAAACTTAATGTCTTTGAATTCCTTAATATGTACTTTTTTACTGGAAATAATAGAAGTATCCACCGATGCATTTTATACTTGAGGTAATCACCAACCCGTTATGTCAGTTTTATTGGTAGAAGATCAGTCTTTCAGCAAATCTATCCAGGAGATACTTTTGGCTGTTTTGAATTCATGCTACACCTCAACAGAGTGACAAGAGCACTCAATTGCAAAGAGTTTCTTCTACCACCCCTTTGATAAAATGGGAGTGACATTCAGCAGTTGTGCATTAGGACCAGCAGTAACTGGCAGATTTGATAATATGTAACCAAAAAATTTCAAACTCTATGACCTTAGGAACCACAAAGTCAACCCAATGCTTGGGTGCATTTATGTAGACTGCAAAGCAAGGTAGTGCATCAAACTTTAGACAAGCAGAAGAAAGAAAACAAGGAAGAGCTATAGTGTTAAAACCTTGGTGTAAGGTCCCTACATGTCCCTATAGGAAGCTGCAGCTGTTAATTTGTCTTATGTGACCAGAATGGCCTATCTTTTCTTAACATTCATCTGCAGTCCTTTTTTTGTGTCCGCTGCGTGTCATCCCTTGCTTAATTGTTGAGATTGAAAATTAACAGGGACTTCCCATTTGTCTTGTGTTGATGCAGCACCTGAAACAAATTCCTCGTCTTCAGTTTCTGCTCCAATAAAGCTACTTATCATTAAACTATTTCTGAAGTCATGAATAAGCTGAGTACTGGGAGCAGTAGTTTGCAGTCCTCATTTGAGTGGGAGTGACTGTGTTGTAAAGGTGTAATTGTGCTCTGTGCCATTGTCAGAGACCGGATTCATATCTCACAGGATTATTTGATTGATGGGTTGAATAAACCATGTTGTCTGTGTGTGTGGTTGGGTGGGGAGAAGGGCTAGGCTTAGGGATGGGGCCAACATGGTGCAACCATGCAGAGCACATGGCAGGGAAAGCCATCTGGCTGAGCTGCCAATAAGGTGGCCTGGTGGCCCACACACACCGCACTCCCTGGAGCCTCTAATTGGCCGTGGCACCCCTCACTTTGGCTGGGGGGACAGTGAGTGGCAGTGAGCCAAAGCTCCTGTCTAGAGGGAGTGGCCACAATAGCCAGAGTCTATGATGATGTCCATCCCCCTTGGCCTCTACCCTCCTGACCTGCTGAGGTGTGACCTTCGTAATAGTAATTATGTTTCTCTCCTCTCTTTCTCTCTCTTTATTCTTCCTTCTCCTAATCTCTCTTCCTTTACTCCTGTGGGCAACTTGTCCGTATTTCACTTAAGTTATGGGTATTTCACATAAGTTTGTGTTTGCTGGGTATGACAAAGTTTCCCTTACTACAGCAATGCTTGCTGGTTTCAGTAACCTGTTGTAATGCTTTCGTGAAGTTGCATGTTATTTCTGTCAAACCCTTTTTGCCAAAACCCCTGTTTTCTCACCAAATTAAAAGAAATCTCTTAGAGAAAACTGTGTAGTTTTTCTCTGGACGTGAACTCAAGGTACCAAAGAATCAAAAGCCTGAAATAAATGTGTAACACCCGGTAAAGCATGGAGCTTCTAAACGAGGTTGTAAGAGCCATGAGGAAGCAGGAGTCTTGGATAGTACCAGTGGAGAGATGAAAATGTCCAGGTCCCACAGTCAGTACACAGCCAGACTTCTGAGTCTTTGCCCTTAGATAGGTTCTCACTCTTGTTCTGCCACTGGGAAAGGGCACATTGCTGTCAGCAGGAAATTTCCTATGGTACGAACACAGTCACCCCCTTTTTAATCTTATGACTAAGTAAACAATGAACTCTGTGCCCTTATAAGAGAATATGTTAATATGGTGCAGAAACACACACATGTCAAGAAGAAAACTTCTTTGGGGGCTATGTAGTGCTAGAAGCTTGTCCTCCATTCTGTCCATCTTCAGCACTTCTATTGAGTAGGTCTGTGCAGAAATCTTTGACAGTAGATTTAACCTCAACTATTCTTTGATTAGCTTGACTTGTAGAAGATAATTTGTGGGACTGAGTTGTGTGTGCCATTGTTTACTCTGTGGTTTACTGCCATATGTAATTGTTTTAATCATGGTGTTTATCATATTTGGGGAGGGCTGTGTTCTCTCCAGCTCATTACTTAATCCAGCCTCAAGCTGTATTTTATCCTTTTAATCTTTTTATCACTTTTTTAATAAATCAGAACATCTGCACTAAGTGATCATTTTTACTATTTTGCTCTGAACTCTCTCCAGTCAGTCAATATCTTTGACTATGTAGGCATCTGGAGTAATAAATAATTTTCTGAAAGCAACCTCTGAAGAACCATATAAAAAGCAATTTACACATCTATTCTCTGTAAATGTTGATCTTCAGATACAGCCAAAACATCACATTGACTATTGAAATGACAAACTCATCTCTCTTCAGTATATTTCTTCCGGACTGCGTGCTGCTCTCACCCTTTTTACAACAGAGTATGAAAGCATAAAATAACTGCTGTTTTCCAGAAAGCTCTGCACAGCTCAGCTTGTGTCAAATCAGTGAATACAATTAGACATTCAGAGACTGTACAAAAACACTGTAGTAGCTGTAGGCATACAGAAGAGCTGGCTGCCTGTGTGAAAGGGAAGTGTGAGCATCCCAGGAAAACACCACAGTAAATGAGTCAGCACAGGCCAGGTGCTGCAGCAGTCACTGTGTACCATTGCCTCTGCGAGGAGCCTTGCCTTCCCTGCTCTCCAAGAGATAGGAGAGAAAGCAGTATTTTACTCCTCCTTACTCACAACCCCATCCAAAGTCATAAATTAGTTTCCTCACATAAGGCAGTCCCTGCATGAGTGTCTGTTAAACAGACAAATGTTTCCAAACCTTACCATAATTAAACACACCCAGCCACTCCATAACTCTGCTTATATAAAGCATAGAAGAAAAGAAAACAAAAAAACCCAGCCACAGCTGGCCATCAGGAAGGCATCAAAAATCTTGCCTGTCAAGACAAATACTTTGCCGAGCTCCCAAACACAGTACTGGGTTGAGTAACATTAGTTAGCTCCCTCTCTGAAAATAGTGTGCAGGCCTGCTGGAAGCACGTTGGAGCAGGCTCTAAGGCTGTGCTTGCTGGATCACTTGTTTTTTGAAGGCTGTGTACTGCCCCCAGTTGTCAATAGCATATGTAATTCTGTTTCTGAGTAATTTTATTAGTTCCAGTCTAATCAGTTCGCTGCCAGAATGGGACTTTGCTATTTTAATTTTTTTTCCCTACTATACTGGGTTTGGCTGGGATTAATTTAACTATTCACAGCAGCCCTGTGGTGCTATTTTTTGGATTTGTGGATAAAATGGTGTTGGTAAGACTTTTATTATGTGGCTATTGCTGAACAGTTCTTGCAAACACAAGGCTTTCTCTTTTTTCCCCAGAGTGCTGCTTCCCCCTCACTCCAGTGAGTATGAGTAGGCTGGATCTGTGCAAGAAGTTGGTAGGGGACGCAGCAGGACAGCTGACCTGAATTGACCAAAGGGATATTCCACACCGTATAACATTATTCTCAACAATAGAAACTGTGGTAGAGGAAGAAAATGAGGGATTTTTACTTCTGTGTTGGTCATTGCTTGGAGACCTTTCTTGTGGGAAGTAGTGAGTTGTTGCCTGTCAGAGGTGGGCCAACAGAAGCCTACAGAGAATGGAGAAAGATGCGAAAGGGCTGCGAGGAAGTCTCAGAAGAAGCTGCAAAAGGGCCTGAAACCCAGCTATAGGGCACGGCCCTACAGACTTCCGTAGAACTCCCCTTTCTGTACCCCCAGACCACTCCTTCCCTCCCCAACTATCCCTTCCGCTTGTATGGCTTGCGGCCAATCCCTACATTTCCCTTATCACTGACCCTCAGGATTTGATGTTCCTAGCTAGGATCCCACCTTTGTTCCCCATCCTTCCATATTCCCCTGTATATAAACTGACATCTTGTTTTAATAAATCCCATTTTGGGGTCACCCCTGTGTGACTGTCTCCTATCAAAGTGTGCCGCGAGGGTCTCATCTCGGGGGACAAACTCCCCCCCCCGCGATAGTTGCCTTTGCATCACTTCATTTTCACAGGGTTGTTTTCCCTCTTTCCTTCCCCTACTGAACTTTCTTTATCTTGACTCCTGAGTTTCCTTACATTTCCTCCTCCTATTCTCTCCCCTGCCCCACGGGGGTGCGTGTGGATGCTTGGCTGCTGATGGGACTCAACCTACAGAACCTGCTTATTTCTGAAGCCTTCTGGTCACTGAAATATGTCTGACTGTAATCTCATTTATAAAGGCAGGTCCCAAGTTCAACCACCATGTCTGTGGATAGAGGAACAAGCAACTACTAAGACAGCAGTTACCTTGAAATGGTCAATGCTCTTTTCCATCACATGTGGGAATGGAGAAGTGAGAACAAGTATAATTTTTAATCACTGAGGACTCAGGGCACAAACCTCAGGTATCTGACCTAATAGCATTGTACTACCATTGAAGCAAAGGATGAGAATTTCCTTAAAAAGGAATGAGTGATTCTTGCCCCTTTCACTACTCACCACTTTCTTCAGTTCTCAGCCTCTGCTGAAACTGTCTGGATTAACTTTTGCTCCAAACCCTTCACTCTATAGCATTTTGTAGAAGCAGCTCCTGCTTGGGTTGGCAAAGAACTGAGTGTCACCAATGTGCTGAACAAATGCCACAACTCAACAGTCACATCATGCCTCTTGCACAGATGTCAAACTGTTTCACAAAACATGACAAGAATTAATAATCTTGCTTGAGGGATAGAAAGCCCAAGGCACAGAGCTAAACGAATTGCCCACGGTTTTGTGCATGCTGGTGGCACACTGGTGAATAGGCTGTAAGCACATCCTCAGTTCTAGTCTAGCATCCCCCTGCTTGACAGTATTAACATCTAAATAATCATAGCCAGTTCCCTTGGGTGCTTTCACACACGCCAGTGTGGAAGGCTCAGGATTTATCCCCAGGATGCTGGTTCTCCTGAGGCACGCATGACTGCCTGTCGTGTCCCGTCCCATCTTCCCTTGAAGGAAGGGAAGCAACCATTGCGTGTGACCTCATCCGTTCCTGCCAGTTTGCACAAATGAATGACTGCAGTTGGCTGCATTGGAAGTGGCATCAAAGCATGTCCACTTGTAACAGAAACCACCAAAAGATGTGCTGTAATCAGCACTGCTACCTAACCTCTGTCCTGCATAAGCAGATTAAATTGTTTTGAAATGTTTGAACACAGCGCTCATTGTGATCAATGTCATTCTGTTGATCAGATCAGTGGGAGTGAGGAATAAAACCACATTTACTCAACAGCAAATATTGGCAGTGCTTCCAAAACAGGCCAGGGGCTTATTGAAAAGAATATTGATTGAGCCAAGAAAACATCAAGCAGTTATAAAAGTTTAATCATATTCTCATTCAAGCCTGCCTTCAGTGCCAGGAATTAAAATTCCCCCATCTCCTGAGGACGGAAGATACATTTCCATAATGTTCTGTAAACTTCCAATGCTTTGCATCTGTACCAAATGGTGGAATTATTCATTGCAAATGATTTAGCTGAGATACATGGCGCTTTCTGCACTGAGTGTACAAATTATGCACAAACAAGCTGTGATTTTTCGAATGTTTCTCATTTGCAGTTGTTTAACAAAGAGCTGGGGAAACAAGAGTTAGCCTCGAAGGTATTTTTGAAGTGGTCAAAATAAATATTTGGTCTTCATGATTCAACAACATATGCTTGGTCCCTCGGATCAGATGAAATTAGAACAATTCCTCAGCTAGAGAAGATTAGTTTCATTAAAAGGACATGTCTATGTCTTTATTAGAAAACTGCTGATAAACATTTACAGATGCATATTTTGGCATAAGTGCTGTGGCAGTGTCTGGTCGTAAAAGTTGTACGGGGTTGTAAGAGCACAGAAGAAGTTAGTATTGCCAGGAGAAAACAAGAAATAGTTTTTCTGGGTGCAGTTCTGAAGACTCACACCTGTCTAAGATAAGCTCACAGCTGTGGAGAACAAAAAGAACCTATGCCTGAGGTAGTATTTCACTTACTCTTTCAATCCTCTGCCCCTGTTACCTCTGTGGCAATCCTTATGGAAGTCAAGTGTTGCTGGGTCTGTCCTGCAAAGGTAGATGAAGGTAGTAGCTGGGGTAGCAGTATCTCAGTTGGCTTTGGCTTCCAAATAACTGGGACTGCAGCACTAACAGGGGTGGTAGGATTCCACAGGGCATGGACAGTCCCTCTACACACGTAGGAGTCCTCAAACATGCTGCTGTATTCTCAAGGATTTTTGTATCCATCTCCAAGGATTTTTGGCTCAATTAGAGTTATGTGGCATGTACACCCATGTGTTATAAAACTGACCTATATCCTACCCAGAATAAGGTGTGCTGGGCATCCTTCCCCCATCGCAAGGCTTATAAGAATTTATGTCTAAAAGGTCAGTGGGCGGCACAGATACGTCTTGATTGTCTCAGACCCTAAGTCCTGATGACTGTGAACTGCAAAATGAGGAGTTAAACCTATCTGGACTCATAGGCTTCAATTTTCTTTGGCTGGCCTGTCACTTCTGAGGTGCAAAAGACAATTGCATTGGTGCATGGAGTTCTGAATTTCTGTCCTTCCTCTTTCTTGCTCTCAACCCTTCAGTTGCTTTCTTCTGTGAGATCTCTTTAAGGAAGTAGGAGGAAATTTCATATATGAAGAATACTTTAAAATTAAGATAAGGTCTTTGTGAAGGTGACTGAAGGATTGGGGTACAGAAAAAAAAAATCAAAAGGGATATATAAAGACCTGGTAGCTGGTGCTAGGGTAGAAAATAAAAACCTGTGATGCATTGGTAGGAGATGGTGCAGATGGATATAAATAGGAGCAAAGCCAAGAGGAATACGGAAAGCCTTGAAAAATTTCTTGAACCATCAACAGATGCACACAGTGTGGATGCTTGGAGGCTCTTTTCTCAAGGCAAGAAGGAGAAACTACATTTCCCTACTTGAAAACAAAAAAAAAACAACGAACTGAGGTGTCCTGAGGCACTTTGCCTAAATCCACTTATACAAGCTTGCATCTAACACTCATGGATTCACAGTAGAGTTCCCCTAGCTCCAGCTGTATGCCTGCTACACAAGCCAGTACGATGCTTCCTGATGGCACCTGTGCTTAAAATGCCCCATTTGAGGACAAGTTCCCAGCCTACACTGTTATACCCCAGTCCTTCACACATCATCCAGCAGCACCCCTAGTGCTTACTGTGTGACTGAGCTCTGTGTGAGTTCATTGTGCTGCTTTGACGAGGTGAATGTTGTGCTCCCCATCATCTAATCCAACATTTTGAGCATGACACATCACCATGCTCAGTTAGAGATTCAGTTTGCTTTTTGGCACAATTCAATCAAATAATTCAGAAATAAAAAGAAAGTATTGCTTTGCACTTTTTTCTGCCTTACTCTTATGATGCATGAGGTTAAGGTTTATTTGCTTAGACATTTCTGTGCGATTAGAGGTCTGGTAAGGTGGATGCAGACCTATACTGTGAGGTGGGGGATAAGATCATCTCAACAAGGAGAAGGGTGCTGTGAGGGAGCAAAGAAGCTGCAAAGGGGTACCTTTTGCTTATGTTTAAAGGTTTAAACCTTTTATTTTTGTTTAAAGGTGATACTCTACATGGATTAGCAGCGTGTGGGGAAACAACAGAGGATGAGGAACCATTTACAGATATAGAATAGGATTACTTTTAGAGGGGAAATTGGAGCTGGATTTATATAGCTCGCTGTGTCTGGTCCCCATATTACTACAGAAGTTGTAGTGAAATTGACTGAACAAAATCTCCTTTCAGAAAAATTGGTGATTATTCAGGCTGCTCTATCTCTGTGTTCTTTTCGGTATCACGGAAACATGGAGACTGATCTGTAGCCAAATACTAATCTCATAAACTCCCCCAAAACTAACACCATCTGTGGCAATTTTTACTGCAAATTACTACATGTGAAGTGCATCTCTGTCTGATAAGCAGAGCCTGGTCATGGGAATAGTGTCACAAGGCCTCCTTGTACAATGGCTCTCATTTCCAGATGTCTCCATTTTAGATATATAGGGAAATATGCTCTATTATATCTCTTCAGTAAAAGAGGAAAGTTCATCTTCTCAGTGCGCCTTGAATGTCAATGCAAAGCAGAAATGAAAGAAATTAAAATAAGCAGCACATATGTAAGTAAACAGTTTTCTCCATTGCCGAGGTACTCAGAAAGTACTTTTAGATGCCAGAAAGCCATTTTCATCTGTTCCCTTCTGCTTGTTATCAGGGTCTAACTCTCTCTCCCTCAAGCCTGAATAGTACTTTGAACAAGTAGAAGAAAGAAAGGGTTTGGAAGGGGGGAAAAAGCCACGTCAGCCACAAGCAGACCAAACGGTGGGAACAGGAGAAAAAATGTGGACAAACAGCCCATCATAACCCATTCATATCTGATTTTCTTGCTCAACACATAAATATTCCCTCCTGCCAGCAGCAGACTGGCTTGCCACAAACGTGCTTTGCCATAATGACTTTCAAGAGAAGTCAAGGGGGAGGGGCTAGAAGGATTTTGATTTCAGGATTTCTCTTCTGTCTGAAACAACATCAGTGGACAAAGGAATTGCTCCAAGTGTCATTTACCTGGATTCTGTAAAGCTTTTGACATGGTGCCCTACAATATCCTTCTCTCTAAACTGGAGAGAGATGGATTTGATGGGTAAACTGTTAGATGGGTAAGTAATTGCTGGGATGGTTGTATTCAGAGGGTAGTGGTCAACAGCTCAGAGTCCTAATGGACATCAGTGACAAGTGGTGTCCCTCAGTGGTCTGTATTAGGACAAATGTTATCTAATATCTTCACTAATGACATAGATGAAGGGATTGAGTGCACCCCCAGTGAGTTTGGAGATGACACCAAGCTAAGTGGTGCTGTTGACACACCTGACATCCACAGGGACCTGGACGAGCTCAAGAAGTGGGCCCATGGGAATCTCATGTGGTTTAACAAGACTAAGGGCTGGTAGTGCACCTGGGTCAGGGCAACTTCCAGTACCAATACAGACTGGGGGATTAACAGCTCAAGAGCAGCCCTGGCAAGAAGGACTTGGGGGTGCTGGTGGATGAGAGGCTGGACATGACTTGGCCGTGTGCGCTGGCAGCCAAGAAAGTCACTTGTGTCTTGGGCTGCATCCAAAGCAGTGTGGGCAGCAGGTCAAGGGAGGTGGTTCTGCGCCTTGACCCTGCTCTGGTGAGACCCCACCTGCAGTGCTGCATCCAGCTCTGGGGTCCTCACAGGAGGGGCATCTGCCTGTTGAAGCAAGTCCAGAGCAGGGCCACCAAGTTGATCAGAGGGATGGATCACCCCTTCTATGAGTAAAGAATGAGAGAACTGGGATTGTTCAGCCTGTAGAAGAGAAGGTTTTGGGGTGGACTTAATTGCGGCCTTTCAGTACCTCAAGGGAGACCACAAGAAAGATGGAGAGAGACTTTGTACAAGGGTGTGTAGTGACACAACAAGGGGAAATGGCTTTAATCTGAAAGAGGGCAGGTTTAGACTAGATATTAGGAAGAAATTTTTACTGTGATGGTGGTGAGACACTGGCACAGGTTGCCCAGAGAAGCTGTGGCTGCCTCACCCCTGGAAGTGTTCAAGGCCAGCTTGGGTGGGGATTTGAACAACCTGATCTAGTGGAAGGTGTGTCTGCCCATGGCAGGGGGATTGTAACTAGATGATCTTTAAGGTTCCTTCCAATCCAAGCCATTCTATGATTGTATGATTCCATGATTTGTTGAACGATTGCCACCTAACTTTTGTACCTACTGTCAACATTTGGCTTCTCTTCATAGATGTGGCAGCATTTGGCACTTCTGGAGAGGAGTCAGTGAAGGTGACAGCAGAACACATCCTCTATCTGAGTGGGCATGAATGTGCTTTCTACAACAATCAAAACAGTCGGAAAATAATAAGATTTGTAATTTTGTTCTCCAGAGGCATTTACTAACCCTGACAGGCAGAACACATCTTTCTGGGACCTTCCCTTTTTGGAGAGCAGCACTACACCTTTTTGTTTGATTTTTTTATATCAGCTTCTTTAGATGGTAAATCTCATATGATGACCTTTTACTACAAGAACTCTTCCCACTGACGATCTAAGGAAAATCAGCTCCTAATTTGGGTGCTTGGGAATCTCACCCTCTTAGATACTAAAAAAAATCTGATAATTAAAAAGTTTGGATTATTTGTATGTTTTTTTTTCATTACTTAGAAGATGGCTAAATTATTATCTTCTTTCCTAGAAGCTGATTGTTAACTGACACTGCCATTAGAGGCTGAGCTGGTGAACAGAATATGAAAGGGAAGACTGACCTAATTAAAAAATAAATGAGGACAAGGGAATTAAGATTGTCTTTTGATATAAACACCCTTAGTATAATAAAGGAACAATGAAAGAACAACAAAAACAGGTTAAATTGCAAATGTTCAACTTTTTCCTCTGTCAGCAGCTTTTTAAAAGTGAGCTGTATTTTAAATCTGAGGGGATTTGAAATCCTCCAGGAGAGAAGCAGTTTGTCAAATATTTGTAATTTAAATAAAAAGAGAAGGAAAAGTGCAAACTCTTCCAATATTGTCCAGAACCATTAAAGTTATGTGCCGGAGGTATGCTGCCAGTGTAAAAAAAAACCCACATAATTTTTATTGCTTTGGGGACAGGGATGGAAGGAACATGTGAACGCATGGTAAGAATGAAAAGCTGTGCCTGAAGCCTGATGGGAGTTTAGTTTCTTTTGATACACTCAAAACTGTGTCAACCCTTTCCATGAATATTTCATTGTTTTTTAAAAGGGAAATGATCATGATTCTAATACATCACTTTTTTTAAAAAAAGTGTTTTCAAAATACTTATTCCTTCCCTGCACCCTTCTGCAATAGCCCACAGAAATACTGTACTACATAAAAGGTTAATAAGAGTCTGAATAAATCAAGAATTTGATATATTCTTTAGATATCAGTGTGAAGAAATTCTGTTCTGGTTTGCAATCAATGGGATCATTGACTTATATGGGACCACAAATGGATTGTAAGTTCATATTCATTTATCATTTTGAGTGTACTTTGAGTTTTCCAGGAAGGGTGAAATCTAAAAGAATCTGTAATTGCTCTGTATATTCAAAAAGCCAGAAGACTGTATGGCTCATGGGATAGGAGAATAAAATACTAACCCTTTTCTCTTTACATCAGTTGCTCAGACTCTATTGAGAATTGCCATTCAGAGAACATTTAGTGACTTGTGAGGAAGAATTTAGTGTGTTTCCTAAATAAACAGTTTTCCACAGCACGGAAAATTCTGCATGCCAACGCACACATTTCTACCTTGCTAACTTGCATGGCTACTGAAAATACGAGAGAAACAGTGAAAGGTACTTTTCTTTTTCTGGATGGATGAACATTCTCAGCGAATAACGAAAAGACATCTTGAATGGTTAGTTCCCTTGGTATTTGAGAAATCAGGTGCAATACCACCAGTGCCTCTCCTCAGGTAGAAGAAACTGCTGGGCAGATTCTCACTATTTCAGATTCTTTATTTGTAACATTGTTAACCTGATTCTTTCTGAATGCTAGCCAATTTCAGAAGACAATTTTGGTTTGTACCTTTGCACAGGAGATGATAAGTGTGTCTGTCCTCTTTGGGTTCTACCTTCAACAGTTCATTGTTAGAAACGTTTTGCAATTCGATTAGGGCATCAAGCAAGGCCAAATCTCAGACAGACTCTCAGATTCAATACTAAATACTTTCTGCATAAGGTTTTGTTGTGCACTGGTAGAAGCAACTGAGTTGTCAAGTGCTGTCTGAGGTACAGAACAGTCACATCATACATGAACATGCCTCTCCATAGCCTTTTTCTCTCCTTTTCCTCTTTTCCGTATTCTGACATTTAGACTTTGACTTTTAGACATGTCCCTTAGGGACAGAGATTGTCACACCGTGATATCCCTTTCATGAGGCCTGATCTTTGCTACCTCCTCTATCTTTTAAGTATTCTCCCCCTGCTTCTTCTTCCCTGTGGTCTTTTTGGGTGTTTTGTGACTCTGTCAAGTCCTCCCTCCCAGACTCTCCAGTATTTTGCATGGGATGTGAGTTAATCTATGGTTTTTGTAAACAGTGCAGCTTTAAATGAGACAAAAAAATTCAGGCCTCACTTTCAAACTGGAGCCAGGATCATTTGATGGTTTAGCAACCCCAAAACTAGCATTCACTGCAATGTTGTTTGTAAGCACAGGAAAAACTGCCTAGCAATCTGTCCTAAATTTTCTTACAGGTTGTGGACTCCCCATCCCTGGAGGTGTTCAAGACCAGGCTAGATGAGCCTCTGAGTAACCTGGTCTAATGGAAAGTTCCCTGCCCACAGCAGGGGGTTTGGAATTAGGTGATCTTTAAGGTCCATTTCAACCCAAACCTACCTGTGATTCTACTGCAGAGGAGGTAGAAATAAAAATTAAGTAGTGATACAGGAACACTTTTAGAATTACTAAGTTATTTTTGATGGCTGAATCTTCTCTCACATGGCTGCTGTAAGGCAAAAATCAGTGCAGACCTAAGCAGAAGATGCCACTTTTCAAGCTGATCCGTGTAGTCCAATGAAAATATCTATAGTTCCACTGAAGTTCAACTGCTGGCCCTGAACAGGACAGCCCAAAGAATCACACTATGGGCCTGAGAGCATTGTCCAAACCCTTCTTGAACTCTGTCAGGCTTGGTGCTGTGACTACTTCCCTGGGGAGCCTGTTCCAGTGCCCAACCACTCTCTGGATGAAAAAATTTTTCCTAATATCCAGCCTAAATCTCCTCTGACACAGCTTCATGTCATTTCCTCAGGTCCTATTCCTAGTCACCAGAGAAAAGATATTGGTTCCTGCCTCTCTGCTTCCCCTTATGGGGAAGCTGTAACTGCAGTGAGGTCTCCCCTCAGTCTCCCCTTCTCCAGGCTGAACAGACCAAATGACCTCAGTCGCTCCTCATACGGCTTCCCCTCAAGGCCCTTCACCATCTTCACTGTGATCCTTTGGACACTCTCTAATACTTTTATATGTTTCTTCTATTGCAGTGCCCAAAACTGCCCACAATATTCAAGGTGAGGCCGTCCCAGTGCAGAGCAGAGTGGGACAATCCCCTCCCTTGCCCAGCTGGCGATGCTTTGCCTGATGCACCCCAGGACGTGGTTGGCCCTCCTGGCTGCCAGGGCACTGCTGACTCATATTCAATTTGCCCTAGACCAGGACTCCCAGGTCCCTTTCTGTGGAACTGCTTTCCAGCATCTCCTTCCCCAGTCTGCACATACATCCAGGTTTGGCCCATCCCGTGCAGAATCCGGCATTTGTGCTTGTTAAACTTCTTACAGTTGGTGATTGCCCAGCCCTCTAGTTTGTTGAGGTCTCTCTGCGGGGCTCTCTGCCTTCGAGGGAGAGACCTGGAGAGCTACATCTACCATCAGAAGGTCTGGCTGGTTGGAAGCCTCTGACATGACTGGTGCAGGGACTCTGGCAGCTACAGGAGAATGAGCTCTCCAGTGTGCCAAAACCATACCTGAGGGAGTGTATACTAGTAAGACTGGGGGTAAAAAGATCTCTTTATGCCCTTCTTCACCAACTCCTGGGTCTGTTCACTGCCTCTGTTGGCTACTCCCAGATGGTTGGAGGGCAGCCCTTCTTCCTCGCCCTGCCTGCATGGACTCCCACATTACACCCTGTTGCCCGCTCTGTTCACTGTGCTCCCTACGGGCCCCTTATGAGAGAGTGGGAACAGCTGGCTCGGACCATGCTGAGGGAGCCGCTCCAGGGGAAAAGCTGCCAGCTCCCCGTGGCTCTTGGCCATCTCCTGCAGTTTCCCTGGCTCTAGAAATTCATCCTGCCTGCAGTGATTCCCTGCTCCACTGTGCGATGTGCCTGCACTGGAGATGTTTGCCTCGGTGAGTGACCATTACTTATGGGGGTTTTTTTATGTCAGGTTTATAATAAGGGCAGGTCAAAAAGTACAGTGTAAAACTACATACAGTTCCTATTTTTTTTTTTAATATTCTACTGTATTTAACAGCAGTTTTCAAAATGGCATTTAAAAATCTCTCCCTGATATCTTCAGCAAGTTCTATAATCGTGCAAGAATTCTAGAAATCTTTCCTAGCAAATGGACACACATCCTTGCATGCAGGGAACTCCAGCTTTGGGTGTTTAGCTGAGTTTTTAGCTTTTATGATCTGTATGGTACAGCTAATCTTACATTAGAGCAGAAATTAAATGCAACTATGAGGTCTCTTCCACATCACAGCACGCTATCATCCCATTTTGTCATAGATGCATGACTATAGCATAAGGTTTAATCCTGCCTGTTAATGCTAATTTCATATCTGCCAGAAAAGGCAGTTTGCTTGTGGCTTTGAATTCCCATATTCTCAGGGAAGGAAAAAAAAAGGACCTATTTATTTTCTTAGCATATAGCACTACTAGAAAAGGAGATAATTTTAGGATAATCAGGAATTGTTTGAGAAAGGGGACTGTCGGCTAATTACCACTAGCTGTTTGGATGCAATAAAATGTCATAAGGATTTCTTAACATTAAAAGAGCTTATATTAGAAGAGAAACTATCAATTACCCTGTGGATTGGCGAAGCTCACCCAGCTGCACAGAGTGAATTATAAAACCTGTAATTCTTTCCAAGGTGAATATGGTGACAAAATGATTAGCTATTCTCGCTGCACATCCATCTTAATTAAGGCCTACCTCTCTGTGACGATGATGCAGGCAGTCCAGCTTCTCCAGACACTCACAGCTGGTGTCTGCATCAATCTTGCTGACAAAGACACTTCTTGAGAGCATCTGCTATAATGTCTTTTCTCTCCCGTGTGGGACTTCTGAGCAAAATCGCTCCTGTGGGCTCTAACAGCCCTCAGGATCAGCAGCTCAGCACTGCCCTAAACCACATAAGTGCCAGCTAAAGCATGTACATAACGTGATCCAACACTGGGCTTCTTTTTCCTTCTTCTGCTGTCTGTTAAACTAGCAATAGACATTCTGATAGTCAGGTCAATTTACAACATACCCTCATGACTACAAAGCAGGTCCAGAAAGATGAGTTGCAGCTTCACACTTGACAGGTTTTCCGTGTGCCACCTGTTTCCACTGATACACTTGATGAGAAGCTGACAAGTTTATAAAAATAAAACCAATAGAAATTGTGGCCATGATGCATTTATCTCAAGCAGCTGTTTATCAAATTGTGCTTAAGTAGTGAAAGGAAATGTGTGTTAATAAACATTAAAAAAAAAAAATTAGATAGACTCTTATGATAGTCCCAAACATGCAGAGTTACTGTAGGTAAATAATTTTTGAAATTATGTGCCACAGTGTTTACATTAAACTGCAAAGATACTTGCTTCTTAACTACACAGGTTTTTTCTAAATGATTTTTAAATTAAAGTGTAGAAAATGAGCATGTCAGCTACACCTTTAAAATTTAGTTTAACCAAATATGGCAAAGAATTTCCTTATATTCATCGTTTTTAATGCAACACAACACTCTCCTTGAATTGATAATTCACTTCATATAATTACAGTTACACAGAAAAATTAGGCAAATTTAAATGAAAATACTCTTAAAATCCCCTATAAAAAAAAAAAAGTCAGTGTACATAGATAGTAGTTATTTTTCCAAGTCCATCACCTCATTAGTTTCAAACCAAAAGTCCAAAACACAGCTGCCCAAGCTGCTTAGATTGGACCATTTTATTTTATATATTATAAAGGCAATTCTGAAGGACACCACCCTCATCGGCTTTAAATTTAAAGCATTAGATTAAGAGAAGTGGCTGTATGAAGCTTGGTGTGAGAAAACTGATACTGACAGTGACATATTAATGTGTCAATGATGAATAAATACAAGGACCTAATATTCAAACCACCAGCAATCTCATACATCATTCTCTCTCTCTCTCTCTTTTTTTTTTTTTTTTTTAAAGGATATAAAAGATTCAAATGTCAGAACTATAATGTCAGGACTCTTTATAATGTCAAGTGATGCATTTTGCATGCTCTTACTACACCCAGAACCTGGGATAATAATGGTAGATGATGGAGTACATTTCATGTGGAGTGGACATAGATTTGAAGTGAATTTGGAAGAAAAACATTTTCATATTGAAGTCTTAAAAATTGTTCTGTTCAACCTGCACCAATCCTTGCACAAATTATTTTGTATAAAACTGATGCTTCTAAGAATAACTAGTATTAGTGTGATGCCTACAGGGCACTGTCAGCCAAGGAGAACTTAGTCTTATAATACAATAATTTGATAAAACTTGTTACAGACTTGAGAATCAATCCCAGTAGAGCCAGAAAGAACTATAGTTTTCCCTTTGCAGATATTTCATGCCATTCCATTTCATCTCATAGAATTAATCTTATTATTTATGAAGTAAAGTTGTGTTGTTTTGAGCCTGGTTTCCTAAAAAAATTTGAGAAATATGTGATTGTGCCATCTGCAAATGCCTTCCCTTCACTCCTGACAGCTACCACCTCCAAAGACAATTGCAACCCAGTTTGAAAGGAGGTAGAAGTCTCAAAGAGACTCAGTTGCTAAAAGACCAGATATCTGGGCAGGGCAAAGATACCTAAATTAGTACTCCCTGTCAGGGAAAGGCTGTCTGTTTTGGGGAAGCCAGCAGTGTCATAATCAGGGACAAGGCCAGTGAAAACAAATTGTTTTGCAAAGGAGGACATACAAGCCACAGGACAAAAATCTCTTGGAGTCCTTGCAAAATGATTTGAGTTTTAGCTATTCTTTGAACTTCTAATTTTGCTCTAGAAAGATAAAATTTAATTCCAGCATTTTTATAAAAGGTTAATTTGAAAGAACAGTAGCTGAACCCTGAAAGAAACATCAAAATATCACATTATTTTAATTTACGGATATAATAAAATCAAGAGTGGTAGAGGGCTTGTTAAGGATGATACACATCTTGGGAATATTAAGATGACTGAGGTGTTTCCCAGAGAATGTAATCCAATTTTGAGTACTGATTAGAGCAAATGCTAGGTTAATACAAAGCATACATTACTCTTAATTGACCTGGATAGAACCCAGTCCTATCTAGAAGTTTGTGTCCACCCTTCAGATAGTAGGGTTAAAAACCCCAGAATTAAAAGAAGAAATTTACTAACTCCGTGTCATCTAGAAAGGTTGCATTTTGTGTTATTTTCATTATTTTATTGATTAATCTGAACAGAAGAGAATGTGCTGGTTTCAGCTTGGGTAGAGGTAATTTTCTTCATAGTAGCTGGTATGAGGCTGTGTTTTGGATTTGTGACCAAAACAACACTGATAACACAAAGATGTTTTCATTACTGCTGAGAAGTGCTTGCGTAGCATCAAGTCTTTTTCTGCCTCTCACCCCACCACTGAGAAGGCTCGAGGGGCACAAGAAGCTGGAGGGGACACAGCTGGGACAGCTGACCCCAGCTGACCACAGGGATATCCCACGCCATATGATGTCATGATGTCATGCTCAGCATATACAGCTGGGGAAGAAGAAGAAGGGAGGGAATGTTCGGAGTGATGACATTTGTCTTCACAAGTCACCATTACGCTTGATGGATCCACGCTTTCCTGGAGCTGGCTGAACACCTGCCTGCCCATGGGGAGAGGTCAATTCATTCCTCCTTCTGCTTTGCTTCAGTGCACAGCATTTTCTTCACCTTTTGAATTGTCTTTATCTCAGCCCACAAGTTTTTGCACTTTCACGCTTCCCCATCCCGTTGGAGTGCAGTGAGCCAGCAGCTGGGTGGTGCTTAGTTGCTGGCAGGGATTTAACCACAACATGCTCATAGAGACCAAGTAAGTTACTTTTAGTGCATCAAATACCTTTCTATTATAGGCAGCAAAGTTTTTTTTTTCTTCCTGTGGCTGCCACAGTCATGATCAAGGAAAAGAATAAAGAAAAGAAAAGGAGATAACGAAGAGTGAAAATTGTTACTCCTGGAGCAGGCTGCTTGCTATTGCCCAGGCAGGATTTAACAACATCAAGCCTCTGAATATATCAAATATTATCTTCCTTGAAATGATGACACAAAGGCCACATCCATCACTGGATCCGTCAGACGCTGTTCCTCCTGCCATTCTGTATGGCTTTGAGTACGTTGGAAAGGTCAAAACTTTTCGAAATCAGTTCCATTAGGTCCTCATCTTTTTCCACACCGTTGATAAACTCTTCCAAAGTCAGTTCCCCTAAAAGAAAGTAAAATACTCCTAAGGAACTGAGAAACCCAGCAATCACTCCCCATACAACACAAGGGCATTCATGCCAGACTGAATCCCTTAGGAAGGTTTCTGTTCTCTGCTGATAGGCAAATGCAGGTGGAGTATTTGATAATGTTTTCCTACTTTGCATCAGTCAGATCCCAGAATTCAGACTCACTTCTTTTTCTGTTAAAACAGGTCAAACACAACTTTCGCTGAAGTCTAAGAATTGTAAGTGGTCATAAATGTGTGTAAAAGGGCACTAATGAAGCCTGTATCAAGGCTGAGTTAAGATTTATGGACCAATTCTCAGTGAGCTAATTAGAATTTATCTTACATCTGGTTTTAACAGAGATTAGGCTGTGATTTGCTGGGGATTACTAGGCATAGTACCTGTGTTGACTACTAGGATTATTTAGAGCCATGATCGGATATACTAAAAAAACTGGCTACGTGGTTTGATTAGATAAATTCCTCCAAGGAACTGAAATGGCCATTCAGAGTGTGATTTTTTGGGCTCATGTCAAAATCAGCTAATAATTTAGAAGGTGCAAGACAATTTTAAAATCTCTTCTACTGAAAAGTAGGAATACTCTTTTACTTTGAGATGGAAAAACAAAGCGTGGTTTAATAAGAAAAACTTGATTCTTTCCTCTGAGAATGATTTAAAGTTTATCGTGAAATTCACGACAATGAATGATTTCTCACTAAAATAAGAAATGACAAAAGACCAGCAAAGGAAAATAGCTGGATGATTTAGGGCCCCATGGTGCAGGGGAGCAGGAATTCAAGTTGTGTACACGTCTGGTGAATGCTTAGCTAGCTGACTTTTGGCTCTTTTCAGGTTTAAGTACTACCTGTAGGGAATTTTTTTTTTGGTGCTTCTGTTTTTGTCCACGCAGCCTTTGAAAGTTCATTTGATGTGAAAAAGGAAAAGAAAGGAATTGGCATTTGAAAAATATGAAAACCACTTTCTACCCATAGCCAGTAAAGGCTGCTTTCTGTTTAGTCGCGTGTCCTTGCTACACTGGTGACAGGCTCATATAAAGAGGAAAGACATAATTCGACTGAAGTCTTGGCTCTTAGGCTTCAGTGAAAGTCCAGGGGATGGCATGGAGTGCCCTGAGGTTGTTTGTGCCTCTTCTTTCAATGGCAGTCCCCTTATATAATCATTCCAGAAGCAGAGACAGAACAAGCCATCTCTCTATGCTTGTATGCATCCCCTGCTTTGACACTCATCCTCTCACTTCCTCTGAATTTTCCTCCTATCCCAGGCATTCCTTTCCGTTCCCCCTCCCCTTCCCTCTGTATTGCCTTTGACTGAGGTCTTTGGGTGGATGGGGTTCCTGGACTCATCACGTGGACATGTGGCATCATTTTCCTGTTTATTCAGGTCAGCTGGTCTTGAATTCCTTCCTTCTGTTGCCAGGCTGCACATTTCCAAGTACCAGCAGCAGTGCATAAGAGTACAAACCACACTGCAGTTGCCAGTGAGATGTGGCTACCCTGGCAGGCCCAGACTCGCTGCTGCTGTGATGGGCCTCAGATTTCCTAGAGCTAATGAAAATAAATTGCAAAACCAACAGGAGAGCTGTTTTAAGAATAGTTCTTTACAACCATGGGATTATTTATTGTTATTTAATGTAAGGAAGGACATTGCAACTTATCTGGCTGTTTACCCATTTCTTTAATAAGAGGCTACAGGGATGTAGCACAGTTGAAGGTAAACTTGGAAAAACTTGGCCTGTTCCTCAGGTGGAGCTGGTCCTGTTGCTTTGCACCAATTAAGAAACTAACAAACTATGGAAAACAGTTTGAAAGGGAACTATTATGAAGCTAATTCTAATTAATCATGTTCTGGCTTTTCCTTGACACGGAAGTTATTTTTCCAGCTGATGGTTTAGTTCAGATACAACTGTTACTTGCAGTAAACATTTGGTCAAATTGGTCAAAGAATGGACCAAGGAGATAGGGGGAAAAAGTCCTCTACTAGTGTATCCTCCACATGTGCCACAAGATCACTGTTTATGATCTGATTATATGTAGCAAACAGCTTTTTAAAAAAGTGACAATACACCAAATAACACCATAAAAACATCCCCCCCAAAAATGCCCAAAATTCCTGTGACTCGACTTTGTTCTGTAATGCTTTCCTAATATTCCTAATTTGTCAATGATTGCAGCAATTGAAGTAAAATGTAATTGTCAGTGGAAGGAGGATCTTCGTGATTAGAAATTTGAGGGGAGATATTCATGTTAGAAGTTTTCTGTTAGAAACAACTCTGAAGCAGTGAACTGAAGTCTTAGTTTACAAATGCAAGTCTAATTGGCTTAATCTAGCTATCTTGAGGCAAAAACAGTAGCATGTGTTAACAGTCAGCCTTCAAGGGACATCCAGTATGCTGTCCAATCTTTAGAACATGCTAGAGCATGTGCAACCATGCATCTTTGGGTTTTTTAAATGATTTTAAATAGATTAAGACAACACAAATATACTAAAAAAACCCCTCAATCACACTTTGCTGTGCAACCAGAGAACTGGCATTTTTGACGAACAGTGCAAGACCTCTGTGCTTTAGTGCCTACTGCATGTAATTCCTATGTCACTGATTTACACTTCATTGTAAAGCTGAAATAATATGAGTAAAGAAGAGTTTCGGCTTTTAGTTAATCTAAAACAGTCAGTTCTTCAGTAGTGTGTTCAACTCCGCCTCTTACAGAGGAAAGTCCCTGCCAATGCCAACAAAACCTAGATCTTACCATCATTGTTCACATCTATCTTCTGAAATACCATGTTTGTGAACTCTTCAGCAGTCATACTGGTGTAACCATTTATAGCTTGGATAGCCTGAGGACAGAAACACAGAAAATTCTTTCAGAGTTTTTTCCATCAAGTTGCAAAAACAATAAACTTGCAGCACCACTAATTGCAGTGCAACTCTTTAGTTCGCACTCCTTTCAAAAATCACTAAATAAATAGCTATTTCAAATAAATCTTCAGTAATGAGGACTGGAAATTTAATTAACATAACACAACCTGAAGATTGTAGACTAATTTCCATATCTATGAAAATCTGAATAGCCATGTGGCACCTTTGTTCTGTAATACACTTTAGATTCCACACCAGCATTTTTAACAGGCCCTAGAGAGTTCTGTGTCTTCAGAGAGTGCCCTATGCTCTCTGTGATTTAAATACAGTACTGTTTTTTCACAGCTGAAAGCACATGCAGAGAAAGCCTAAGTAATTTTTCTATTAAGACATGTTTAACTTAGTAATCACTAACAAAGTGAGACCAGCAGTCCTGGAAGTTGGCAGAACTTACTTGACCTCCAAAGAAGTTAAGAAAACCAAAAGTATCCCCTCTATTTTTTTTTTTTTTCCCCCCTGTAGGAAAAGAACTCAGTATTTGTAGTAAAGGTACAAGTGCGTGTTTTTGCAAAATTGTATCCCATTCACTGAGATGGTAATTTTTACACTGTGGTGATCATTCGGGATAATAAAATAGAAGCCTCCATGTTAACATCCAGTGGTTCAGAGGCAACAACTGGATTAGATTCAAATTAGTTAGATTCAAACTCAATATCCCAATTAGTAATTGACTGGGAAAATATGTACATATATAAGCATGCATATGTGTTCTATAATTTGCATAGAATTTGTTTTTCTACACTTGAATTATCTTGAGGTGAACTGTGTTGTGTAAGAAAATGCACCGTATGTGCCAGTTGTTTCTTTTGGTATTTCTGATATTATATTAGAACTCATTATATTTAAATAAAATGTGAGTTAAACCTGTTCAGCACTGATATGGAATTCTTGACTGTCACTGTCTTTACAGCTTTTTAGAAACAGTACATCAAATAAGATCATAGAAATGCCAATGCCCAAAGTGCCCAAAATTCCCATCTATTTCCAAAGGAAACAAGAATTTTACAAAAATGGGCACATAAACTTGTTTGTGTTACTAATCCATACTTTAGATACTTTTGGTGTTTAATATGTCTGACCCCGCTGCAGTCTTCAGAAGAAAGCTGTACTTCTGCCACACTTAAATTTATTGTAGTGCTAAGAGTAAAGCAGTGGTTTCTGAAGTATCTGAGTCACTGTCTACCACAGAATCACATTAAATAATAAAATCAAATAACTGGGCATTGAAAGGGTGCGTGGTTATCTGGAAGGATTTTTAATGTTTGATAATGATTTGTTGGTCCAAAGATTGCCTAGCTGTAGAGACAGATGAAGTTTTAATAGGAGTTCTGTGATTCTAAATTAATGTCTCATATATGACATATCTTTTTGGACAAGGCCTTTTTAACGGATGTTTATTATAATTCCAGGAAAAGTACTTGTTTATGTTATTACTTTGATCTGTAATGAGTCCTGTACATTTAGGGAGCACTATTAAGCCATACATATTTGCAAGGAACCCTAACATACCTTTTGGATGAAAGCAGCTACCGAAGTGCAAAATATTTCACTAGAGCAAGTGAAAAATACAGAAATAATTTTAAAGAAAGTATTGCACTGCTTTGGTTTTGTGTGTTTGAAGTGGACCCATTTTCTGCAAAATTTCGACAATATTTTTATCCAAATGAAACTATGTGATTGAATAGTAAAATTTTATTTCCCTGATTTAGTTTTAAAATAGGGGTAATGGCATTTGTAGTAAACAAATCTAAAAGCCTTTCAAAAATTGAAAATACTGCAATATTTTGATGACATTTCTATTTTTCTTGCAGCAAGATCAGTTTGAGAGGCCAGTTTTCCACAATGGACTGGCACCTATACTTGTAACTATCTGTTTTATTTATTATGCTGCTACAGTTCTACTCTACCTTATAATATAGTTTATCACAGTAATGTCTCTAGGGTATCTACAGTTTTTCACTTTCAGTAAAGTATTTTATCTGTAAAACTATGGCTTAAAGTAAAATACTATTTAGATACTCTCAATAAGGAAGAAACTAATGGCAGGAGTGTCACTAGCCGCTGTAAATTCTGGCTTTACAACTGTAAAACATTAGGTAAAGTACAGACAATCCACTTACAGGACATGAGGAACCACTGTTTCAGGGACAATGCACTATGTCAAATGTTCTTGCTATTGGTCATAACTTGCTTACCGCGAATATGCTTAGTAGTTCTTTCTTGTCAATACATCCATTTCCATCAGCATCATATAGCTTGAAATACCATTTCAATTTTTGATCAATTTTCCCTCGTATAACCAAATTTATTGCAGCTATGAACTCCAAGAAGTCTATAAATCCATCCTAAGAGAGAGAGAGAGAAAAAAAAACAAACAACAAACACCTATTTAATAATGCTGGTTTTCAGTTAATTCTGGCAATTGCACAGAAACGGGTCATAAAATTCACTACAATACACATTGATTTATGAAGCACCTTAACATAGAAATCTGTGGTATTAAAAAAGGGTATGCTCAAGTGGAAGATCTATAGGAAGAGGTGTTAGCAAAGACAGTTTTGTTCTCCCCTAAAATCTGGGAACAGTGTAGGCGAGGGGGAAACCTGTTATTGGCAGGTTTTGAGGAGAAAATAAACAGTTTTGTGGCAAACTACCACATGGGTAAAAGGGGAGTTTGGGATATCTGGTTTGGTACTGATGAGGTATCTACACCATAGTAGTTTACATCCATACTGCAGAACTACATACGATTTCCAGGGCAACAGAGCTGTCCCAGGTGTTATCCATCTGAGAGATCATGTAATAATAACAACCTGGCACGAACCCCATGAACTGTGGTTTACCCATATAAACATCAGGTCTCTCAGATGAATACATTTTGCATGGGATATAAAGGCATCAAGTAATAAATTAGGGTCTAAATACTGAGAATTAGGAATATTCACAGGGAAAGAGCATTTTAGGTTGATTTAATTCTGCCTCCTCCTCTGAAACTGTCACGGACAAGCCTCTATAGTCAGGTTCTTCTGTTTCTGTAAAAATGTGGTTAGGATGGAAGAAACAGTTGCTGAATTTGGATAGTACTTGCTCCAACTGTTTCTCATGTGCATATAAAGGAATTAACAGCTGGTAAATTTAGTCTTGTGATCTTTATGTTGGTCAGAATCCAATTGCTTGGAAAACCTTGGAAAGGCGGTAATCGGTTGCAGAGGGCCTATGACTGAAAAGAGAAGGCTGGATGAGTGTCTAGTAAGTTTAGCATGTTGCTTATTTTTATTGTCATATATCAATACACATCTGGCCAGTTGAGGTTTTGCAATCAGCAGGTATTAATCTATCCTCAGTACTTACTGAAGGAAAAGCAGTCCTGTAAGCTTGCAGTGTGACTCATTGCCATAAGGAGAATCACAGACTCACTGAGGTTGGAAAAGACCCTTAAGATTATCACCCACAGTTAACTCAGCACTTCCAAATCCCCCATTAAACTGTGTCCCTAAGTGCCACATCTGACATGTCTTTTGAAGATCTCTAGGCACTATCAGTATATTTTGGTGACAAGGAACAGCATGCAAAAAATGTCAACAAGCAGGAAATTACAAGGGCTAAAAGATACTGAGAATGAGAGCTCTGCTGTCTACCTTCAGTTGAGAACAAACCAAAACAAACACAAGCCTGTCCCCACCCATCTATCTTCCTAGTGAATATGAGTTCTCAAAGGCTGAATGTATTCTTTAAATAGGGGTCCATGCTCTTTTTTCTCTCCTTCATTCTCTTTTTAGATTCCTCAGAGCTGTGTCCAAATGATGCTGATCTGGGTCAGAGCTCCTAGCAGCCCCTTGTAGCGCTTGTTTTGATTTCTGTGTGAGGCTGTTGGCAGAGTGGCACCTCAGAGATAAATCTAATGTATTCAGACACACTGGATTCAGTGCACATGAAGAAAAGCTGCATGCATAACTTGTGCAGGCTGACCTTTGCTTCACAGACTCTCTGCAGGTTCTCTTGTGGTTGCTGGTTTTACTCTAATTGCAATCACAACAAACACAGCAAAGGCAAAGACACCGTTCAACCACTGTTTGGGATTAAATGAAATTTGACAGTAACTGCATGTAATTTTCAAACAAAATTAGGCCCAGTATTAAAAGCAGATGCTTTTCCAAAAATGACATATCACGCACCACAAACTTTATGCTTCTTTTTAGCACACCGGCTTGAATTTCAATTTTTGCAAGTATTATTTCAAGAAGGATCTCATAAACTATTTTGCTGGAGGACAAAATGTAGTTTGCTGATTAAATTTCCATCATCTGATTTGATGTATCTATTAAGAATATAGTTAGATGCATTTCACATTACTGCTTTTTTATTGCATTTCATACTGCTTATTGAAGCTACAGATTAATTTTAGGATTGCCAAATGTCCAAGACCAGATTAATTTTGTTCTTTCTCTTTTTACATTTCACTTGGGTTTTTGAAAATATTATTTTGTTGCTTTCTTTCTGAATCTTGGTGTCACTGTTGTTGTCCTGTCAAAACATCAGAAGTCTGGACAATGTAGTAACCAGATTAATGTGTTTGGGTATGAAGGGACTGAAGGCCAAGGTCAAAAACTCCCACCTTTGAAAAACACCTGAGAGAAACAGTAGTCACCAAGAAAGCCCCAGTCACATTCTGTAATTGTGCAAAGACCACTGGCAACACGTTAACCAGCAGCCTGTCCTGCAGGAATAGAAATACTGAGAAGATAGACATGATTGTCTACATGATGTGGAACCAGAAGCATTGCATAAAAGCATTGATGAGAAATGTACTGGTTTTCCTTTCTACACTAAAAAAATACACTGTAGGTAGAAAAAGAAACATTTATGTGATGTGAAAGGATAGCAATCTTGCTGCACATATACAGAGTTTTCTCAGATAAACAGAAATACTGCACTTTTTATAGTAACATCTCAAAATAGTGCATTAAATAATGAAAAAAAAATCATAACAGGAACCTGTGAAGATCATCCTGTGGTTCTGTGAGCACAACAAATAATGGAATAAATGTGTTATGATGTTATTAAAAGAATACTGCTGTGCTGATTTACCTATCCGCTGCTCTATAATAATTCACCATACAAGTATCTAGGTAGGTCCTTATGTGTCTCTGTAAAACACCGCTCTGTGAGGCATGCACAGTAAAGTATCTGCTGCTCGTTAGGAAGTCATTAATTCACAAGGAAAGGGCTACTTTAAAAATAATAAATAGTAAGAAAATAAAATTTAAAAACAATCCCAACAACATAATAAGCAGAACTGATTACCAGTGGTGGATTATATAAATAATTTACTCTTGATGCTTTACCCTGTTATTGTCTCAAAGGGCAAATTTGTAACATTTTTATTAAATGGAGTTAAACCTGCTTGTTCAGCAGCTTAGGATACAGGACAGATTTGGGTGATGGATGCATTTATTTTGTGTGTGGGCTTCTTGTCAGTGTCTGGGTAGTGCTGGCCCTGCTTTCCTTGTCTGCAGCACATCCCCCTGGGATCCCACAGGCATCTGTGGGGATGGTGAAGTCCTGCACCCTCCCCTATCCGAATGGGCAGAGGCAGATGGGGTTAGTTCGGGTGCCCCTCTGGGTATGGTGTTAAATAGAGGAACAGAGATCTCCCAGTGCAGCTCTGAGGAGTAGGGTAGAGAGATAAAAATAAAAATGCTTTCAGAACTTCTTTTACGTCCCCCAAAGTCTTCTGAAATTTCTTCTACACATAGTAGGCTTAATAAAAACATAGACCTCTTATTCTTTTAACATCTTGGTGGATGAACTAGAAGCTTAAGGACACACTGGAGTCACGCATGTGTTTGTGCCCTTTGGTACTGTACTTTTGTAACTTGCTTTGCTTTTGCTGATGAATGATTTCTTTAAGCCACTTGCAACAGTTTGATTCACACAACAAAGACAAAGGGAGGCTCCAAAAATGACAGGAAAGTTTACTGATGATATGAAATTGGCCCTCAGGGCTCTGAGGGCACCACCAGCTCTGACTGCCCCTGCCTGGGGTCCAGGGCCTATTTCAGTTTTTCATTAGTTACTGGATCTCCTGAGGAGAAAGGAATTTAATTTTATCTCCTTATGAGAGGTTTTTGCTTTGGAATGTCAGTCTACATGCCGTTGCTGGAGGCTGCTCACTGTTATTGGGCGAGGACAGAGTTGTGTGTCCTCTGGGGGCACAGTGAGGGACCATCATGTTACATGATGGCCATTAATACCCCAGCACCAGAGCTGTAGGAGGGCATTACCCTTCCATTCCCAGAATAGCATTGCTAATCTTCACAGATCCTTCAAAAACCTTATGACTTCGAACCACAGAGACTAAAAATAATTGAGTTGTCAGCTGTGAATACACAGCTGATATGAAACAGCACTGTTATCCAAGCTTGCACCAGAGTGATCTGGACTTGCTGTTTTGGCTGCCTAGCTCTTACCTGACTGATTTCCTGGCAGTGATAATGCTGCGGGGATAGTCAGCCATGTCCAGCCACTCACAGTGGCTACACGTGTGGAAAGGGACAATTTCTGTCCCTGCAAAACCATATGGTGAGTGAACTCATTGTCTTACTTGGAGGACTCTACCAAGAGTCTATACACAATAAGCAGTGTCTTGTTTCCAAAATTTGCTCCTGAAAAATCTCCAAACACAATCTGAGACCAGGAGAATAGCTCAAATGGTTTATCAGGATTAATAAGTGTGCAAATATAGATGGTCCAGGTATTTCAAACCTAGGGCTTAGGTCATTAAGCTACCTTCCTTTCCCACCCCGTCTTTCAGAATACTACTTAAACCTCTTAAGGCAGAGGGAGGAGGCATAGATCAAATAGCTCAGAATAACTGTGAAATAGCTAATCCTATGTGCTTCTCTCTGCACCCCGTTTCAAATATAACACTGCTTTCTCTGCCCTCAGAAATCTAGAGGATTCATTTCACTCCACTTCATCTTCTCCCATTTCATAGAATCATTTCAGTTGGAAAAGGCCTCCCAGATCATTGAGTCCAACCATCCTTGCTTTGTTTTTCCTTATTAATACTTTCAGCTATTCCTCAAAGTTTGCATACCCATTATTGAAGAAATATGGAGCTACTTGTAACTCTGTTACTATGATACACATCCCTAAGGTCTGATGTTGGAGTTTGAGGCTTGGACCGAGCTCCAGATACCCTACAGGCTGTGGCGAGAATCACCAGTTTTGTAAGTAAATAAAGCTGGCATCTGCCATGCGGCGGGGGAGACCTCAGCAAGCAAAGACTCTTAGATAAGGATGAAGAACAAAGCAGGGAATTGGGAGCTGCAGACTTGTTAAGCGGTTTTGTAATCATTGCACACCAACAGTTACGTAAAGAGATGAGGCTGTATCGACTAGACTGTTACACAAGGTTCTGCTTTGCCCAGATGAAGAGGACCTGTGAGGTCTGGCGACCTGGAAATTATCTGGACCTTTGTGTTGGAGAAGTTGGAAAAGCAGAGCCAGCTATGTGTCCTGGCTTGTACGCTCCCCTGGTAAAACGAAATCCTAAACGTTAAGATGACAAGAAGTTTTATTTCTTTAAAATTAACCACTACCCACCAACTCCCTGCCATCATGCACAATTCTCTTTCAAGATTACTGGAGAAGCAGGGAGACAGGGAAGTGACCAAGGCACTGGGCTGTGCCCTCTGCTCGTCTTGCATCATGGCACAACAGTGCCCAGGAAGGCTGCACTGGAAAGACCTAGCACTCTCCCATCCTCTCCTGGATGGTGGGGTTCAGCTTTCTAATTTTGAGTCTCTACCTGTGGTTTTAGGAGCATCTTTCCCAACCTAAAACAAAACAGTAGGCAAAAGAGAAAAAAAACCCTCAAAAAATATAATCATAGTAACACATTTTCCAGCAAATTTCTTGCTGATAATCCAAGCAAATTTTTCTTGTTTGACAAACCCAAAAAATGTGACAGGACAAACCTCCAAGAAAAGCACATTGAACACATAGATATATTCTAGCAGCAAAGATGCTCTATTTGGCAGATTATGTCAGGTGCATTTATATAATGCCCTTAGAATCTCAAGGGCTGGATGCAAGAAGACTCCTAAAAGTCACACACATATACTTCAATTGCCTAAACTACTTGATATTATTAGATAAAGGACCTCAGTGAAGTAAAAAGATAGCAAAAATACATAATTCAATTTCTGCTGCATTTTTTCTGCAAGAAGTATTTTAAAGTGTTGCTCACCAGCAACATTGTCACCAACAAATGTGTGAGTCATGTTTGCATACTTTTGATGTTTCAAATAAACACTTAAATGATAAAGGGGAAAAAGAAGAAAATGTAAACCTCTTACTGCTCTATTCTTAATTAATAAGGAAATAAATAGAAAAAAAAGATAGTTGCATTTTTAAAAAATGCTTAAAATGTCTTTAAATAAAAGAAGCAGATTCCTGAATTTTTCATATTAAAATTACTTTCCCCTTTATATACGTCATAATTTAACATGTAATATTTAAAAGTAATTATGATTAATTGTACAAAGTTAGTCTTCATTGCCTATTCACAAAATTACAGTGACAAAATTAGTGTTAGCTGGTAATGGTAGCAATATGCTCAAAATGCTTTTTAAGGTCACTGAAAGCTGCAGAGTACAAGCTAATATGTTTACACTTATATTAAATTTTCAAAGAAATATGTTAGAAAAGTGTAGTTGCTTCGGTCTGATGAACAATTTTTGTCCCTGAGTTACTGTGGAGGAAACAACTCTAAACCTGTTCTTTTGTTTTAAAAACAGTCAGGGAGTATAGGAACAGATGTAGCACAGCTCGAAAGGAGATTGTATAGACAATGAAGTTTGCTTTTAAATAAAATTGAACTTCATCATTCTTTGACATTCCTCCCTTTCTATCCTGACTAACATTGAGCTTTGCTACATTAGTTTCTGCAGGACATTCCGTAAAAATATATGTGATATACAGATTTAATCCATGTTAAAGAAAAAAACATAAAGCCAAAGAATCACTTGACCAAACCTCTGGGTGCTGGATTTCCACTGTCAGTACTTTTTGGCAATGATTCATTTTCTCTAGGTCTCTTATGCAACGCAGTTGGCATTACAGCTTCATACAGGACCTGCAGGCTGGGCTTCCTCACCCTGCAGATCTCAGGTGCTGTGTCCTACTGTGAAAGGGGACCCTCAACAGCCACCTGCCAAAGCACGGGTGGATGGACTACGTCTGGCCTTGCACCACGCACAAACTGTGTCTTTGGCCCAAGCATCACCTACAGTGTGATGGACCCACCGCCCAAGTGCAGCAAATCTCCGTGGCAAATGCAGTGAGCCTGGGCACGCTGTGCACACACAGCAAGGAAGGGGCTGTTCAGTGGGGTGGGGACACTGTGAGTAGGGCTGCCCCACCTCATAACCTAATCCAACCCAGCTACGCATCAAGGCTGTGTGATGCAAAAAAAATTCAATGGGAATACTACTTAGTAGGACTTGTCTATTTGAATATTTTGAAATTATGATTTTAAAGAGAAAAATTTCTTGGAAATCCAGATTATCTTTTTGAAAGGGGAAAAAAAAAAGAAAGAAAAAAAGAAAAAGCCACTAAATTGTGCAATGCTGTAGTAGAAATCTGAGACACATATCACTTTAATGTCCCATAGAATTGGCCTTCTATGCTTGATAGTGCTGTGGCACTATTAGGCATTTTTTACCTCTGGTCCAAAACTTTTAGATCATAACTGAAAACACATAATGTCAAATCCTATAGCCAAGAATTCAACTGTACTTAAATTACACAAGTGATGATTTTAATGATATTGTAGGCTTTTAGCTGATAATTACACATTATTACAGCATAAGTTTGTATTATCAGAGCAGTGAGTCCTGTGCCAAACCACTAGGAAACAAAATTAGGATTATGAAATTGCACCAATAATTGGAGGAAGTCCTTACAAAGTAACAGAATCAATATATGAAATTGAACATAAAAAGAGCAGGAAGTAGTTCAGAAGGAGAAAAAAGACATTCCTTAGACTAGTTTATAAATAAATAGTGCTTCGTGGAACCAGGTGAAATATTCATTGAACATAGTTCCTATTGCAGAGAATTTTTAAAAAGGGTACTGCACCTTTCAAAGGCACTTAAGCATTCTGAGAAAAATGATATAACTACACTTCCTTGAACACAGCAAAGCACAATTTAACCTCCTCATTTACAGTAATCAGGCTAGTTACTTTATATTTGAGATAATTTTATGCAACATTACTCAGGATTAAAGAGAAACAAATTACTTGGCTTTGTTGTTTTTGTTGCTTTTGTTGGATTGTGCCTGAAACTAATGGGAAATGGATGATACCTTCAAAAAGTCCAAATATTTCAGGAAATAAATGCTGTAGATTTTTGTTACTTCTGATAGAAGAATTCTTTCTGGCTAAGACATATCTAGATTCTTATTTTCTTTTAACCCTTGGCTTAGAAGCTGATTAATTTTTTGACACAGGTTTTTATCGATGACTACAATGTAATACCTATGACTGTCATGAAAAGAAAATAATTTTTTTAAGCATTTCTTGTTGTGGAGACTTTTTGGAGAAAACTACGAGAGTGAAAAAGGCTTCAAAATAAGGAAAAGCGAGAGCTAGACAGCTCTGGACAAAGCGGTAATGCTACATGTGCTGGGCCAACAAGAGAACCATGGAGAAGGAATAATGTAAAACGTGGCTTGCCTTGACACAGTCTCAGCTTACGTGGCTCTTGGCTCCACGCTGTAGCGTGCAGCAGCAGATGCTGCTGCTGCAACTTTATTGCCTTGGTTAAACTGTCTGGTTACAGCAAGGTAAGAAAAGTGTCCAGGGAGTCATTTCAGGCTGAAGACATCGCTAAGGGTGTGGGTATTGTGGAACTTATGTTTGCACAACTATTCGATGACTTAGGATACAAAGGAGGAAAGTTGTTCAGGAAAGTTTGGAAAATATTTCTCTGATTAGCATCCTTACTCTTCCTGCTTTGCATAACTATTTACTATTTGCACCCAATTTATTGTATCAACTTTGATTATGTCTGCAAACATATAATAGTGCAGCCTGAAAATTCTTATCAAAGCAACTATTTCTGGTTCAGAGGACACATCAGAGCAAGACAGTATGAGAAAGTCCAACTGAAGATAATATTTTCTAGCAAAGGAGAGTTATCAAAGACATCCTGAGCCATTAGAGTTAATCCCACAAAAGGTGGAAACATTTAAGATTTAGATTCTAGGTAGTTTCTGAAGTACTGCTCAGTGGCACTCATTTTATTTCATCCTTTAAGGGCTCTTCCTACCTTCTGTGAATATGTGGAAAGCAGCTAACACATAGTGCCAGGTTACCCTTGCAAAGTTGGGCCATGTCAATCTTTAACAAAATAAAGTCTTCACTAGAATCTCTAGACTAATTGCCTCATACAGATGAAAATAATATTTCTCTGTCTCTCTCGGTTCTTAAGAAGGGGGAAAAATGTGGAGGGAGAAAACAAATGAAGGTCAAATGAAGAACAAGTTACAGTAACTGACAAAACACCTCTGAGAAATATTACATCTTTTTGTGAATGTTTGAATGCTTTTCATGGAATATGAGGTGCAACCACTGCTTTCACAGAGAATTTTGTGACCAAATGACTCTCATGTCCTTCTACTACAATACCAAAGAAGATGTATTTGGCTAATCATATTCATATCCCTATAACCAAAGAAGATAACATCTATTTATATCCAGCACACAAAATCGGGGCATGAAAAGTCTACATGAAAATCTGAACTATAAAGACACAGCAGGACAGTGGGGAAGAAGCTAGGTTAAAAAAAAAAAAGGAAAGTTGGTCTCCCTCCCAACACTTGTCAGGATTGTGCAAAGTACAAGGAGTGAAGGGAAACAATTATTCTTCAGGAAAAAAAAAAAAAAAGGTAGCCTGAGATTTCGTTTACATTGTGATATAGTAATTTTGACACACAACAAAGTTCTATTGAAGTGACACATTTTTGCTTTCCTTATTATCTGTTCTACATCAAACAGCCCTTTTAAACTTCATATTTTAAAATTGATTCCTTTAAAAATATTTTTTATCATTGTAATCTGCATAATTATGTCAGATGTACTCTATTTTATCAGAGAACTTCTTTAAATTTTAAATGAAAAGCACAAGCTCAAAAAATAATTAAACATCGACATCAACTGATACCTTTCTAAAGATTTCTAAAACTGATGGGGAGTGTCTATTTCTGTGCATCTACCAACTTTATCTCTGCATAAGAAGTGTATCAAAAATAGTGTTTGTGGTCTGTCCAATGCTTTATAAATGTTAGCAGAAAATCCTTGAACTTGCATAATTTTCCTCCAGTGCCACATACCTATTAATCTTCTTTGCTCTTCACAATAATCCTACCTTTTAAAATCCAATTTTCTTACAAAGCAACTGACAGATATTCCTGTAGGTATTTTCAATTATTGAGAAAAGAAGCAGTAAGGGAACTACAATAGCAGTATCCCATTTTCAGTATCTTCAGTATATATATCTTTCAGTATCTTCACATTAAATGGCTATGGAAATTTTGTCCTTCACAGGTCATGAGAACACAATCAATCAATTACCACAGTATTCAGTTTTTATTTTTGGTAGTGGCAAAACCTATCTGCAAGCCAGTGAGAGTGAATGACAATGATCTGCATTTCTGATTTAATGAAAGAAGATATTTTAGAATAAGTGTTAAACAGTAGCAGTGCTGGCTATAGAATTTTTCCTTAGTTCTGCTTAAGAGCAACTAACACTTCCAATTATATTATGGTTACACCAGACGTTATTTTCCTAGATATGTTTTCTCCTTTTAACATCAGTGGAACCTCATTTTGACAGACATAGTTGCTCTGAAATACGATACATATTCTCACAGAAAACCAAATATACATCAGTGTACTTGGCAACTACTGAGGTATTTTATATAAACATATCTGTTTCCCTTCTAAAATTCATCAGCAGGATGCATGAATCAGGACTGCATGCCACTATGTGTGGACTGAGATTCAGAGGTAATAATAAAAGTAGGAAGAATTAAATTTATTTGTATGTGATTGCAGATTTATCATTTTTGTATTACAAACAGCTTAAGGGTGACGAAGACTGAGATAATTTTTCCCCAAAGAGGGACTCTTTTAAAATCTAGTAAAGGGGGTCCTTTAAAAAATTAATTTGGACACACTTGTATTTTAATAAACACATTATTTTTGAAGTTTTTCATTGGGAAGCTGTGGCAGAAGATAAACCCACCATTTATTATACTGCCAATGTCATTATATAAATAATGCTTACAAGTATTAATGTATGAGTCATCAACAAAAACGTTTGCCAAAATGCTGCCTCCTGCACTTGCTGCGATAATCTCCAGGAAAGTTAACTTTCCAATTACAGTTCTGAACCTTCAGCATCTTTATTTTTCAGTGCCACTAAGAACGATGAAAAAAACAGCTTTCAAACTTTGTTACCATATTTGTTTGCTTGTTTGTTTAATTATTAGCAAAGCATCCCACAGAGGTCAAATAAGGGATGAAAAGTGTTCACACGTAGCCCTTGTTTTTAAGAAATATGGGAAAATTGAAGACATCTGTGTACTCTGTGTATAAGGTCATTTAATTACGTATCTGCCTGAGAAGAAAGCTTTTAGGGCACTGCCTTTGTCCCTAACCTCCCACAGAAACAGGCCCTGATCAGAAACAGCCTTTGTACACTGAACAAGTGCACTCTGTTGAGCCAGAGGAGTGATTCCCTGTACAGTACTACGCTCTGACACATACAAGCACAGGAGCTGAGTCCAAGAAGCCATACAGGCACAGCAGCATTGTGGTATGCTCTGAGCTTCCATGGTCTGCCTGCTGCCAAGAGCAGAGCTGACCTCAATCTCTGCATGGTGCTGAATTGCTCTGCGAAGATGTACCCCTCCCTGTCACAGTGATTTCCATGAGTGGGGAAATCTCCAATTGAAAGAAATACAGGGAATGACAAGGCTTCCCTTGCAACTGAATTCTTGTCGGTATTTATCTGGACGACTTGAGTGAAGCAAGTTTTGACTGGTCTTTCACAAAGTTTCAAAAAAACTTACCATGCTGCCATAATTCCTTTTTAACTATTTTTAGTTTACTAGAAAGTTGTTTTCTTTTTAAATAACAATCCTAAGAAGGAGAAGGGTGTCTGTAGCAGGCTTCAGCTGGAAGCAGCAAGGCTAAAGAGGAGGTGAAATGCAATTCACAATTGTAATTACCTCCCCTTGCCACAGTCCCATTGGCATCCCAGAATGCATGTTAATATTCTACACCTTACATGCTAGAGGTTTTTAACTGGGCATACATGAAACTCAGAGGAGAAATCTATGCACCTTTCCATGAGTGTTTTGTAATTTTATTCTGTGATAGAATACCTCCAAGCATGGATATCCTCAGCTTAACTCAAGAGGTATTAGGCTGCTATAACTGGAGTTGTAGATTAATCTCAGGGCTAACCCTATAAAGCAGAGCTTTCTGAGCAGATTCCTATTTTGAGAGAACGGAAGCCTACATAAGAAAAGTAACTTCTGTGCTGAGAGTAGAGGACCACATTAAATGACTCAAGTTTTCTATTATGAGTTTCTTTTGATTCAGATCAACTGTAAACTAGTCCCTAAATTATATGCTTTTATGACAAGCTTAAGCAATAGAAGTCATAACAACTTTAAACAATAAACCCCCACTATTAAACCATGGTTAGAAAAGGAAAAAGATCAGCTCACACATCTACAAAGAGTCAGCTGGGGGAAGCATGGGAGAAGGTTCAAGTTTGTTCAGAATATTCTGTGACTGTGAATATGGTAGCTAACTATAACAGCAGTTCTATACAGAGGGTATTATTAAGAGGAAGGAAATAATTTCTATCAAGAAGTTTTGTATACTTTGCCACTCACTGGAATAATGACCCCTTTATTAGAAAGCAAAAACCAGACAAGAATACAGTAGCAAAGGAAACAAAATTTTGATCTACATACCTGAGAAGTTGATATAGTACTGAAGGAACCCAATGTAAGCAAAAACTCAAATATCTAAATTATTTCTGAATGTGTGCATTGTGCTTGCAATCACTTACATCCACTAACCTTTGTGGCTTGGAGACGCATGATTATCATCTGTTTAATACTGCACAGTGCCTAAATGTTCTACATAATGCCATGGAAGGATATTGTCCCCTTTGTACTATCACAGCTGCCATTTCAGAGCCCACTGTGTGAGAGACTTCCAGTCAGCCATCCACTGACCACTCTTCAACTCTACTTAACTAAAAAGCATTTTTCAGGATGAAAGTCTACATTTTTGCCAAAAGTCCTGGGGAGGAGAAAAAGCTGTAGAAAGGTTACGGGACAAGAAGTGAGTGTATGGAATAAAGAGATCATCTTATTTTACCTCGTCAACATCATGAACCATTCCTTTTTCCTGCCCTGAGAAGTTGGGCTTTGCACTTTATTCCCAGCTTAATTAAATAAAAAGCGTCACAGCGCTGTACTTAAAAAGTGTTTGACTGATGCTGTTTTTTTCTAAAAGTATTCCTGAAATACAGTGGTCATCAGTTGTGGTAATAAAGGGAAAAAAATTAGGAAAACAGAGCAGTGTTAACAACGCTAGAAAAAGGCTATATGGTAACAGGAATATAATAATTGTACTGAATAGAGATTAAAACACAGCGGACCTGTAAAGCTCTCTAAAAAGCTGTTGTGAGCCCAGGATATAAATCTTACATCTTAAATTATTCCTTTCTGGGTTTTTTTGTGTCTTGAATAAACTGGTTTTAGTTTTGCTTGCCTGACATCCTTCCCTAGCCAGGTTGATCCTCTCAAAACCTAACACACCTTTACAAATGCTCACAGACTAATGATCTACCTGAGTGATGACTTCCTGCAGAGCAGAATGACACAGCTCTGTAACACCAGATAGAGAAGCAACAATTAGCATATGGTTCCTATGCTAAATGTGTTTGGCCGCTGCCACAGCAACTAAAGGTGAGCAAATGCCCTTTTCCTCCACAGCCACACAGACTAAGGTCTTCTACATCTAGTGAAAGATGTTACACAGAAGTACCAGATGACCATGTCTTCAGCTAAGGAAAATATCTATTGTCTGTGTGGGAGCTAGCTACGTTACAGAGAGTTGATTGCAATCACAAGCAGTTATTACAGCAGCAGGGAGGGTAAATTATAGATACAGCCTGGAGAAACTGCTTGACCTCTTCATTCATTAGTCTGTTTTGTCTTGTAACTTGTACGCTCTGTGTGATCACCTCATCTGAGTTACATTTTCCTCTCTGCCACAGGTTCAATTTAGTTCTTTGGGAAAATCCATTTATCTACACTGTACTTCATCTTTGGTAAAGTGCAGACCGTATTTCCCCACTGTCTAACATTGTTGTAAGAACCTAGTAACTTTGAGCATAACAATGTTTTCATATGCTTATATACAAGCACAGGATAAGCAATGGATAGAAGAATAACCAGTGAGCTGGAAATTACATCTCATTTTCAGAATTGTTTCTTGACATTTTTTAAATGCCCCTGGAAAGTACCAACAAAAGTCCTACTCCAAGCCCTCAAAGCACAGTCCCACCTCTTCACCTCTAGTACACCATAATGACAACCCCGTCCACAATAGCAGTTTTGGGAGCAGAGCACAAAGAAGACTCTGCAGGCTACAACTCACAAACAAAGCAATAGCATCAGATAAAAAATAAATAAGGAAAAGAAGGCTTACGTGGTTCAGATCAAAGATCTCAAACACTCGTTTTAAGTATAGATCTCCCTCTGAATCCAGCCCTGGAAGATCCAAAAGCCTCTTGAATTCATGGAAACTAAGCATCCCAGATGGACATTCTCTCATAAATTTGCTGTAATAATGGTGCATCTGAGCAGGGGCATCTTTTGGTATCGATTCTTGGGCCCCCATGTTATTCCAGAGAAACTGTCTCTATTCACATTTCTATCTCTCAGGTTCAATCTTACTTATGACCACAACTCAGGCTAATACAGCTTTTAAATGGCCACGTTAAACACCTTACAGCAATAAGTTTCTATTTTTATTTAGTGTCTATCAGTACTTGTGAGAGATTACCTTTAATGCTCTGTTCCAAAATAGATGGGATTTCACGATCTGGCTCAAGTGGAAACAAAGACCATCATGCTCAAATTGTAGTTCATCACTCTCCCATTGACTACAAACATGCATGTTATGAAAGGAAAAATGAAGAGATCCTAAAACTGATTGATTTTGAATTATACACAAACAACTAGCAATGCATAAGAGTCTAATCCTAGACTGCCTGTAAGGAATATCTACAATTTTTGCTGAAAGTAAGGATGGAAAAAGGTTGAGAGTGCAATCAGAAATGCCTATTATTACATCCTCTCTGCTGTAAATAGATTAAGCCTTTCCAAAAATTGAACCCTTTGAACTCCTTCTTGAGGTACTTCTTATCATAAATATTCCATGTGGTATCTGGCATTTACATGCAACTGCACCCTATTTACTCCCTCTCAGCATGGGTTCCTAGATATAACACACAATTCTGGTCACCAGCCTCATGACAGAAGCTGAGTGGAGGAGAAATCTTTTACTGTAACTTCTTTACCAAGAACCAGCTTAGTTTGATATGTGAATTAAATAAGGTTTCTTTGATATTGGTCAGTGCTCTAGTCCTGTGTTTTGTTTTACAGCTTTCAGGAGCTGAATTTCTTCTTCTGTAAGTTTAGGGAAGGGGTTAAGTATCAGTAATATTTGTACTGATTAGCTTTTATACAAGGAGAAGAGTGGCTCAGGAGTATTACTACGGGACAAAGAAATTTGGAGCTATAAATACCAGTGTGAAAATACAGAATGTTAGTGATGCAGAAAAAAGACACTGCCACTCATCCTTTTAATTTATAATCACCCAGTGGAGTTAAAGAGCACAGTCCTATGGGGTGGTGAGTGCCCAGGGAAAACAGCAACCATCCTCCAGCCTGACTCCAGCCAGAGAACAATCAATATCTTGTAGGATCAGGTCAGTTTTTCAGGTCCGTTTTTGAGAAGGACTCCCATATTCTTAGTAGTCTGTACTACGGCTCTTTCCACAAGGACATCACCAAATTTGTTATCATACAATTCACAATGTGGCAGAAAAGTAAGAAAGCTTGAACACTTCTCAGGTGCCCATGAACTTCTGAGGATCAAACAGAAAGATACAGACATTGACTGGTTCAGTAGGCAAAAAACAGAGCAAACTCGGTAGCTGGAGTGTTGCCTTTCCCCCGGAGACCACGTGCCAGCCCTAGAGCTGCTGTGTGATCCCAGCGACCGAGGGAGAGTGAAAACAAATCCCATGCAGGCATCCTTTCTGCAGATGAGTGCTGTCTGGAGCAGTGAGGGTGAACGAAGAGGATACGAGGACAAGGGAGGGGAAAGGAAATAAGCAGACAAACCTCTTAGGGATGCACAGTCTGACCACAATCCTGAGCTTTCTTCTTCAGCCATCATGCCCTGCTCTTAAAGAAATAACCAGTCATTGTGTCAAACACCAAAAAAGACCAGGTGGTGTGGTTTAGGCAGTTGTGCTCTCACTCTCACTCCTGCCCCCACTTCTGGTGGGATGGGGAGGAAAATAAGAAAAAAAAGGTTAAACTTGTGGGTTGAGTTAAGAATGGTTTAATAATTGAACTAAATAAAGTGAATAAAGATAACAATAATGCAAGAAAGGAATAACTCCCCCAAAAAACAAATGATGTACAATACATTAGTTCTCCACCCACTGACCAATGTCTAGCTCATCTCTGAGCGGCAGTGGGCCCCTCCCAGCCAACTCCCCCTAGTTTACATACTGAGCATGACATTCTATGGTATGGAATATCCCTTTGGCCAGTTTGGGTCAACTGTCATGGTTATGCTCCCTCCCAGCCTCTTCTGCACCTCCTCACTGGCAGAGCACGAGACCCTGAAAAGTCCTTGACTTAGGATAAACACTATATAGCAACAACCAAAACACCACCATGCCATCAATATTCCTGTCCTGCTAAATCCAAAACACAGCATTGTACCAGCTACTAGGAAGAAAATGAACTCAATCCCAGCTGAAACCAAGACAACAGGGTACCAGGAACATGATATGAGTAGGTTAAGAACTGTCCGTGAGTAACTCACCCAGTGCTGGTCATCTTTTATCTCTTTCACCTCCTTCACTCAGGCAAATCTCTCTCATCTTTTCCCATGATCTTTGGCAAATGCTATTCACAGGATTCCACCTAGGCATAGGGAACTTGGGAGTTGCTCACATATACTGATCCCTCTCCCCTTCCTCCTCTTTTCTCCCCCTGAAAAAAGCCCACACAATCCTTCTTCTAGTTCCTTCCAAATAGCAAGTCTTGGGAAAGTGTACCCATGATGAGTGAGGCACATGAAAGATTGCTGTGCTGCCTTAAAGACAGGGTCTTAGAAGCTGGGTTTTTGTCAGATTTTGGAGATTCTGGTAAAAGACTTATAAGAGAATGTTAAGTTAAGGTTTGAATGCTTTTAAAGTAATACCTGTTTTCAGAATCGTTTTAGCTTAATAAGAATAACTAACGAATAATTAAATGTAAAAGATAACAAAACTGCCTGGGTAGAAAATGATCTGATTTATAGTTCAGTCTCACAGCATCCCTCACCCCTAGTAGGGGACTGGAACAGTATATAATGGCTGATATAACAGCTGACATAAAAAGAAAGGTGAGCTTTATGGAGCACAAAAAGACTAAAATTTATAACCTGCTGCATAGTTTGACAGCACTTGATAAACTTGCAGACAAAGCATGTGCTGAGATAGTAGAAATTCTACAGAAATCACTTGTTTCAGAAGCCAAAGGCATTGGAGCATTTCTACTTTTATAAATAACAATAGAAAAATTGATAACAATGTGAAGCTGAACTGAATAAATTAATATAGCAAAACCATTTCACAGAACACTGAAACAATGGGTGTAGAAACTAGTTTGTATACAGGAAGCCCAGTGAAGCAATTCCCAGTGAACTATCTGTACCAAACTAAATTGATTCTAAAAGATGAAGATAAAATTACAGTATCTACTGAGATTCCAAGAAGCTTTCAGGAGTCTATACAATATTTTGGCAATTAAGAAAAAGATACAAACAGGGAACAGCGGGACCATGACTTGCACTGAAAATGACAGTCCCATAATAAAGATTGCTGCTTCAGGGACAGACTGTTGCTAAACTGGAAGAACATGGGCACACAGGAAATGCACATTGCAAAACTGCCTCTGTAGGGAACCACGAGAAAAAAATAAATCACATTCCTTAGTTCCGCTCTGATAATGGGATAACATATCTCAATTTTGGAAGGGATGATGTAATTCAGATTTCTTCACAAGGAAATAAAGGTAGTCTTTTGATAGAATTTGAAAACAGAATTAAGTCTTTTTTAAAGAGCACACACAACAAAACAAAGCTTCCCAGCAGGGTGATCAGGAACTACCTTGATACATAAAAGACAGAAAAATAAAATAATAAAGAAGACCTTCTCTTTCTCTTGGGTATTGTGAAAACAGAAGTAACTGGGCTGTAGGCAGCAGATACTACATCTCTGTGTTGTGAAACGAGGAGGTCACACATCTTTCCACTCTGATAGATTCAGCTGAATGTTACCTGCTTGAAGTGTAAGACAAAAAAGAGAGCTGCTAGTGCTTGAAGTGCCAAGTTTAAAATGCATTTGCATTAAAAGGTAATCCACAAGTTTTTATCTAAATTTATGTCACCTTTGCCAATTAAATTCTTACATCTGTTCCAGCTCAGTCCAGCCCCACTTTCTTTTTCCTTCCTTGGTAATTTCTGTTGTGTTTGCTCTAAAAAAATGCCATTTCTCTCTCCTCTGTGACTAGGTCATGCTTCTGGACTTTACCCCATTTCTCTATTTCTCCATTCACTTTCTTCCCAGAACTCCATTGCAATCAGACGCTGGATCCTCCAGTGCTGAGGCATATGGAGATCTGCCACTGCTCGTTTCGCCTCAGGGGGGAGCTGCGTAGGCAGGACCAAAGACAGCATTCCTATGTCCCTGAATAGCCAAATGATTTTAGAGCACAGTTTCCTTCCATCTCCCTTTATTAACTACCTTGGCAGCTCCCCACAGGCACATGGCTACTGGTCTGTAGCCAACTTCAGTCTCTTCGGGTAGATGCAACCTACCTCCCATCTAAGGCAGACCTCGGTGAGGTGTTTTCAGAGGGACTAACTAGGCATCCCAAGTGAAAGAGTTATCTGGACAAGATAAAAAATCGTGGAAAGAGGAGGTTATCCTCCAGGAAGAACTGGAATGGCCTATCCTAGTCAGAAAATTTACCTATAAAGGCTTTAATAGTTTGAGGGTTTGTGTTTTTTTCTTGTTTGGGATTTTTTAAAGACCCAAACTGTGAGGTCCCAACAATTACCATCTTCTCCCTACAGACCACTCTACAGCTTTTTCAGCTATTTGAATTAATGTTTAGTTTCACAATTTCACATTTCTTCTCCTATGCATGTTGCAGAAGGAGGAGGACCAAGCTGGCCTTTCCTTTTCCTATCTTCATCAGTAGGTTGCTTTTAAGGATTGTTTTCCTCTCCCTCATACACTAGAAAGTTTTTGCCCCAATGAGGTAGTAGAACACAATCCCCAATCTGTCTGCCTGAGGTGAGAGGACTCACCAAATTCTTGCTAACTCAAGCATGGGAATGGGGAAAAGAGTGGTCATCAGTACTTACTGTGGTGTTTCAACCCTGACACCATTGTGGGACACACAATTGCTTAATTACTCTCTCACTGAAAACACAGATCAAGCACTGGCACAACTTTGCTAGTTCACAGTCATATTCCTTGTGTGCGTGCTTCTACAGTTCTACAGACAATGAACTCTTTGAGTTTGTGTATGGATTTTAAACAAAAAAACAAACAAAAAAAGACAGTGACCATTTAAAATATATCTATATGAGCCTATTATGTCTGATTTCTTTTTGTACTACTGCTTGATTATTCCTGACATGGGTATTATGAATTTGGTTCAATGATACATGTCCTGGTGGTGAGATAGTCAACTGTGCTTATCTTAGTTGTGAACAGTCTAGTTTAAGATATTTTTTGGTCATTAAGCCAATTACAGACATGATTTTGTGGGTGTTGTTAGCCACATATGCTACAGTGCACCAATATATACAAATAATGAGCAGATCACGTATAATGAAATAACAAGTCATGCTTCCCACAGAACCACTGGTAGTGCAGTTGTTTTAGTTTTAATGATTATGGGAAGAGCTCTGAGATACCAACTTTACATTTTTCATTTGGAGTTCAAGACTTAACACAATGAGGGCCCACTGCTGAAGCTGTTCATCAAGGTTTCCAGTTGCCAAAGAGATGCATCCTCCTTTGACAGGAGGAGAAGTCGGGAATACTTTGTTTCTGTAGCTATTGCAAATTCACTGATTTTCTTGAACTCATGATTGGCAAGAGCTTGGGCTGCACCTTGCCAGGTGGACATCAGGGAACTGGAAATGAGAGTAGCAATCCACTGTTAAACTGTTACTTTTCAGTGGTTTTATTATGAAGGGAAAGAGGCCTCTTATGCAGGGAAGATCTGAGAGCCCAACGAAATGTCCTGGCTTCAACTAGAAGAAACAAGAAGAAAAGAAATCCCTGAACTTTTGCATACTGATGTATCTTCATGTTGAGGGTAATAGCTCCAAACTGACCCCATCCTAGCAACATTTTTATGCCACAGGCTGTTTTCATGAAGGATTTCATCTTAGAGAAATTGGATTTTTTTTTCCACTTTTAACTATGTGTAACTATGTTACACATAGATCCTTAAACAACTCTAAATCTCAGCTTGCTGGCTTTACCTGCCTACCACAGCACAGCTATTTGGAATAAATTTTGATCTTAAATCATTCTTTTTCTTTTCCTTCCTTTTTTTTTTAATTGCCTCCCTCCCCCCCAGCAATCAAATCTACTGAGTTAAGAAATTTGTAAAAGGGAAACGCAAGCCAATAGAGTCATCAGCAAACATTTAATTAAAAGGCAAGGCTGTCTTCCCTAATTAGGTACCTTTGTTTTGACTGAAGACGTTTGCTTTCTGGGTGCCTGAAGTCTTTCCCAAACTGAGTAGACACTGAGCATCTCCTAGTGGCCCGAGTTCAAAAGACAAGGACTGGTTGTGGTCGCTAAAGATATTTCCGTCCAGTAATCCCTGTTCGAGTGCTTTTCTGGGCCAGTGGAGTGACAAGCCCTGCAGAGAGACACCCTGAGGGGCTGGGTCTTGTGGCTGCCACTGCCAGCCTCCTCTCCCTCTCACTGCAGCTGAGCAAACAAACACATTTTTTCCTCTGTGTTGCTTTTGTCCAAGTATCAGCTCTGTTTCTGATGGAGAATGAATCTCTCATTAAGATTTTAACCATCTTTTCAACACTTTTTCTCTGCAACTTGCATTTCAGTTCCACGATGTTTTCAATTAATGTACAAAGAAGGGATGAGACACTGTTTCTTCCTTCCACTCCTTGAAGGTTTATATCCATCTTGCTTTGGAAATGGCAGGGAAAGGAATTTTTAAAATGGAGAAGGAAGACAAAAATATTCACACAACCTTCCAGTAGTGAAAAGGAGAACATGAGGGTTTTAAGACTCTCATCCAGCCCCACCTACAAGAAAACAAACTCACTTAGTAAATTTTTGAAGATCTTGTCAATAGGTGGGTTCTTCTCTGTCTGGAGTGAACTTGACGTGTTCTCAGGGCTCAACCTGCTTTTGCAGGGATTCTCTTGAAGACAAAACATGATATTAGTGCTCATGTTTGTAAGAGCCTGGGTCAGGTTAGCAGCCTTAGCAATACTCTTTTTAGACTTAAAATGCTTTGCACTAAAAATGCAGTAAGATGAATTTGAATGCTTCCCAAACTGTGAAATAGTGTTGCTGTGCTTTGCTTTGGAGGACTTTGCATTCAACCCCTTGGAAAACAAGAAGAATCATAAATCCTGCAAAATGCTAGTGATGTGTTTGGTGAGTCTGGTGTGTGCCAGTAAGTATTCATCCAGCTGAAGGAAAATAATGTACAAACAGACCATACAGTATCATTAACATTGAACAAAAAGTTCTAATAATCTCTCACAGAAAATACCAGGTTATTTAAATACAGATAACATTGTTGAAATTCACACAACAGAACCTGAAGAAAGGATGCAAATCGGAGCTAGTGAAATTCAAGAAATGGACTTTTTGCTGAGAACAGATTCTTCATGACTCTACAATTTAAAGTACATTCTTTGATTTAACATCTCACCTAAACTAAGCATGGGATAAGCACTTTTCATATAATCCTAAGGTTAAAAAGAAATAGGAATGTGTCCGTTTGTATATAATTCTGAAACAGTAAGAGCATGGGGAGGCAGTAAAAACTAATCATATTGCTTCATTTGCATAATCCACTTAACACACACGTTCTGTTCGCAGCCTCAGTGATGGGTTTTCAGATAATACAGAGATAGAAATTTGAATATTTAAAGCATAGCACTTTCAGTATCATAGAAGCTGGAAGCTGATGGAGGCACCTTGAGCAATCTCAGGTTCAGGGAGAAGCTTGCAGACACCAAAGTCTGTTTGCTTGGAATCTCACTTCCTAAATGCCAAATGCATGCTGCTAGAAATTAGATCCCAAATTCTTTTCCTCATCCACTAACATCAAAGATCTGGCAACGATTTTTATTACCATTGTGGCAGCAGACAAAATATGATTCTCGAGCAGAAGAAAAATAACACAGAATTTGGAAGTGGATAAAAGGTGGGAAATAAAAAAAAAAAGAAAACTGACCTTGTAATTTTCAACTTCAAAATATAATTGCACTGCTGTGGGCAAGACAGTTTGAATGATAATGACTTTTTACATCTCTACATGTTATGCCACTTCAGAACCTTAATTTTCATGTAGATTTTTTGCAATCTGTTTATTCTGTTAAGAAAGAGCTAGTTTTCACTGACTAAATCAGATAGGCTGTTATCCCACTGATGTATAAGGCAGGGCAGAGAGACTTGGTAAATCTAACTTGAAAAGAGCTGACTCATCTTGAAATAATATCCTTAGTCTCTGCTAAGCATAGAAAGGAGTCTTGAGCTGGATTTTTGTATTAAGAGCAGAATCCAGAAGACAGATGCTTTTTTGATTGCACTGCACATAAGCCATGGTCTTGTTAGGAGTGTCGATGCAGTCAGAATGGTCAAAAACAATATGAGGATACTGTTACTGAGAAAGCCAGTGCCAAGACACAAAAATCCCAAATGGGTTACTCTTGGCAAGCTAGCATGCCAACAGCTCATTCTTCTTCTTACGTAAACCAGTCCCCTAAGCCAGCCTGAAGCCCAATAGAATGACTTCACAGGAAACATAAATTACAACAGATAAATATACACATCATATCAAACTAAACATACGCAGTGTGAATCCCAAAGGGGAAGCTTACGAAATCCTGGCATGTGGCTTGAGAGGTCCTGGTTCTTGTTTACCACAGGCTTTTCACAAGACTTTATTCAAGGCAAGAGAAGAAAAAAACTGAGCTACAGCTTACCTAGATGCTATGTGTTGTACCTGAATCGTGTAGTTATACTGTTGCCATTTCATTAAAAATAAATTTTTTTGTATTATTAAAAAGGAAAAAGTAAAACATTCAGGTAAAGTATTCTGGTTCACTTGATTCGTTTGTCTAAGTGTTTAAGCCTTTCCAGTCACTAAATTATACAAATAGATTGGACAAAGATTAAAACTTGCCAGCCTTTTATCTGGGAGTAGATGGCACATTCTTCATATTATTTCCATCTCGAAATGGATATAGACGGTACAATCTTGTGTATTTAACAATTCTAAATGTGCCATTCCAATTCTGCCTTCTAAATAATTCTGCCTGGTCCTATTGCTACAGCTGAGCAACAGCTCAATTAAGAAAACACACAATAAAATCTATGCCTCAGATTACAGTAGCTAATGGAGGATTGTTACAATATCTTGCAAAACTGGAGATGAATATCAGATATTTAGTGGGAGCTCATTATTAAATAATGAGGTTATAAGCCTAGCATAAGCAGTTTTATAGTGGATTTTATGAAGCCCTAAAGGCCTAATCATTGTTAAATTTCATTAAAATGGTGAGAAGACAGATAAAAAATTGAAACATCTTTTTCTGTCTAAAACATAACATTAATTAAACAAGCCCTTCTGGTAACAGAAAACCAAAAGCCTAGATTAGCACAAACTATGTCTTTTGTCCCCTAAATCCTCACATCCTGGTACCTCAGCTCCTCCCTATATCCTCACCAGACAAAAGGAAACAATCATCTGATCATTTTGCTAGCCAACTGTTGCCTTAAACAAGGAATAAGAGCTGAATTTTGCATTAGTGGGGCATTCCTTCTGGGTGTGTCCCTGCTACCCAGCTGCCAGATTTTATGAAAACATTAGGAACTAATAAACTGAAATGTCTACTCTTTGAAATTGGGTTGAAATATGCCAATTGATTAAAAAGTTGTTGGGAAACTGGAGAAGGGGATGAGAGACTGATTGGTAGTAAGAGTCAAACTGTGATCTGTATATAACTTGAAAAATTTAAGGCATACATCTTAATATTCATCAGATAAGTTGATCAAACTTCTCCCTGGGTGATAACCTACTTGTAGTGGAAGAAGGACCTTAGGGCCTTGCAATTAGCAACTTGTCAAAAACCAATGAACCAAAAGACACTATCCCATTAAAACAACAACAACGACAACAACAACAAAAAAACCCAAACCTAAAACCAAACCCCCAAGGTCCCCAGAGCTCACCACCTCTTTGGTCTCTTTTCCATTGAGACATGTCCCAGGTGCACCTAAGGCTTGTCTTCACATAATTTACTACCTATTTACGTTTGCAAAATCGTTTTTCTTTACAGAAAGGTACTCTTAAATAACCTCTTAAATACTTGTCATGGTTTGATCCTGCCTCTGCCTCTCCTGGCAGTCTCTGCCCTCTTTATCCACCGAAAATGTCATGGGTTTGCTCTGGGACAATTTCTCTCACCCTCCACACAATTGCTGTAAGTTGAGAGAAGGTTTATGCAGACAAAAGAGATCTGATTGGGGAGAACAATATTAGGATTTATTACTAGCAAGATAAAAACTAAAGAACTATATCTACAACAATTCTAATTAGGTAAAATTATTCCCCATTTTGTATCAGTTCAGGAGGAGAAAGCAGTCTTTTTTTTTCCATTTCCGGAGCTACGGGTCTTTTAAATAATTTTGCACCACTCAAAAGATCTTTTATTATCTCTAGGACGACAGCTCCCATTTGTCGCACTTTCATTATTTCCGAGTAGGGAGCACTGCCAGCTCTCTGAGACACGTTACGGAGTGCATCAAATGATACAGCCACAAGAAAGCCAGGAAGTCAAGAACAAATTCTTACCTTATTCATGTCAAATGTGTGAAATACTTGTTCAACGTAGCTGTTAGCTTCTGGAGTAAGTCCATGTAGATCCAAGACATGTTTAAATTCATGTAGACAAAGTTGTCCAGATGGGCACTCCTTCATAAATTTTGTGTACCAGTGGTGAATTTCCATAGCATTAATGTCATCTGCTGATCCCGCAGCACCCATTGCATCAAACATACCAGGTAACTTTTCTCAGTATCTATTCATCCAAATGCTGATTCTTGCTTCCAGCAATGATCATTCAAATACCAACTCTGCCTTCAAGAGCTACTTTAAACCTCTTACAGATTGATACCAAGATAGACTAGGTAAATATAGCACCCTAGCAAGATTACTGGCGCCCAGTTTAATGCCCTGTGGTTTTATCAGCTGATTACAATCTTTGTGCACAGTCAGTCTGCAGAGCCTCAGATGAACTGATTATACCATTGTATTATATTCTGCATTGGCACCTGTAGTGCTAAAATTATTTAAACTGGATGGATATTGAAAGGGCAACATGCAGGAATATTCAGACTAGTTTCCAAACCTTCATTTTAGTAATTCACAAAGTTTGAACTAAAACTTCAACCCCATTTCAATACTTGGATACATTTTGTGCATCTGCCTTATGGTAAATGACTATTCATTTTTATTACTTTTGTATATACCTTGATGCAAATCTCGCCTTAAAAATCAAACTGCAGCACGATTTGACTTAGATGACTTGAAAAAACTGAAAGTAGCTGTACATTAAGCACAAAAAACTTACCACTGTCTTTAGACAGCAGTTCTACAAGCATCTCAGTCTTCTGTAAGCTAATATCCAAAAAAGTGCTCCCCCACTGCCACTGCTCATCCTTTCCCTTCCCTTAGGCCAGCATAAATGTTTGTGGTTGCATTTGGGAAAAAGTATACAAACAGATCCAGGCAAAAGCTTGAATTGAATAAGCTTTGAATACTTTTGAATACTAATAAATATAGACTGAATACTAAAAAATATGGTTAGTTTTAGACAACATTATTTACAATTTTGCATTGTCTGGTCTCACAAAAATTGGGGTTCTACAAGAGAACAGATAAAACAAGGGTGGAAAAGGGTGGCCAGCAGTAGAAGAGGTGCAGGACTGCTGCTTCTGCTCATTCAAATTGAGGAAACTTGCAGTGCCATAACATCTGTGCTGTATCGCAGTACATAGCACCGTACAGTTTTAGGGCTTTAAGCCTTACAGTGCATACTATGGCATGCAGTAGTTGTGGTAGAATGTAAAAATACAAGTGTTACACTTCAGCTCACTGCAAAGGTGCTGCCTCACCACCAGCACTCCTGTGGTTCGTCACAAGAGGACAGAGAGCACCACCTGAGCAGCATTTCTCTGCACAGCCTGGCTGCCCTGGAGTGCTGTGCAGCTGCATGAGATGAATTTTCCTCTGGGCCGAGGTTCATGCTGGTTCAGTTGCAAAAGCCGCGCCAGCAGTCGCGAGAGACTAATTTAATCTTAAAACTGCAAAGGAAGTGAATGCTACTGTTGGGCAGGTCACGAGGCCCGTTTTTTGGGTGCCAAAGGGATGAGCGGTGGTGCACCTGTGGGGTGTGAGCAGTGAGAGTGGCAGAGCTGGACGGGCAAGCTGCCCATCCAACATGCACGAAGTTGAGTGCGCCAGCCATGGCACACAGGTTCAGGTGGTCATTTTGAAGTCAGTTGAATTTTTTAGGCAAACGAAGAGCTGTGATGTGCTAATTATGTAAGGTAAGAATTCCAAATATTTCTCAGAAATGGGTACAAGCCTTCACTGCAAAAGGACAACAAGCTGGACTGTCACTGGAAGAGACTTTCAAAACATATTTGTAACCACACTGCCTAAACCAGAGTCTGCAGCCAGTCGGGGCAATGCTGCTGAGGAGGGAGAGAAGGGGGAAAGAAGCACACTGGAGGACTTCAACAGTGACATATACTGTAGCTATCATTAAAAGGTGATTTTTTCTAATCTCTAGTCTTTCCTTGCACTGCTTTCACCAGATTCCCCAGAGCAACAATAGCTGCCCACTAATGTGCTGTCAGTTATAAGATCAAGACCTTCAACACTGAGAAGCAGCAGGGATTTTCTATATGATATACTGAATAAAACCAGAATAGATATGAAACATGTGAAGTGATATTTGTAAACACTCCACTTCAAAATATCACTCACAGGCAAAGAATGCTATATTTATAATAACCAAGAACAGCAAGCAAAAGAAAGGTAGCTTGAAGTGTCAATCTTCAGCCTTTTATTCATCAAATCTAAATTTTCAATAGCTAGGAACTGGAAATGCCAACACAGAATTTTCTGGTGTATATCTACTAAATTGCTTGTTCAATGAAAAGAAGGAGTTTTAAAAAACTCAGTTGTTACTCAAACTTCCTTTCCCTGATCCCCTGAAATAAAAGCAGTATTCAAAAGAAAAAAATCAAAAGTTTGAAGATACGTTTCAGAAGCCATAGATGATTTTTTTTTTTATAAATACGGGGGTCTGCAATAATTTTTTATATATTTTAATTTTCAAACATTCTTCGGAAAAAAGCAACAGCATAAATGCAAGTACCAAAAACTGTGTCATCTCAGTTCCATATCATTCCTTGAAAACATGCATATTTCTTTCATACGGCATGGAAGAGTCTCCTAACTCTGTTGTGATTGTTCTTCTGGAAGACAAGGTTAAAATGTCAGAAAAATCTACATTTACTTAAATAATTCTTCAAGATAATAATCAAGCTATTGTAAATTATCTATTTGATGAATCTGAAAAAAAAAACCTTAAATTTTACACTGAAGCATTTGACAAAATACGCATATGAAGAAGCATGAAATGCTTATCAGCAAAGGTCATAATTAAAAAAGAAGTAAGAGAAAAAATCCAGAATATTTCAGGAAGCAGTGCAATAACCCAGAATAAAATGGAAACATGGAAGTTAGAATTAAGCGCAAGTAGGAGAAGGAACTGCTTGTAAAGGAATTTTTGTTGGCCACATTCCTATTAGAATAGCTTTACTAAGGGATTACAGTGATGAAGTACACACAGATTAGAAGGGCTATGCTGGCAACACTGCTCTTTTTAGCCATTTAAAATCCTCACTTTCACTCAGGAAACGTTACTTTTCTATTTAAAGCACAGTTTTCTCAGATTTATTGCATCTCCACATCCAGGTTAGCTGGGGATTACATTTCTTCATGTATATTACCCTCCAAACAAAGTCTAGAAGTAAAATGAGGGAGAATGCAGAAGTGGAGAAGAACTTGCATTGTAGGTCTGTAGGCAATGTGATACAATGGGGAGGGAAGGCAACTGTAAGAAGAAAAACAGGTAGCAGAGAGACTGACAGGACTTTGAGAATGTAAGGCACTTCAAGAAAGGATGAAAAAGATTTATACTAAATTCTGCCATAAACATGAGGCATGGAAAGAAGAAGCTGAAATTATACAACAGAGTAAAAACCAGAATTTAATTCTAAAGACTTTAATCCAGCATCATCACTTGCACACAGAAACCTATCGCCTGAGTAGTGTCTGTATCAAAGATACACCATGTGCTTATTTTCCACTGAGGATGATTGGAAAAACCCATCCAGCTCACATAGAATCTCTCAGCACTGTACCAGATCTTCGAATGTAATAGTTAGACATACTTAGACCTTCATATGTAGTAGTGGGGACTCAAGATTATTGACACATGTTGTGAAGCAAAAAAACCTTGAGGGTCTGATAAACTAGGATCTAGGAAATCTAGAAATCTATCTAGGAAATATCAAGTTTTCTATGGATGATGCTATAAGATATAGGGGAAAGTTTAATGAAGATTTGAAACACAAAATTGCAGACAATGAGAACAATTTCAGAAAAGAGATATCCACACCTATTTTAGAGAGAAACTTCAAGGGCCTAAACCCTGACCCCCACTTTTCCCCATAGCTAAATTCTCACCAAGTCTCTCTCAGTGTTATGTATTAGCACCATCAGCCTCTGCAAGCCACAGGAATGCTTGGACTTACGGATGTAGGAAGACAGCACCATTTAGAATTTTTATTTGATCCCTTTACTACAGTAACAGCCTTAACTATAGCCATAAAAACCAGAGGTCACTGAACTGAAAAGTCGTACTTTCTTTAACCTCAAGACAGTCTTTTTGGAATTCTTTGAAATATTCCTGCAAAATAATTTGAGAAAGAATCAGATTTCTTTAATGTGGGACTGATTAGCACAACGTGGTTTGAAGGCTAAAAGTAAATATGAGTTAAAAAAAAAAAAAAGATAATTTCATGGAGGAAAAGCCCATTTAACCCATTTGTCGAACTTGTTATTCAATTGAATGACCATAGGCTGCTGGAAGCAGAGTATGACTAAGGGGTGCCTGTTCCCTAGGCATATGCTTCTGGCTATTGCCAGAGACACGACAGTGGAGCTGAAGTATCTTTGACCTGTCTAGTGAAGTGTGGCTATTTTTATACGCCAGACATGACCCAGAGAGTGTTTAATTGGCTTATCTTTATCCAGCTGGTAGTCAGACTGACTGAAGATAAATAATTTTGGAAAATGTGTTGGTGTTCTGAGGGTTCTGTCTTAGATGGATGTCTGGGTACAATGCAGGCAAACTCAGTTTATTTGTAAGTTGCATAATTACCATAAAAGCATTGATGGTAAATTATATTTTCTGTACAGTTTCTATTTGTGTCTTACCATAATTTTTGTACACAGGCTTAATAGTCCTTTATTAGGACACTCTTTTTAAAATTTACTTTTAAGTTTCTCAGTGTGCTTGTATGTGGAGCTCTGAATACTCAGTAATAAACCTGTAAATTAGTGCCTTGTTACTGTGTTAGGTCCAATACCTGTTTTCTTAAGTGACAAAACAATACATATGCAGAAATCTGTCTGCTACCAAAGTCATGGAGCATGCAGGGACAAACCAAACTTTACTAGATGCCTTTTAAAATTAGTTTTGTAAGTGGTTTTTAATTGTTGTTAAGGTTACTTAAGTAATGTTCTAATGCTACTAAAGCCCTTTCTAAAGTATTAAGGTGACACTGTTAATCCATAATCTTTCTGGAACTCTTACACAACACACACTGTTCTATCTTAAAAAAAAGAAAAAAGCTACCATTCCCTTTCCCCTACCCTAAGTGAGAAAGAGAGATAGGATAAATAAAACTTATATCCTTCAGAAGGATACTAAATATCATAAAATTCACCAAAAGGAATTAATGAAACAATTTAACAATTAAGTCCTGTAAAGTGGTTATAAAAACAATTTGAAGAACATACATAACATGCTTGATTTGACAGCAGTAATTGCATGTAATCAGCCAGTCCCTCCCTGGGGTAGAGTCTGGGATGACCTAAACAGCAAGACCAGCGTGATGTGAACAAGCAGAGGAATTCATGATGCACCAGGCATCATCTTCCCTCTGAGCACACGAGCACAGAGGGACTCAGTGGTAAACAGGAACAGGTTCAACTCCAGTGCACGGGGGATGCCTCCCTACAAATAATCCATTGATGGACATCTATGCTGTCTGTACCCACCTGTGCTTATCAATGGACACACTGCTTACTCTGGAAGCCTGGGACCAGCCACGTTTTTCTTATTTTGTTCAATAGCAAGAAATATTTGAAAATCAAATGTAGTTTACCCTGTGAAGGCACTTCAGTATTTCTGCCATCTTTCCCTTCAGGCTACTAAGTTTTCCTTGAAAAGCTATGTTTGCAACTCACAGCTTTGCTGTGGTTTATAAGCATAGTCTGTTCTGTAGGTATGATGACAGATAGAGTTTTTCTCTTCCATTTTTAAACAGTATGAAATAGTCTTTAAATTCTAAACAGACTGTTTTGTTTTATATCATAGATACAGGTAAACCTGAACTCCCTTTAAAATATATTTCTACCAAGAAGTCCTATGAATATTCATCAGTATGTAAAGAATTACTAGCTAGTTAACTCACTGTGGTTAATAATCCATAACAGAAGACGTGCAAACAGTGGCCTGTAGGGTTCATGTCTGGTCAACAGCAACTGATGCAGAATGGACTCATGTGATTACAGTAACTTTGTAGAATATCCAAAGCCTGAACCTTTGGCCAGCCACAATGCCAGTTTTTTACGTTAGTGAGTTCAGCCTGAAAAAACTTGTGACTTTTGTCGCTCCTGCTTTACTGTCAGAAGAACCCTGAGTAGCTGAGAGCAAGGTCTGTTAATAGGATAGGACAAAGGAAATAAAAAGGAAAGCAGCATCATTTTTATCTTACTATCAGCATTCGGTATTACATCCTGAGAGTCGATACACAAAAATCAAACCAACACGGAATTTAATTTAATTGAAAGATGCGTGAAGATCTTTTGACCTTTCATAGTTTATATTCCTCAAGAGGAAATTCATCACCGCTGTGCTATGCAGCACTGACTGTGCTCAAAAGTTGTTTCGTGCCACCACAGCAATCTCAAGATAGTTCCTGGCTGCTATAATTCTTGACAAACTTTATGAAAAAGTACCAGCAGGAACAACATTTATTCAAATGTTTTTTAAACAAGTATTCCTCTGTGTTTTAGTCTGAAAACCTGACAAAACTACACATTACAGGACTTAAAATAAGAAGCTACACTCTTTGAGTAGGAAGGCACAACTTCAGTGCATTTAAAAGAGGAAAGTACAAACTTAATCAGAATATGGAATTAAAATAAAGGCACAGGATATCTGTTAGAGTTTGGAAAGTAAAGATTATTGTTTCCAGACAATGTTGTTGATGTATTGCAGATTTCTTTTTTGCATTTTTAAAGTATTTTCATCATTATGTAACAGGTCATAATTTCAGCATTTACTGTTAAGAGTAAACCACTTGTACTCTAACCTCTGAAAAAATTGACTTAGACTTACAAGAAAAATTTGAAAAGAAACAAAGGGGAAAAAAAGTGATTGATGTTCCAAAGCTGTCTGAAGATTTAATTTCATGAAAAGAAACGTGCTCTTCAGCTTAAGAAGTGGGGTTTACATATTCCATTTGTGAAACCAAGTAGGTTCCTCTCAGCCATTATACTTAGGTGAAAATAGAGACCTTAGCTGAACTTCCAAATTCATGAGCTACCATTTTAATCTGTTCCAAACTTTCATTTTCTGAGAGAATACAATATTCACTGAACAGGTAGAAAATACCAGGATGATATGGGGTGATAAGAAAAAATTCTTATTCCCTAAAAATCACGTTTAGCACACAACAGTGAGCATAAGGATTTTACCAAATTCTTTTCCATAACACATACAAAAGGGAAAAAGTATTCTGAGTACTCCAAAGTTCATTTACTTACTAAACCAGGACTCTTTCTTGCAAAGCACTTCACAGTGAAATATGTGAACTATTCTTGACAGCAAGAGCTGCTTGTATGAGCCTGGAAAACTGACCTATAATAAACTAATTTTACTTCGCGCACAGTTCTTAAAAATCACCATGTTGGTGTGATTTGTCCAAGACACAAGATACACTTCCTAGAGAAATTCCTCTCAATCTGAAGATTTACTCAAAATCAAGCACCCTGCTTTTGCATTAATGAGTTTGAGAACAAATTTTCCAGCCTGTGATCAAAGAAATTAATGTATTCACAACTCCCCCCAAAAATTCACAAAAAACATTTAAGTGAACTAAATTCTTTCTTCATTAACCTTTTCATAGTTTTGACTGCCAAAATATTTTGCAACAATAACTGAAAGGTTACCTGACTTAGGCTTAACCATTTTGTCTACTTCATATAACTTAAGGTTCTCTGAAGCATTAAACATAATTCCTTAATAAATTTAACAATATCAAGCAAAGAATGCTTTTTTTTTTTTTAAGAAAAAGCATCAGAAGTCATAACAACACATATATAGTGGCATTTCATCTTGGAATAGAAATGAATTTTAAAGAAAATTTTTTACATGGGTGTAGCATGATTTTGACTTCTTTAATTGTTCAGGAGGAATCTCTGTTCTTATTTGAAAGGAAAAATAATTAGTATTTACATTGACAAGGTATTGTGTGTGTATAAAAGAAATTGAGAGGAGAAACAACCAAACAAAAGCAGAGAAAGGAAAGAACACTAATTAAACTCAGGAGGGTAAGAAAGTCCTAATTGAGAAAACTAGTTCTTTATCATCAGCTGGTGAATAATGACATTTTCATTGCTGATTTGTCCTCCTATGCCTTAAAGGTGTCACTGGAGTATTTAAAAATAATATGTCTGCAGTACTGGAGAAAAAGGCCAGGACAACTGATAAACCTGCCCTCTAGCACTATTACAAGTTTCATATCCTTTGATCTAAAATGAAACTCACCAGAAGAACCACAACAGGCTGTTTAATACTGTAGACCAATTCCTGGAAAAGTCTGAAAAACTGCAGTGTGTTGCTGAGCAAAAAAAGTAAGAATGTGAATGTGCACCTTGGACAAGCAACTGCTGGCATCTGCCAGTAACACTGTAAGCCTCCCAGTAAAAAGGCACAGGTAGTAGACTTTACTGATGCTGCAAGACAGCATTAGGACAAAATATAAAATGATTCCTGAAAACAAATCTCTATGTTTCCCGGGCCCTTGATGGGGAAGCTATTCAAACTTTGCATGAAAATGTCTGATATTTGCTTTTCACAGGAAAGGTGTCTGCAGGCTTTTACTTCTAAATTGAATTAGCAATATGCAGAAGCTGAAGAAAAGCAGCTTATTGATGGGGGCGGAGTGAGCTGCAGCTTCTCTGAATGGTGCTGTGGTCCTGTCTTCTGAGTTTGTTTTACATGTGCACAGCTGTAGAAACAAGTGGGAAACAATTTGCTCACAGAGACAAAATATGGCAACCAAACACATGTAGCATGGAGTGGTAAAAATAAAGCTGAGTAGCTGTGCTTACCAAGAGTGACTCCTAAAGTGTAACAATTTCTGCTGTAAATTATTGTGGTGGGTTGTCCATGGCCAGCTGCCAGCTGCTCTGGCATTCTGCCTCCTCAGCATGACAGGGGAGAAAATAAGATGAAAAAGCTCAAGGGTCAAGATAACGAGAGGGAGATTGATTACCTATTACTGTCATGAGCAAAACAGACTTGACACGGAGAAAATTAATTTACCTCATTCTCAATTAAAATGGAATACCTGAGACATGCTGAGAAAGAGACATCCCGAGAAAAAGACAGAACAACACCTTTCCCACCCTGCCTCTTTTTTCCATGCCCAACTTCACTCCCTCATTCCTGACTTCTCTACTTCCTCCCCACGAGCAGTGCAGGGAATGGGGGCTGTGTTAAGTTCTTGACAGCTCCTCTCTGCCTCTCCTTTCTCTGCACTCTTTTCCAGTTCCCCAGGGTGGCTTCTTCCCATGGGCTACAGCTCTTCAGGATCAACCTGCTCCAGCATAGGCTATCCACAGGCCAGCTCCTCCAGGGCATGTCCACCTGCCATAGTATGGTCCTCTCCATGGGCTGCAGCGTGGATACCTGCTCTAGCATGATCACCTCCAGAGGCTGCCAGGGAATCTGTGCTTGGACACCTGGGGCCCCTCCTCCTTCTCTGACTTCTCTCTCTGAAGAGCTGTTTCTCACACGCTTCCCCCCACTCCTCACTGACTGTGCGGAGTTTTGCCCTTTCTCGCACAGGCTTTTCCCGAGGCTGCAGGGTTCAGCTGTGCCCTTCAGTGGGTCCGGTGGAGTGAGCTGAAACCGGCTGTGCTCGGCATGGGGCAGGCCTGGCCCCTCCCCATCAGCCCTGCAGCCCCCCAGCAGCACCCTTTACAATGCTTCAACCAAAATTTCAGTGCAGCTGAGGATGGGGACAAAGGCAAACACTCTGCACCGAAAAACAGAAGAAGCCAACCACTTCCCTTACAAAACTCATTGGAAAAATGTTGTCAATGCATGCCTTGCCATGTCAGAGAACAGGATATTCCTTTTTTGTTTGTTTGTTTTTGTTTGTTTTTGTTTGTTTGTTTTTGTTTGTTTGTTTTCCAAATTACACCACTCTGGACTTTTTATAGTTGAAGATACTCTGAGTGAATAGTCAGCCAGCTGTAGGTTCCCATACTATAAACATAGATGTAAGACCCCTAGGGATGTGCAGGCAAGCTGTTCTCTTAATAGCTTATGCTGGGAGAAAAACTACAGCAGATGTCTAAGTTCAATGACAATAAAAGCAAATACACATCAGGGATGAAGATTTCTAAAGCACCAAGGCCAGGAGAGATGTGTTCTGGTCACTCAGACAGGGCATCTTTACTGAGAACCATGGCTTACAGTGCAGCTTTCCCCTGGTAGAGTGGAGGGAAACAAACTGTGTGCAACAAATGAAACCAATGCTTTTAAATGCCCCGAGGCTTTAACTTCTTGTAACTTTGTCAGAGCTTTTATGAAGAAAGATTAAAATCATATACACAAAGTGTTCTTACAAGACTTCAGTGCACACCATTCCATCAGAAGAACTAGCAGAAAATTTCCTTAATGGGCAGTTTCTAAATAAGTATACTTTTAAGTAGCTGAAAACTTCTCAATTTTATGATAATTAATTCAGGTTTTTTTCAACCAGCTGTATAAAATGGCATCTGGCAGCCTCAGTGATAATTTGCTGTGACTAAAATTAAAGAACTGGACTGCAGGCCAACTCTTTGTTGTCTTCAGTATGCGTCTGTGATACCAATGTGTCTTCCACGTAGTGCCAGAAGAAGAACAGAAAGCTTTTTTATTTTAATTTTACATCCACGATGGAAAGAGTTTTTGAAAAGCCACTTCCTTTATTTCAGATAAGAAGTGGCAGCACAGAAAGAGATTTGTCTTAGAGCTATAGTGAAACCATGGTGGTGCCAGAATTAGTGTGTGCAGATCTGACACCTGACTTAGTCACTTGGCCTCTTGTGGATGAGATTTCCTCCCACTTCTCTGCCTCCATGCTTGGAAGGGGTGATGAAGAGCAGTCTTCTGCTGTGGGGATGTGACAGCTTCCACTGAACAATTTACAGTTTACTCATGTCACTGCATGCACAGGGGTTGTGAATTCAGCAAGGAGGGTAAGGGTAGCAAAGGAGAAAAGGCATGAAGGAGGAACTTCTGTCAGACAGAATATTAATGTTGACTCATCTGCATTGCCTAATAACCCTTCTTGAATTACTGAATGCCTTAAGATGGATGTAAAACAATCATGGATGTCACTTCAATACATGAAGTGCAGCCAAAATCACAGACAGAGGGTTAACACAGCTGGAAACCATTCTGCAAGCTTGTGTGAGACCCCACTTTACACATCTAGTTATTACGCCCCTGCACTTAGAGAGTCAGGGAAGCCAGCTTCTTGCATGTTTAATGTTACCTGCAAAAAGTCTCACCGGAAAGGCTGACGCTGGTAGCATTTCAGATGCCTGTACTTCTGCCCTTAAGGCTGTCATCTTTTCCCACAGAACTGTGTTGAAAGGCTGTGTTTAATGCATTTCTCCCTGTTGGCAGAAAAGTCACTTTAGGGAGCCATTGGTATTTCTGGCAATTTTATTGAACATCTGCTCAGTTTCAGACACACAGTTCTGATAAGGCTGCTCTGTCATGCTTAGAGCACACATTTGAAGATACTGTTTAAGGCATGAACTAAAATCTGGCAGTTCAACTGCAGCGTGCTCTTGTTCTTTCACAAACCGTATCTACTGAATAAAAGAATAACAAAACAAAACAGGGCAGCTTTTTCTCTATCAGTCACTAAAATGCTTTTGAATGATTTCAACATTTTTTCTAATTCAGAAAGAGAGAGATTGTTTTCCTTATCTCAGAAAATGACTTAGAGTAATTATATTAACAGTCTTACTGAGGTAGCTGGACACAGCAGCTATATTCACTGGAAACATCACCACCTTGCTAATAAATACCTGCAAAACTTCTTCATATCCCCACTTTTTTTACTTCACAAGTTGATAGTTGTTAAATAAGAAACCTGGTTAAATTTCAACTTTCTAATCTTAGGTCCCACCTATATTTTTTTCTTCAGTTTAAGAAGAATATATGAAACCATACTTTATCCAGTGATTCAGTGTAAAAAGCCCGTGGGGAGCAGAAACTTACAATGGGACCAGGTGGTCTTTAGACCTGACCTAGAGCTTCTTAGTTTTAATGATCAGTGTTAACAGAAGTGTGGAATATGTCCCTCATTCTGTCATTTGCTTGGTATACTACTTCTTTTGGTTTCAGGAGATAAATGGGCTGAAAATATCTGAAACTCCTGCAGTAAAAAGTGAAAGAAAGTTGCAAAGAGAGTTTAGATAGCACTGCTGCTGCAATGCAAATTCTAAATGCAGTGTTTCAAAGTTATACTCTCATATCCCAATTCCTCCTCCAAATCTGGTAGAAACACAGCATCTGCCAAAAACTTATGTATTCAACTTAGACAATTTCCTGACTGCTGAGTTAAGCACTAAATCAAAGATTTCCTCCCTCAGCCAAGGACAAACTACTTGCAGCTTCACTTTTAATTCAACTCACTGTCCATAAAAAGTAAGTCTTTCAGCCCCCGAAAAATAGTCCTGAACACCCACAGGGGGCATGGCTATTACTGGCTTCAGAGACTGACATAAGAGGTGGTAAGAGATGAAAATCCTCATTTCACCCTACTAAATCCACCATTACACTATGGTGATGTGACAGGAAAAGAGCCAAATACCTGCCACTTTCATCCTGCTGAAGTGCTGAAACCAGGATTAGAGTTATGTAATGTTGTAAAATAGGAATTCAGCATGCGAAGGGAGGACTCTCTCGGTTCCTTATTAAAATCACTGCTCACACAGCTGAACAGCACTGTCCCTAGTGGAACAAACAACAGCCAAGTCCTCAAAACTGCAACTGTCACCCACACACAGACTCACAAAAGCACAGCCCAGGTGATCTCTATGCACCTGAGGATTTCTGCTTGTAGTGAAACATCAGGGCACTGTTTCCAGACTGGTGAAAGCTTGATGAGAGGTTTCCTGTGTTCTGGGCATTTTGCACAGTGCTCAAACTTTATATTTGTGCATAAGATGCTGAAACACAAACTGAAATTGGATTCAAACTCACTGGCACACAGGATGAGCACAGCAGGATTGCTTAAGTATTCGCAGAGGAAAGCTTACCTTAAATGACATTTTCAGCTCTTCCACATGCATGGGAAGATCCCAAGATCCCATGAATGCTGTCACTGCACCAATGTGCTTCCCATATAATGGTACAGACTTCTTCAGAACACTAAGCAAGTGGAGAACAGAATAGAGATTCCCTTCCTATTGCTTTCTTAGGAGCTAACATGCTAAACCTTACCACAGTGAGTGTCAAACTAAAACTTGAAATCACGGAGACCACACTGGCCTTAATTTTGAGTCAAGGCTGGTGAAGCAGGTGGGACCTCCACTGGGCTTAGGGCACTGGTCCCAGAGCTCTGGACTGGGGAACTCTGGTTTTCTCCAACCCTGCAATGCAATTCTAAAGCTCACTTGGTCCTGAAAGCAGGGAGTCAGGAAGGGGTGGCTACCCAAGCCTCTTCAGCCAGCAGAAAAAGTGCATTTAGAAGTGTAAGAGCAAAGGGCTGACAGAGAGGCTTGCCAGTTGGGTCAGATAGGTTTGAGCCCTTCCAAATGATGGTGGTACTAATGCTTCTCAGGAAGAGAAAGGGTTGGAAAAGTTTAAAAGAAGTGGAGTGAAAGTAGCTCAGTTATCAAACATCTGCTTTTGCTTTGGCAACAAGAGTATATGTTTCTTGAAAAGCGTGGACTCCGTGACATCCTGGCTGTGTAGGGTAGAGTGTGATATATACAGTGTAAGACAGGAAAATGTTGATTAAATCATCTGTTTTGCCTGCTGGAGTCTAATAGTATCAGTCAGGGATGGACAGAAGGCATCCTTCAACATATTCTTTCATCCAGTAGGAGAGAGGCACATTTGTATTACAAAGACAAGTGAATTAGAGCTGTAAATTTTGTTAAAGAGCCAATAAGAAGTGGTTTGTGGAGTGAAACTTTAGAACTTAATTAACTCAAACACACAAAATCGAACAATTAGCAGGTGAATAGGTACTTTTGCGCAAAAATAAGAAAAATTGTAAACAGACTAAAATTTTTGAGAAACACCTAGTGTTATGTATTTGATTTTTTTAAAATTATGGATATTTTATACTAAAATATCTAGTATTTCATTACTGACAAACCAATATTCTGACCCTTGCCATCTCCACAAAAATTAAATTACTTTGAGAAATCTGCTAAAAATAAAGCTTTATTTGGTGAGCTTCCTTTCACTGAATTTTAAGAGAAGCATATGGGGAAAATTCAAAGCAAAAATTCCTGGGATTGATACATATTGTAAAGTGCAGAAATTGATACAGGACATAGCAGCAGTTCAAGACACCACATAAAGATAAATGATTGAGGTACTGCTGGAAAATTATTTGTCCAGATACCACCACTTTCTGGTATAACATTATTTTAGTACCTGCATTAGTGTTACCGAAGTGCCTCTTGCATTTATCTTACCTCCGAGCAGGCACTCTCTGTGTGTCTTTACACACATTCATCCTACAAAGAACAAGACAGTTGGCTGAATGCTGCATTGCATTTAACCATCCTGACAGGACTAGGGTCAGACATCCAACACCCCAGCCCAGGGAGTCTTATTACAGCAAATTTATGAGAGCAGATGTTGCTACAAGCCTTACAAGACTAAGTGGTGTGTTTGGCACACTGGAGTTAAGCAGCTACATTTTCTCACAGCTGCATAAAGTAGCAGTTATACTGTTTTAACTACATGCTAAAAATGTACCACTGAAGCTAAGCTAGCATGATTAAGGGATCTGAAACCCTGGACAAGTCCTTGACACTAATCATATGGGTGAACAGCAGGGTCTTAGAAAAACCCTTTCTGTTTTTTTGGCAGTTTAGGGAATAGGTATTTAATCACTGCTTTTAAAGTCTTCTTTCAGAAAATAATTGAGGTGTGTTTTCATCAAGAATGTTAAATTTATTGTCCCAATGCTATATTTATAAAATAACTTACCAGGAAATGAAGAACAACAAGAATAAACAAGAATTCTATAGATATCATTTACATGAAGAGGCATTTATTTCCAAAAAAATGCTGCATGTAAAATTAGTTTTTCAAAATTAGCTGCACTTGTGATTTAAATCTTTAAAAGAATAAAATAATCATTTCAATGAGTATGGAAGAAAAAATTCCATGCATGACTCAAGATCACACTCAAATCTAGGAAAAACCTCATGCCATAGTAAATCTTCAGTGTCATCTTGAAGTGAAGTTTATAAAGTGCCATTTACAATAAATTCAAGTTTTCTGTGTGTTAATCTACCAAAGTTTTGATTAAAAACATGGCTATAGCTAACAAGAGTCAGGTGCTACTGGTTTATGAGGTGCAACTGCATCCTACTTTATCTTTGCTTCTGTTTTCATCAGAAACAGGTCCACTGATGTTATTTGGTTTAAAATGGCAGAGCTGAGGTGTAAATATTTCCTTACTGGTTATTTCCCATTTCAATCCAATAAATTTTCAGACACCAGCTCATCATTATTGTGAAAAAGATTATGACTCTTTCTTTATCTTGAGCCACAAATTTTTCTCATTTTTGCTGTTTCCATTCTGTCCTCCAACTTCTGGGGGATGGAGGTGGGTGTGAGCAAGTGGCTGGCGGGTACTTAGTTGCTGGCCACAGTACAGAACAAAGATAGATATACATATATACATATATATATAAGGTCACACAAAGCATTTTACTAGAGTTGGTGAAAAAGATCAAGCTTGTTGTAAGTTCTTTAACTTGACTTAATGATCTTAAGTATGTCTATCTGCTGACAGTTAATAAATAACATTATAAGCAGATATACAGAAGTAGTTGAACTGATGTGAGTGGAAGAACCCTGTTCACAGCTGCTGTGAAAAGCTGACTGAAGCAGCTTAAACCTCCCACCCAACAGCCCAAGACAGCACCAGGTCAGTCTCTTCACTCATTCTGCCCTTCAACATGCAAAGTCCAAAAGGAAGGAGAAGAAACAGTACTGGTTTTGCAGGGAAAGTGCTCAGCGGGGTGGAGACTACCAGAGACAGAAACTGAATCCCCTGTTTGATCAGAGGTATAGATTCATACTAGCCTACAATTTCCTGTCATTTATATATAGCACATAACTGCTTCTATGTCCCTGTTTTATTGCCTCCTGAAAAGCGAGTGGGTAATTTCACACTTGCTCTTCAGTATTAGGTTTATCATACCAAGTTTTATCTTAGAGTATACTTTGAGAACCGTTATATATTTCAGAAGAGCAGGGATTTGTAACAGAGCTAGTAGCAGGCTATTATTACGCAGGTGATAGGAGTCACCACCTGAGAATAGTAGGTGCTTTTTCACAGTGTACTTGGCATTGATCATCTTCTATCCACATGCGCTCTTGCTTATCAGTACAGATGCTCTGGAAAGATGATTTTATGAAGTGTTTGTGAACGGTACTGTAACTTTCTTTGTGGTAAAAGAAAGTTGATTATCACCTGCAATGAAATCCGATCAGCCAAAAAGTTAATCATGGATCTATCTGTCTGGTACAGGAGTCAGGGGAAGTCAGGGATTATTAGCTTATGAAAGGAGACAGGCAAGCTTCTAGCTTAAAACAAAAAAAAACCAAAAAACCCCAACACCAAAACCCCCAAACAACAACATAAAAAAAAGAAACCCGACATCAAAAATCTCACCTCAAGTCACCCAGAATTAAAGAAGATGTAAGAAAAGAAAATAGAAGAGCAGGGTGCTGTTAGTGGATCAAAAGGATCCAGCAAGATGACGAGCACTAATAGCTCTTGTTCATCTCTTGTGACCACGGTAAGTTCTCAATTCAGTTTATAAAAGCCTTAGCTATGCCATTTCCCTGAAGTGTGTTGATGTAACTAATGCCAATAGGGCCAAAGAGATGATTAAAGGGATGAGGAAAGGAAGCGATGTCATGCTTTCCAAGGAAGGAAAGGATCAAGACAGATGTAACTTACTCCAGTTCTTAACAACATATTTCTACAAATAGAAAGCAATACTGAATCTGTTATTGTCACCATTCAGGCATGATGAAAAGTGTTAAAAGTAATGAACTATGTATCTGAACACATAAGAATGAGGTAAACCAGAGTATAATGAGTATCAGGCATTTCAGCTAGTTATGAAACAGGGATAATATGTGTTCTGCAAACTATCCATCAAACCTATCCTACATTACTCCACCTGACAGATTAAATGGCTGATCTCAGAGCAAGTAAAATTATATCCAGGAACTTAAGAAGGCCCAGCCCAGTTTTTACAAAGTAAGTATTAGTGGGCCTAGTATTAGTGAATATTACTACCTACTTTCATTCTGCCAAAATGCCAGAGTTTGCACGGCTTGAAACATAAAAATGAGAGAAAGACTGTGTGCAGAGAGCTAGGCAAAAGAAAGGCAAACCATAGTGTAGGAGGTCTATACGTGTTTTAAACAAACTGAGACGGTAGCAAAAGAGCTAAAAGAAACTCACATGGAAACAGAAAAGATAGGCATTGTGGGGGGATAATACCTGGAGAGAATTATACAGTAATTTTTAAAAGTTAAATGTTTAAAGCATAACCATTTGGAGTGAGTTTACAGCTATTCATCCTTTATAGGACAACCAGAACGCTATCTAAGCAGAAATTAAAGACAGATTGGGATCAAATGATACATATTAGGTAAAACTTGTATTATGGTGGATCTTTGGTCACTAAAACAAATATTTTGGTGTAACTCAAAAAGGTGTCCTAATAATTTAGTGGTTTTAGCAGTATTAAGTACGGCGTATAGACTCAACTTTTGCTTGTACATCAGCAGCACAGGCCCTTTGTTACAGAAAGGAAACAGTGAGTGGGCAATTTCATTTGCAACATGTTTTAGTAAGATCTGCAAACTTGGGCCAGATGATACTAATCTATAATCCAGCTCTATCATGAATGCTGCCTCTTTAAAATCACTTTATTTGCATATAGCAGGTATTCAGGAAAAACATGGAACACAGTGTAAATGAAAGTAACACAACTATGATTCATCTTGACCAAAAGGACTGCAATCTAAGCTTCCCAGGATATCACCCCAAAATGGATGAACTCCAAGGTCTGATAATAAATAACATACATCCTTAGAGCTTTGCTCAGTGCCAAACTTTGTATCCCTTACGAGAAACAGTTGTGTGCTATAAGCACTCAAAATGCTTCTGACATTTAGTTTAATGGAATTCTTTTGCTTCCAATCAGCTCAGGAATATTCTGCTCTTCAATTGACTGCTAATTCCTAATGCAAGACTACCATCCATCCATACTCTGTTATAGAAACTGCTCCTTGATTTGAAAGTCCTTCTCTTTCTCCACCAAAGGTGCCAGAAATTGGTGCAGGTTTCTTTTGTTCAATTAAAAATGACATTAGAGTTTTTTTAATACTGTTTTTACCCCAAAAGTCACATTCTGTACTACAGCGAAACGCTTCAACAAATTCATGAACGTAACGTGGTAATACCTTCTAAGCTTTGCCTGACTTATCTTCCTCTTACTCTTCACCCTCTTGATTCTGGAGTGTTCAATTCACACTCTTTTCAAGAAACTACTTTTCCTGTATTTCTTTATAATTTTTCAAATTAGCCTTTGGCTATGAAATTTTAATTTTTGAAAGTTAATAGATATCAGATGTTTTCACCCCCTACATACCATATCAGTAGCTTTTCTCTTTTCTGTTTTTTTTTTTTTTTTTTTTTTCTCCCCCTCTGGAACGAGAGGGAATGAGAGACAGAGAGGAAAAGATAAACCTACTATTTAGAGGGCTTAATATTTTTCTAAGTTGGTTATATTTATGTAAGTAATTGTAAGAAAATATTAATTGAAGTTATCATCAGATTTGTAGGCTGACTTTCACTGCATCCCCAAACTCACGTTTTCAAGAAGAAGTCAGCACTTTAAGACAAATGATCCAGAAGTAATTAAGGCAAGTGATATCCCAAGCCAGATATGTAGAGTGCTCAGTCACCATACTAAGAGCATTACTGGCTTTAAGACACTGAAAGTCCATCCATGCTACTTTTCCTGCCACAGCACGGCCTTTTATCATGCTTTAAAAGAAACTCGGTAAATTCATATTTGTACACAACTGCTTTCAGTCTGCAATGACAGTACAATACTATATGACACTAGTTTAAAAAATGTTTTTTTAAGCAGCAGGCGGTTTAGCATCATCCCTCTGTCCAATTTTGATACAATTTATTGTCGTACAACAGCACTGGAATTTTAAATAACTTCCTCACAGAGATAATTTCTGGATCACTGTTTTTCACATCAGTTGTAGCAGCATCCACGGTTCACAAAACAGGTGTTTTCCTTTAGATTGGGAAGAGGTACCTGCAAAATTATATAGGAAAGAAGCTAGGCTGGAGATATTTTTACCTTAACAACATGTATGTTGAATGCCTTAACAATTCGAAATCAATCCCTGGGTGTCTCCTTCTGTGTCACCTTGCAGAAGATGTTTTGTTTTCTTTTTGAAAAGGGCCTTGACTTTCTCAGAGGACATTCCAGATGTGACTTACACCTCTGTGCCGGGGGTGCATGGAAGAGATCTTAGATTGCATTTCTGGGAAACGAACACACCTCAGTGCTAAAGCATCCCAGTTCACAGTTCTGATTGTAGCAGCAAACTTTCAGGATAGAGGCCTATATCTTTAAAGCACCATTTTCTTGTGCAACACCTTGCTTGCAGTTTTTGTAGAAAAATGTGGGTGAAATTGGATGCTTTTACTTTTTGCTAAGTGACTGTGATAGAAAAAGAGTTTTCAATTAACAGCTTATAGGCTGACAAGCCTTTATCTTGTTGATAGCACTTAGGTTAATGACAGGTTAATCTTCCTAAGACAGATCTGACACCTCTTTTTAAGGAAATCAGACAACAAATAAAATGTTAATCAGTCCACACGTGGCCACATAATTCTTCACTACATCTTGCTGTAAATATGATTAGGAATTATTTTATCAGGGTAAACCAGTATTTCATGTAGTCTTCAGCAGGAGTCAACAACAGGGGAAAGCAAATAAACCAGAATGCAAACAATCAAGATGCTCATACTCAACAAACTTGCAGTGAAAGGAGGAGGAATGGGTTGTGGGGGCACACCTTTTTTCCCAATCTTTTTGAATGATCAGTGTGCATCCTGAAGCATGAAGACTGACAGCACTGATAAGTTTTTATCCCAGCCAGTTTAACTAAAAGCATTACTCATGCCATGCCTTATAATTGAGACTTGTACTAACATACAGCTTTATTTACTGCTTTCTGACATTCTATTTCTTCTAGCAAAACACAGGAATGTTGGGCAAGTTGAATTATAAGAACCATAACATCACATTATTTTCCCAATTTTATATACATTAACATTCTGATCCCTTTCTCTTAGGAATGAAATCTGTAGTGCTTGAGGCCTTGTCTCTATCCAAGGCAAAGCCATTTATTTAGTTCACACCCCCCCCTTGACCCACCTTTAATCTTTGAAGATGTGTGTGGGGGTGGAATTCTCAGCCATCTGAAGTAAAAGTGGTTCTATCTTTTTGACACTTGAGGGAATGTGAGAACAACTTAATTAAAGAAAAGTTAGTTTTTTGTTCAGAATAAAAAATGGTAACAAAGTATTGTGAGCTAGCTGTCTGAAAAATGGTTTAGGTGCTATTCTAACGAAAAAACATAAATATGAACAAACCTTCACAGAAACAATGCAATTAGTCCTCTTGTCAAAAGCATGACCTATAGTATCACAGTATAAGAGGCTATTGCCAAATCCGAGAAGGTTTAATCCTGAGTTGATCCAATCACTGTAATAAAATTACCATCAGAGAAGAGGAGCTTCATCATCATTTGTGAGCTAAAAGATGTGTAGAAATATTTGTGGTTCAGCATAGGAACATCCCTTTCCAAAGCACTTGCTAACTATACTGTATATACCAAACACATGCTCCTGAATCTGGTATTTCACACAGCCAGTGTCAAGGGCAATTAAAAAAATCAGTGCCTTGCTCTGAACTGCCAACTGGTTTCAAAACGAAGATGTTAAAACCTATAGTCAGTACTTACAAGGAAACTTTTCACTAAGACATGAAATATGGTAAAATTTAATCAGCGTATTTACAATTCTTAAATCAGCATGCAGGGCAAAGGTATTAAGAAAGCAACTTTTTAAAAGACAGACCAACTTGTGTATGCTTGAGGGAAAAATAATAATGGTTCCTTGAATGACCACTGTGATAAAATCAGCAACAGCTAACCATGCATTTGTATTTTGTTGTGCAGTAAATGTGAGTCGAACAAACGGAGAATTACATGAAAATAGGTGTTTAACAACAACAGAAGGAGTACACACTGATTGCTGGCTTTGAGATTATTCCAAGGAAGTTGGTACCCACTGCAATGCTAAGGTATGCTATAATTTATGCATTAAAACCTAACCTAACCATCTTAACATTAAATGTGTTAATTCTTCCTGGAAATTGAAATGCCTCTTACAGAGTAGAGAAGTTTTTGTAACTGCACCTGAGGCTGCTCTTTGCTTGATCTGTTTCTTTGACTCTTCCCTCTGTGGTATTTAATAGAACATTTTTTTTTTTTTAATTTTCGCTGTGTCTCCTCTTCCACGTGCCTCTGTCAGTCAGATGACAAAGGGAAAATTTGTATTTCAGTGACACTCTGTCGTGGTTTTGCCTTGGGTCAATTTGCTTTTACACCCTCCACACAATTGCTTTAAGCTGAGAGAGAAGGTTTATGCAGAAAAAGAGACTGGATTTGGGAAAATAACATGCACATTTATTACTAGCGAAATAAAAACTACTTAAGAACTATAACTATAACAATTCTACTTAAGTAAAAGTGCTATGTATTTACAGAAATACTCCTCCCCCCTTTATATCAGTTCAAGGAGGAGAAGCAGTCCCTTCCTCCATTCTCGGAGCTCCAAGTCTCCTCAACAGCTTTGCAGCACTCTCGTTGCAGCTGGAACTCTTTCTCTCTTGCTCTATGTCAGCCTCCAGGGCTGGGCTACCCCCCTCCTGGGCTAAGACTGGAGGCTGGGGGTTACCCAGGCCCTGAAGGTTT
>JAYRBT010000001.1:19425516-19483143 GCA_036023395.1 Myiotriccus ornatus
ACAAACACCATCTTGGAAGCATGGTTACTTTAACAAGTTCAACATACCTTTATATACCACAAATATATTGCAACACTGGATGTACACTAGTACTGCTTACTAGATCTGCAAAAAAGGCTAGTTGTAATTGCACCAAAGGCAGGTAAAATCCTGTTGTTGTGAAGACTATGCTAAAATCATACAACCAGAAAGGAGCACCAATGGGAAGAGTCTGGCCGAGCATCCCATGGACAGCAACATTTCCTTGTCACTTTGTTTCTGTTAGTAGAGGAACCAGAAGCAAGGCTTCACTTGAAGACTTGTTTGTAAAGTTAATTATCAGACTAGAACTTTGCATGCAGGTCCCCAACAAGACTTTGTACCCCCTGCCTGCAGAAAAGGGTCCCCAACTCTCTCCATGGATGTGAAATTAGGATGTATGTCTCCACTGCTTCACACACAGAACAGTTTTATAACATCCCACTAACCTGCCTGGCTCTCAGTCATATTTGCCCTCACCGGGATGAGGCCCTGGAAACTGAAACCATGAACATGAGAGAAACAGTGGGATGACTCAAATGTTCACTATTAGGTTGCGTCCAATAGGAACTTATATACCATCAATGTTTGGAGAGATGGAACAAAACCATGCCCTATTATTAGGTCTTGAGAATGAACTTATCCTAGGAAACTTGCTGTCAGCTGTGGCTTGCAAAAAGATGCTATGCATTTTATTCTCTACAGCTACATATATATGTCTATAACAATATATTTACACAATAACAGAGCAAATCATAAACATAAAAAGTGATTCAACATTTACTTTCTAGAAGTGCTTTTACTTGATGTGATTTGTTACTGTAGCAGCACTGAAGGTAGATAATGGAGGAACAACTACATCAAAAGGACTCTAATGATGAATTGAAAGATTCTTTTCCTCTCAAGCCCTGGGGATTTTTGCACAAGTCCTTAGACCCTTTCCTTTCTACACTAGAAGAATATGTTTGAACTCTCAATAGAAGACATAGATTGGGGGCAACCAGAGAGAGCAAGCCAAAGCAGTTATCAAATTACGGTAAATGTGGGACTTGATGTCTAACCCTGTGCCCCGTTTTTTGATTTCTTCTGGGTACTTGACCCCATCCTTCATGACTAATCATTTCTTGGAACTGGCATTAATTTAACATATCAAGTCAATAGCAAGCAAATAACTTTCGTTAAAAACAAAAGCAAATCTTCAGATTAGCCCATTACAGAGGAGTCTGCCTTTCATATTTCCTGAACTACCTCCACATCCCAGAATGGGTAACATTCAGGGTAGATGAAACGCCTTGACTTGAAGTGTGAGAGATGATGCCCATCCACAGTAGGAATGACTGAAACCTGCTGTCAGCCTTCTCATTAAAAAGTCAGGAACTGAGACCATAAATCCTTCAAGGAGAGAAAATATGGTACCATAGAAATGACATGACATATAAAAAACTACCCGAAGTAGTTCCAAAATGTTTCCAAGAGTGATGTCCCTAACTGGGATCACATTACTAAGGAAGACATATATAATTTTGTAGCTGGTGTAGAATAGCCCTGTCGGAGACTGAAACAGTTAATGATTTACATGGCCTGAGATCACCAAAAGACTTTTGCAAACTGAAAAACAGCAGCTGCTCACCCAGTAAAGCCCACCCCTCCCTGAATACTGCCAAAGGACCTTCAGATCAGATTGTCAGATTGTTCAGATCAGACTGTTCAGATCAGGGTGCCATTGTCCTGCTATCCTTGGTGCAGATGCCTGCCTGAGGAAGGGAAGAGGTTAAGAAGAGGCAAGTCCTGCAAGGTGGGAAAATCCCTTTTCTCATGCCAACGTCCTCATCTAGCCTGGGCTATGCATCTCAAGTGTTGGACCGTGACACTATTCATTGTAAAACTCCCCTCCCCAGGGAGGTACAAGGTGTTCCCACCTGACCTGGAAGTGTATAATAACTCATAACATCTCTAATACTGGGGGGAAGGGGACTTCCCCAGCCCCAGTGGACCAAGACCACAACCTCATCCAACAGACACAGAAGCTGCAGCTACCAAGTTTCATCGCTGGACCTCGTGGGCAGTGACTACATACTTCTTTCCACCCTTATCCTTCCTCTCTCTTTCTCTCCCTTATGCATTTCCTTAAGTGTTGCCTTTATGCTTTACTGCTATAGATGCTATGCTTTAACAATGCTTTATTGCCATAGATGCCTTAATACTACTATATTGCTATGCTTTATCTACAGATGCTTTATTATTAACAATGCCATGTTGCTATAGATGCTCTAACATTGCCATGCTTTAATGGTGCTATATTGCTATGCTCTAATATTGTTTTATTGTTATAGATCCCTTAATATTACTATGCTTTTAATAGTGCTATATTGCTGTATACATGATAACATATGTACAGATGTTGTTTTGCTGCAGAATGATAACACCCAAAATGGCACCATACCTGTTTACTTTTGAAACAAAACTGTTCTAAAATAAACCCTACATATATAGGTTTACAAACACCAATTATTCAGTGTTGCTTCACTCTAATCCACCCCAAGGGATTTATTAATAAGAACCTGGGTTACCCTCCCCTTTCTGGAGCAGGTTGCAAGAAGCCCTGGCACCTAGTACAAACTGTATTGCTGTGCTAGCTGCAGCCAGCTTCTCTTGAGCTCCTTGCAATTTCCCAACTTCGCTTTTTGATAGCAATTTTTCTAATGACCAGGTGTTTATGCCTAATTTGCCTTATTTTTGCTCATCTTTGTACAGTACAATAATAGTTTTATGCAGATATTCTTCTGTAGAAGACATGGTATGATAGGAGAGACCTTGGAAAGTGTGGACACCACAGGAGGTGGTCTAGAGAAGCGAAGGCATGCAATGGTAAGAGACGGGTGGTAGGTTGGCATGGGAGGCTCCAGCATTATATACAGCTCACTGACGGTCAGTTGAAGAAATGCAGACTCAGAGCTGAGAAAAACTTCATTCAGAGGTACAAAGAGAGTAGAGAACAAACATCCAACTTGTGTGAAATGCAACATACATAAGAAATTCTGTTGCACCATGAACTAATCAGTAAAGATTAAGCAAGAAGTATGACACATTAGCAAACACAGAAATATCACCTCAGGAGGTTTCTAAGACGAGAAGGGAGAAATCAACAATATATTCCCCATGGCTAAAGATTTGAGCTGCATGATTCCCTCTTCTTTATGAAACCTTCAATGCTAGGACCCCAAAGGGCGTTGGAAGACTGAGCATAGTAGCAGAAAAAGTAGCAGATACTAGGAAGTACGTGTATGACAACTCTGTATTATTATACTTTATCTTTAAAGTACTTCTCCTTTTTCCATAATAACTTCATATAGGGTAAATAAATATTATTTAATTGGACTTTTAAGATTCCATTTGGACTTATATTCTTGGCATTAGACATAACACGTTTCTTCTTTTGCCCTTAATAAAAACGTAAGGGTAATGATATGTAGATACTGTTATGCTTACAGAGGCCATTCCATGCCAGCATTTTGCATAATCGATAGGTGTTATTCAAAACAATAATAACTTCCTTCCTTCCTTCCCCCATCCAAATTTAAAAACAAAACAAAACCAGTCAACCATGTGATTTGTCTTTCCTGGTACGGTTTCTGTAAGTTCATTGATACTTAGCAGTAGTTTGAATGTTTACACTCTTTTGCTTCCTACTTTGGCCAAAACTGAGTTAATTTGTTCTTGTGTAGAGCCTGTAGTGTGACTTAAGCAGTAATAAAAAGTGAGCAGAATATTTTCTAAATGTTGCCTTCTGTGTGACAGAACTCAATATTTTTCTAATTATCAGTCCAGTATCTTAAAGATACTTAAATGACTAACAGTAAACTGCTCTTGAAGTGTCATATTGCAATTCACATTGCTGGCTTTCATTGCCCTTTTACTGAATTCCAACACTTTCTGTCAAAGAAGTTCACAGGAATGGACAAAGAATTGTCCTGCTTTTGTGGAAGAAGCAACTCTAGATGGCTTCAGCTCCGGCTAACTTCCTGTTTCACTGGATTTGCTCCAGAAAGTGATCAGATACATTTGACTTGAAGTGCCCTAAGGAAGTCAGAGAGATATTAATTTTTAGGACTTTTTATTTATTTATTCAAGTCATCATGTCTTTCTAAATCTGAAAATGAGTACCTTGCATGCTGTTTGGAAGCGGGGCAGCATGAGGTTCTGATGATCTGAGGCAAATTTTGGTGAGCCCTGTTCACTGAATGTTTATCAATAGGTTTTCTGTGTCACAGTAGAGACCTGTCTGGCACTAATCCAGGCTGAGCATTAAGTGCAAGTGCAAGTAAAATATTCAGTTCTGCTGTAACAATTTTGCAATCTTTGGTGTATGAATATATATGTATCTAATGGATAAAGAAAATAATTTGATATTTCTGACTCTACACTGAAGCAGAGGAACATATCTGAGACAGAGACATTTAAAATTTCATACACTGTCTGTGTCTTTTTCCTTTATAACTCTAAAGGCAATTTAAATGTCACGTTCTTCACACTTACTGTTATTACAGTAGTCTCCTTCATGAAAACAGATAACTTAATCAAGAAAATACTATATTTCAAGGACATCGAGAGGAAAAAATGCCTACCCTGTTACAGAGGTTTTCCTTGAAGACACCTCTTATTAAATTTTGACTTGGAACATCTGTTTTCTCAGTTCTTCAGAATTACTTGTGCTGTACTTGTTTAACTGTATTATGATAAATTGAGACATGGGATTAGTTTCCTATTAGAAAGGCATTATATTATTTGACTATTCATTATATTCATTTGCCTATTATTCATCTATTATAAAGGGTCCAGCCTTGAATGCCCCAATGCCCAAGGAAGGGTGAGACAACTTTAATGGGACACACTTCTGTAAAATAGTACTTGTAAATGGGTTTAGGGAGTTAATTCAGAATGATGGCTAATGCTAGATTTAGGTGGTTAGAATTAGATTAAAACATTTGACACTATTTGTCTTTTCTTGAAGTAATGAGTCCTGGTATGTTACAATGCTCCAAACCACTCCAGCCTCTCTTGTGTGTCTTGGAAGTGACCAAACAAAAACTGACAGTAATGAAATCAGCAAATCAGCCCTTACAAAATACTGACACAATCTTTAGGCAAAGATGCAAGATGAAGTAAGAGAGCATTAAGAAGCTCTCATAAGAAGGATACATAAAGCATACATAGAAAGAAGGAAATGAGAGAGCAGCAGTATATTCTCAAGGTGCTGGAAAGAGCAGAGGCAAGGTGTTTTATTTTTATGACTTTTTGGGAGTTGCTAAATTCTAACTCAGTTTCACTTTATACAGTTCCAATTATACTGGCTCACCACACTGAGCAACAATGGGGACTTCTGCTGCCTGGCCTCATTAATACTGAGCTGCCTCTGAGGCTTTCACAGACCATTTGTCACCTACAAACTAAACATGTTCCAGAATGAAGCTACCTCCTTTGGGCTTAAGAAAAAAAACAAAACCAAACAAAAACCAGCCAGTTATCTTGTGCCTGAGCAACACGTTTGAGTAGTTCAGAGTTTGCAGTTGAAGAATGTACATATGGGAAGCAAATTTTATCTATATCAAGAAGCACACATAGACAGGAGGTTAACTGGAGTAGGTAGTTGCTGGAAAACAGGCCTGACTGACATAATGGTGCCCTTCAAGGGTTTTTTCCAATGGCCAAAAAAGCATCAGGACTGTCACTTTTCAATTAACTACCTATCTGATACAAGGGTTGCAGTGAGATTGATTGTCTCATTTCAGCAAAGTCCTCTGAAAATCCCTAAATTCCCAGGAAGCATCTCTTCATCATTAAACTCCACTAGGTAAGTTGTGAACTTCTGCACACCTATAGTTTGAAGACATGCTTTAAGTGTCTGGTCTGTAAATAGAAATGGAGATGTGTGGTTAGTAGAGCGGTCCGCAGAAATGTGTTGCTTTTTTACCTATGAACAGCTTTTTGACATCTTACCTGTTGAAAAGTAGCACAGGTCCTCAAATACTTTTTAAAATGAAAGCCATTCCCACCTGCCCAACCCCCAAAATACAGCTGTAAGCAAAAGGAGCTACTTTACCATCAGTTTGTAAAATTTGCTCCCAAAAAAGTCTTCAGTGCCACGGGAGTTTTCAAACTACATTTTAACTAAATCATTTTTCCTGAAGCTAAATATATTCCAGTCTCCTATGATGAAAAACAGTGGCAGACCAGGCAAGGTTTCTGAACACAGATGCATTTAAGTTCCAGAAAACTTTACTGAAGCATTCAAAATACAATTTTAAGGAGTTCTCATCAATTTAATAGGCATGTCTATATCAAAGCAAATAATAATGCTGTCCTTAAATTATGTAAATGCTTTGTATACTTAATTTTAGGGCTTAAATTCTACATATTTGAACTTCAAAAATTTATAAACCTACCCACTGGCATTTTGGTTTGGAAAATAAATTGTTGAGAATCTCAAGATCACAGGGGAAAGGCAAGCTTACTATCATAAAAATACAGAGCTGTGTCAACTTCCAGAAGATATTTCTCACCCTCTCATTGTGCCCAACAAAATCAACAGAAGAATAAAGAGACAATTTTGTTTTGGCGAAATGTGGAGGACATAGCACAGGAAAAACTGATAAGTGTAGATGGCACACATGGGCATAACTTGTTTTCTTATTCTAGGTCTGAAGCTCATTGAGAGCTGCTGAAATTCTAACCTGGACCCAGGTAAAAGGACTTGAATGCCCAGTTATCTGCATGTCATGATCCAGGCAGTCGTGTTCAGCACAAGAAGTCCACAATTTCTGAGCAGCATAACGGGGTGAAGGCAGGCAGGACATGTTAATGAGAACACACCCTTCCCCTGCACTTACCACCCTTGCTCCTTGTGAATGCAGACCCAGCAGTTCATTGCCCTGATCCAGCCCCTCTCCTCTCAAAACATCCTCAGGTGCTGCCTCTCACGTATGACCAGGTCAGTGGTGGTCCTCAGTGCGTCTTTAGAAATAGGGACTTTTGCTTACTTTTATGCTTTGCCAGAGTCAAATTAACTTTGAGAGGATCCATGCAACTCAGAAACTATCACTGGTTTTCTAAATCCTATAAGTAACAACGACACAAGCCATAGTACTGTACCCATAGATATTGGCAGCCTAAAAGGATCAGCAGCACCTTCTTCTCCGCTCCACATTTCTGCTCCTGATATCAGTGTGTGTGCTTGGCCCAGGTGTCCAGTCTCTCAGAGCAGTTCAGAGCTGTGGAGAAGTCACCAGAAGCTGGTTCTTATGCACTGCACAAGAACACAAGCTTCACAGGATCCCAAAGACCTGAGCTTATCGACTGAGAACAAGTGGTTCGTTTATGTCTAACCACTGGCAAATTAAACACCCCACCAAAAAGAGGCCAACAGAAGGGAAAAGAGAAGGAAAGTTGCATAAAATACTATCAGAAATCAAACCTACATCTTCCTTCATACAGGAGATTAACTGCTTGCTTCAGTTCATGCTTGGGTGACTCCCCATTTTCAAAAGTGAGTGACGAAGTAAGCAGGTACCCATTTCAGCTTTTATGGTTCAAACACTGGAGCACTGGAAGTTTTTTATTCCTTCTCCCCTTTTTCCCTAGCCAGTGTTGAGGTCAAGACAATGACAATTATCTCTTTTTTTTTTTTTTTCTCCCTGGAATCAAACTAACAGATGAATCTGTACAAAAGGAGAAAGGTAGTCAGCCAGAGATACAGCCTGGCTCTGTTTTGTGGGTGGAATCAGAAATATGGAGACTTAAGCCTATCAATATATTTTCAGAGACTTGTGTAATAATAACAATTGAGAGCTTTTGTAGCTACACAAATCTGTCAAACACCACTTCAGTGATATTTCAGGAGGGAATTGGGCAAAAAGCTTTTTACAGAGGTTTAGGGAAGTTCTGTCATGCCTGATCTATTAGATACTGCTTTTAAGTACTGCAACAGCACCTCTGTGCCTACAGTAGAAGAGGGAGGGCTATCAGGGAAACCTAAGCTGAAATAGAAACGACAGCAACTCTTCTGAGGCAGCCAAAAACTCCTCCCAAAAAGAACACTCTTGATGCTAGCGCAGGATGAGGAAACTAGACTTGGCAAGAAACAGAGCTGGGAGATTCAAGAGGTTCAAACTATGGAAAAAATATGCTCTAAAACAGAAGAAAGTTCCTTTTTCAAAGTGACAAATTCATGTTTATATTAAAAAAGAAGAAATAAATCATGACCTTCAAAACAGAACCTAACTATTCTAGCCACCAGCACAGAGCTGAGGACTTAGAGACCCTAAACAAAACAGAGTAGCATATTTTATTTATAAGAAAGCCATACTAAGATTGTTCATTACTTTCCCTCCTGAGTTGTTATGAGAAAGCTAAGATTTAATTCACACTGTGTATATTTGTAATACATACTGGAATTAAGAAATTTTACAGAAAACAGATTACAATTTTTAAAACATTGCTTTTAGTTGGCCACACCAAGGGTTTCAGCTACTTTGCATATATACATAGGCAGACTTTATTTAAAATGTATATCTTTCTTTATTTGCCTTTCCTTTTTTTCTTTCCTTGCTGTTGGCACAGAAGTGGCTTGAGTTCAGTGATACTAAAGCACTATAGGGTTGGGGACGGCATCCTTGGTCTCATTCTGGTCTTCACCTTTCTTCTCTCTTGAGTGAGAGTACAAATGGGCTGACCTTTAGGATGACTCAGCTTCAACAGTACCCAGCAGGCAGCTGCCCATTTAGGTTTGTACCTGCTTATCCCAGCCCTTCTGCTTCCTGAATTAAACACTGCTTAGGTCAAAAATAAACTGTCTGACCAGCCAATGACCTTTCTTAGATCCCAGTTTAGCTTTTGAATTGCTAATATCCTTCTGCACAAAATATGCCTCTTAAGAGGTGTCAGGGCATTTACTGGTCTTTGTCCCTACATACATTCCCAGACAAGGTGACAGCTGCACAGCAAGCACATCAGTTCTCTGGTTACCATTTATGCTCAGCATGGAAAAATTATCCGGAAATTGCCACTGGTACTGTTTTTGACCTGTGCTCTCTCCCTGTGCTTCACTTCTACTTTACCAAGTATGTTTAATGGATTAGCAATAACAAACAGAGAGAAAAAGCCCAATAAACAGTAAAAACAAGAATCAAGGAAACCCTGATCATCTGGGCCTAGTGGCTGAGATTTGTTTATTGTTGTGCCCTTTCAATGTTCAACCTGAATGTACTGAGAGGATGCCACCAAGGGGTTTAATTACCAGTAAAAGTCTGCTTAGTTTGAGTTGCCCACATTAATTTTAAAAGCACACCCCCCATAACTATTACACCAGCTACAAATCTGAAGAAAACTAGCTGAAACCCAATGCACTTGGAGCAGTGAATAAGGCAAGAACCTGAAAATGTGTTGCAGATGAGATAAAGAGCGAGCCTTTGGAGTCTGGAAAAGTATCAGAGACATTACTTCTGCTTTTAGCTTGCTCAGGCAAAAACCCCAACTCAAAATAACGTAATCAAGAGTAAACACTTTGTAGACAGGATGACTTGGAAAAAAGCAAGACCAAGTTACTTCCCTTTTAGCTCTCCTGACATAAAATTTTAGATATCCCAAATTTTGGAAAATGTCCTGGCACCAAGAGAAATTGCTGTTTCCTGAAAAAGCACATATACATTTTTGAGCAAGGTCTAATTATTAAAAAAAAAGGATAAATACTTGCTAAGATTGTGACTTCTTTTTGGGTTGTAATTTTTCATTCATTCTGATCACACAGCTGTTGTTATAAATTAAATATCCACCCCAAATTCTGTTCTCTACACTTATTCCAAATATTTGGTAGCACTTCTTTGACTTTCTTAACTTTCTAAATAGTGAAAAATGAACAGGCTGGGTTTTTTAATTTTTTTTAAGTACTTCAGATACTTCCTGTTTAATGGCCATTGCAAAGGTGTATTTGGAAAGAAGGTTTTCATTGACACTGAACGGCTGTAAATGTGAGAGAGAAAATAAGAGCAAAACCAGGAAAAAAAATTATAAACTACCCTGTTGGATAACAAAAAAAAGTCATGGGCTTCTGAATACTGGTAACTGACATAGAGAATATGAGCCACAAAAGAATTTTCTACTGGGTTTAGGAGGAGATACACTACCTGAGTGTACCCACAGAATACTGGTATCCTCATCTGGTATTCCCAAGGATATCTGAGATCTACTCTGAAGGAGATCTGTCCAAGAAAGACAATCCAGGCTCTCTGTTTCCTTCACATTTTCCAAAAGAATACACTAAATAAATAAAAGTATTCTTAAAACTAGGGATTATGAGCCAAACTGTTTTAAAAGAAAGTTGCAAAGAAGCAAATGCGGGTTGCACCCAGAAACTAGTACAGGAAAATACTACCTGGAGTCCAACAGCAGAATATTTCTCTCAACCCCCCCTGTTTTATAGACTAGCAGCAGCCTCGTGTGTTGCACACTTGCTGTCCTGAGTGGCTCAGTTGCACTCAGTGGCTCTGGAGCACCTATTTTGACATAGCTTTGGTTTAATCTCTAGGCACAGAGGGAATTTTTCCTCAATGTTTCTAACAAGGGGAACCAGCATTTTAGATATTGCTTTCATTTATGCATTACAATTATCCCAGAGCATTTTTTTTCTGTCTCTTAGATGAAGGAACCAATCTTTTCATATTTTGCATCATGTCTTTGTTTCTCTTCAAGTTCCTGACACATTCCTTCTGCATTTTCATGCACAGATAGCAATACAGCTTGAGCAGTCTATTTTGTCAGGGGAAGGAAGAGGAAAATAAACTTAATTTTTCATCAGGTAAAACATAGCAAAAAAGAGAAAATGGTCTGGATCTCATGCTGTGTGCAAAGCTAACCCTTATTCTGAAAGCTGACTTGATGCTTCCACTTAACGTTTGCACGCTGGAAACTGAATCAAAGTAAGTTTAAAAGGCCTTTGCTCCCACCTTTCAGTGGAGGAGACGGAGCTGAAAGCAACAGCAACATCCACTGATGCTGGCCTCTTGAAGGAATTTACTGTCCACAGAGACAAAATAAAAAGCAAAACCAGTCCTGTGAGGAAAAAAAAAAAAAAAAAAAGAAGAAGAAGAAGAAATAAACCCAATGACTTTGACAAGTAAATATAAAATAAACTGTAGCACATAGTCAGAAATGGCAGACTCCTTCCAAATACTAAAACGAAATTTAGAAAGTAATTTAGGTTCAATGGTCAGGAATCGTTTACCTACCTGTATCTACTGCTAGTCCTCCTCTTCCATGTTTTCATGAATTCAGCAAAGTCACGTACATTTGCAGAGGGAAAGCCTTGCTGTTATCACCCCCTAGAGAAATTGAAGAGAGAATTCAAGTCTGTGTGCATGCAGAGACAGGAGATGGCAGAAAGAGGTAAGTGGAGAAAAACCCCATTTATTTGTTGTCTCCCACAATACAACTGACTCAACCATAAGGAAATATAAAAAATGCAGTAGACGTAAACTTAGGGAAGTTTAATGAGCCCAGTTGCTTAAAACCTCATCTTGGAGGATTGACAGAATTTGATCCCAAAGCTACTAAATACTTCCACCTTGGTAATGGTAAATATGTAATTAACAGCAAACTATTCTGTTGATCTTTACAGGTACCACTGGGGTAATTGTCAAGAACCTTTCATTCAGCTTGTTCTTAATATGGTTTGGAACAATTACACTAAAAATAAACCAAATGGTTTTCCAAAAGTGTGCCATTGTTGATTTTCCACAGGAATGTCTTGGGTCCTATACACCAGGTGTTGCTGTAGCATATTGGAAATGAAAGGCAACAATTCAGAATGTGTATAAGTAATATTATGTACGCTACAATGTCTCCCCGAGTTCATGCACAAGAGGTTCTTCCCAGCGCTTTAATTGGCACTTAACTCCTTTCACAGCTTGTTTGCCAAGACAGCCTGCACAAAGTAGTCAAAGTGCAGCTGAAAGTATTATAAAACACATCTTTACAGGAAACAGGAACATTCATTTGATAATTGGCATGAAATCGTGGCCATATTAGATTTAAAAATCATTAGTTCCGCATCTGTGAGATGCTGAGTGCTTTTTGACCTCCGGGCACGCACAGCAACCAAGAGCACTGGCTAAATCACCTGGAGGCACCTGTCAGTGTGAGCTGCCTGGTGCTGAACGTGGCTCCAGCCCCTGTGGATCACCCTCCGAGCCTCAGTCACGTGCACAACCCTAACAAAAATTACTCAGAGGTTTCTTGGAGTGAGCAGTGTATTCACCCACTCATGTTACAAGGTGTCTCACAATAACTCCATTTCAAGTGAGAAAATACAGTTTGGTTGCAGACCTAGAAGTGCAAGAAGAGTAGCAAACACTGCATTCTGCAAGGAACAGAAAATACCTGTTCAACAAACCCAACATATTCCTTGGGAGAGAGCTGATTGCTGAATCTTTTTGACAAAAGCAAGAGGGGAAGTGCAGGGGGATGGGATGGCAGGCCTGGATACGTACAGATGAAAAGATGGCTGTCTCCCAGAGACAAGATTTCATGGCTTCCAGACAGTGGGGGAATAACTACAATGTATTTTGGTTCACTTGAGAATAATTGCTTTCCAATTCTCTCTTCTAGGAGACTTGGAATTCAATTCTTTGCTGTATTGCCAAATAACATGTTTATTTGCAATTTATACGTCTATATATGTATATATACACACACATGTTTCAAGAAGAGGTACTTTACAGTTTTGTTTTGGCCTTTTTTTTTTTTTAAGGATTAGAAAAGTGGCAGGTAAAGAGAGAAGGAAATAAATGTGTTTTCCCAGGAAGGAGAATATCCTCCTTTTAAAGCAGTTATTCACTGCTGCTATTAAAATTCAAGTCCATTGTCATAGAGAAATCAGTTGATCAAATGGAGAACTTTGCTTTTATTTTTTAAACTGAAAATATACAGAACTGTACATGTGAACAAACTAATATATTTACAAATTTTCATTTTGTGTTTATACTTTCCACTGAACCACTCTCTTCCCTCCTCTTGCTCTTACCAGTCCCATAAGCAATCACTGTAGTCTCGCTTGCTAAGGAAGATTCTTCTTTAAAATAAGGTATCCCTAAATAGAGATCACTCATTAACATCGATGCTGGTTTTAAACAGTCTCAAAGTCTGCAAATATAGAGGTCAATGAAAAAAGTGTTAAGATACACAGTAAAACACTACTGAGTTTTATTGGCAATTAAGCTTAGCTAGCCTTTGTAAACCACAAGCACATACTAAATAGTGATATGAGAATGCACACAATGCAGCCAAATAGTGCCAGCAGGTTGATACTACATATCAATCTTCAGCTACATTTTTGCCTTTCAATTTCATTAGCCTTTTTTTACTGATGATTGAGATGAAGGGATACATCCTATCAAGGACTACAGTAAATCGCTATAACCTTTTCTTCAAAGGGTGGATTTTACAGATTGCTCAAGACATTACAAGCACATACAGTGTTTCTTAATACATTAAGGTCTGTGTAACGGGTTACTATGGTTTTGATTAATGTACCTTCTGACAAAGCAAATACTCATGGGTCAACAATGCGCAGCACCTGCTATTTACAACGTTAAGTTCCTCAAAATATAGTCTGCCACCCAGTGCCAATGTAGAATCCACAAGTTTCTTCTCATCTCTGCAGTACCATTTTCAAAAGGATGACTTATTTAGCTTTGAATTGCATAGGACTGTAGCAAAGAAACCTTAATGTCTCCATCCAAACCACCCAGCATGCTTACCTAATAAATATCATAAACAAATACACCACAGCCACAAGCTGTTCTGTGATTCATACAAATGGATTTGATAACTCAACCTGACAACTCAACTGATTAGACAAAGTATCTCGGATAACACCAGTATCGATAATAACATTTTCCAAATGGGACAGCTATATTTCAAGCTGAAAATTGCACCCTGTTTAAGATGATGAAAAAGCTTGTACAAGAGCTAAGAGGAAAAAGCAGGTATTTTATGAAAGACTGGCTCTTTTGCAGTCCTTATTTGTACTAGGGGTTTCTGGCTGATACACACCTTAGTAAGGAGACATTTCAATGTATAGGGTAAACTTCTGAGCAAAGCACGAGATGCTGAGCTCTGCTGGGCATTTTAACTGTGGAAGTGGCAACACAGGCTAGCCCAGAGAGATGCTAAAGCTGCAAATGGATCCTTCTTTCTCCATTCCTCTGACCTGCCCCCTTTCTCCATTCCTCTCCTGCCCTGAGAAGCACAGTGTGCCCAAGGGACAGGACAAGGATGAAGGACTAAGGCTGGAGACACTCACTGCAGCAGCCTCGCTGTTCATCAGGGCATGGGAGAGTGCATGAGCAGGGCAGCGAAGCAGCAGACAAGGAGAAAGTCATGGTCATTAGAAACTCCTATGAAAAATAAAATATAAAGAAAAAGGTTAGGAACTTCTGGTTTGTATGGTGCATTGCGAAAGGATGTCACCACCCCCCATCAAAGAAGCTCTTGGAACTCAAAGGAGACAATCTGTAATGTTTCTGATGCCTGCTTGAAATATTTAGCTGCAACTAAAGAGAACTAGAAAGCACTCAAACTGCTCAAGGGAGAATACTAAGATGAAAGAAGATACCATTAAGATAATTTTGCATACAGGAGATCAGTACAAGACAGCTCTTCTCTAAAAAGAAATAGCAATTTTGTGATCTTTAAAATTAATTTGGATACTCTCATTGCTTTTACAGAGAGCTTTCCACAGAAAATTGAAATGGAAAAGGGTTTTTAGAATTAAGAATGATTTGAGATGATGTGACAGTGTTCAAATGATGCTGTAACATTTGAAGAGTGAATTAGTCTCATTACCAGGCTTTTCTTTTTTTCAGTAGCACAGAATTTTTAAGAGCAATTTTGCAAAAATTATCAGAAATGTCCACTTATATAACAGCTTCCTGTTATTTAAAAAGCTTTTATTGACACTATAAAGTATAAACTACTTGAGAACATGAAAACTAACAATTGGCAGTGGATTTGATATTATTCTAAAATTGAAAAAAATTAATGAGATGATTTCATGAATTCTCAATTGTTCCAAAGAGTCTGTTTCAAACCAGCAATTAGCAAAATAAAAAAAATTTACCATGCTAGAGATTATTTTTTCCCAAAGCTGAAAATAATAAAATTGAGCCTAAACATGTTTTGTTTTTCTTTGAAAAGTAGAAAACAGCCATCCAAAATCTGACGAGTGCATATTAGAAACAGAGACTGATGGTTTTTCCCAGCTAGCAGATCAAGCACAGAACTTGAGGTTCCTTTTTATGTGCAATTTCAAAACGATGCAAAATGCCAACTTGTATAAAATGGATAAATATGTGCAATGTTGGGAACCGAAAGCTGTGCTTGTCAGTGCACCTGCAGTGACGCATCTTGGCCGAGGGAAAATTTAACCATGTTACAGCTCCACCTACTGAACCAAGAAGAAAGGACCTGAAGGGGTATAACCTTTCAATGTAATGAACTGGAGCAACTGAGAATCTATGCAGACCCCGAGCCAGAGTTTTTATTATTTTTGACACAGCTGTCTCATCAGCACTTACACTCCTGCTCAAGATCAGGTAGTATCAGATAAGCCATACTAAAGTAGTGGGAGTCAATCAACTTGCCCTGTTAGAAGCAGAAGCCTGTTTTTGAAACTCTGACAAATTTTAACATGTTCATTTCTGCATTTGCTTCTAGTCATTGACTAACACAAAAGCCAAGGTTTGCATGCACAGCCCTCACTTCAGAAGGATGGTGCTACTCCAGTGGTTTTGATGAAGCAACATATACTCTATGTATTGAAGGACCATGGAGTGAACAAGCATTTGTTGTCCTTTTCTTGGTGTATGACAAAAAATACAAAAAAAGGTTGACCAACGTGAAGGTCACTTTAAACTGGAGGAATAACGTGGAGGGGGGAAAAAAAAGTAAAAAAATCAACCTTGTAAAGAAATGTAGTCATGTAACTACAGCTTTAGCAAAAGATTCACCTCTTTAATCTAGTGACAGTAAGCCTGAGTCAAGTGTGCTATTTCTATGAATGCTGGTCTCATATATATGCCCTGTGGGTTCATAGAGTGGCTCAGAGCTAGAAATTCCGGGTATTGCAGAAACCTTAAAGACAACAGCAGGTCAGCCAAGTACTTTCCCACAGCTTAGGACCATGCTGACAGTGAAGAAATAACCAAAAGATTTTGAAGCAAAAGTTCTTAATCAATAACTAATCTTTAGCACTCACTAAGAAAGGTACAAAGGAATGTGGCAAAAAGCAGAATAGGAAGAGCATGAATAGCATAAATCTTTCACGCCACCTGAAAGATTTTTGTAATTAGTCAAAATAGCACTCTCTGAGTTTGAAGGCCAGAGCATCTGAGTATTGCACCTGAAGCAGTGCAGTGTTCAACAATATGACAGATATAGTAGGCAAATAATGAGGCATTTAGTCCAGAGGATTACTAGAGTCCAAACACCCACAGAGTGCTGAAAGAGCATAGCTCAAAACATGCAGAACCTGGAACGTCAAAACAAAATGATATTTTTTTTTTTTAAAAAGAACCTGTATGGCACATAAACCAAACAAGAAATGACACTGATAATAACTGTAAATTGAACATATGCCTAATGTTTTCATGCTGTAATTAAACAACCTACGTGCAGGAGAGATGACGGCTAAAAAGAGAACATTTACATCAGTGGGTAGGGAATGTGGAGTCAGACTCCTTGAAAGGTAGACACAATTGTGTGCATCTTGGTCTTGCATATATTGTTCCTTGCTTGCCACTTGTCTGTCTAAAGGAATTTTCTTGACAAATATAGTCTGAAATGGAAACTTGGATCCCAAGTCAGCAGGGAAGGCAGCTGATAAGAAGCCAATCCTGAAATAGCCAGGAATGGATGAAGATGGCAGTTTCTATTCACATAGAGAAACAAGACTTATACATTGGAAATTTATAGCATAAGAAACCCCTTTTTCATCTTTGATTCTTATGGACTGAGGGAATGAAGAAAAAGCAAGGAACATAAACATCACTATTAAGATTGTTGGACTGTAATGACAGCATTCAGGACTCTTCTGAATTGACATGTTTTGTGGAGGAGCTGAAGAACATGGCGAGCAGATTGGTTTTAGCTGACATGAACAACAAACATGACTCTGTGACATTTCCACTACTGAACAAGTCACAAAACGAATTTATGAATTAAAAGCAACAAAGAATCAATGGGATTGATATTCTTTTCCTTACAGCTGCCTCTCCCCACTAAATAAAAAGATTTTGATTTAGCACACGTTGGTGGAGGGAACAAAGAGAAGCAGGTAAAGACCAACCGAACAAAGCTCTAATCTCTTGGCTGAAAGAGGTAATATATGGAGTTGATTAGACTTAATTTCATTCTAATATCGCTTTCTCAATTTGTAACAAATGTAAGAATGTACCAGCATATTATAAGATCTAAGGAGATTCTGATTTCATAAGAAAAACGAGGAAAAGCAAATATGATACATTAAAAAATAGAACTGGCAATAGGTACTTAAAATAGAACAAATTACAGAAACGTCCATTAAATATGACTGAGAACCAAGATAATGGGCTTAATATTTAAAAAGGGATTGAACAAAGAAGGAACATGCAAATGAACTGAATATAACCCCAGAAACAGATGAGACTCTGAAAATGATGGGAAAACTGAATATTGTCACAATACGACATATTTAAAACAAAAGAAAATGAATTTTTTTTTTTTTTTTGAGAAGCAATTATATTTTTTGGTACCTCAAAAATTATTTTAATATTTACCTAACGTCGGCAGCGAGGGTGGCGCTGAATGATTATTGTTCCAGGAGTCTCTAATCACAGTGCGGTGTGTGCTGTGGTGGCCTTGCAGCGGGGCCTCCAGCCTGATGAAAAATTACAAGTGACTTTCAGAGGTCACCTAGAAGACACCAGTTAACTTGCTTTTTGCTGGAGGAACCGAAAGGCTTAGGTTCCTGCAATCCTTTCTGATCCAGAGAGCTTTCCAATTCAAAACAGGAAACTTGCAGGGACTAATTTTTTGATTACTTAAGAGGCAGACACCTTGAGACTTCAAGTGATGAAAAGCAGCTCCTCAGGGCAGAAGCTAAAGATTTCACTATGTTAATACCACAACTCTTCAACATTCACTTTCTTCAAGCTAGTAGTCTTTAATGTGCCTCTTTATCCCTCTAACTTTGTGCTCAGCATTTTCCAAAATGTCACCCACACTTTGATATCTTTCTCCCTTACAAGTGTACCTTTTAAGTTTCATGTATGCTGCTTTCTACCGGGCTCAACAGTTGCCTTTAGATATCTATTTTCAGCTTAAATGTTTACAAAATTCACACAAACACTTGGACAGGTTGTTCAATTCGCACAAAAAAACTGTAGCAACTGAACAAATTGTTTACAGCTTAGATTAGAAAACTTTGCCTAGAAGAAACAGTTACTATATTATTCTTGAGCAGCTATTACAAATGAACAGTTATCACAATTAGAAAAAGGGGTAGGAGAAATGCTAATAGCTCTAGATAGAAAATCATTATCATGACCCCAAACATTTCAATATAGATACCTAAAGCAGGAGAATTCCTTAAAAGAACCCTCAGTCAAGCTCAGCAGGATACAAAAATAAAGGCACAAAGCAAGAATGACTAATGACAGTAAAGCCACTGGGCAAACCTGGGACAAAAAAGAGAAAGGCTTCATAAAGTTTGTGATCCAATTTCAGAAGTTTGAGCTCAAAAAGCAGGCTCTGTGACTAAAATCTTGTTTTAAGGATAGGCAAGGTCATCATCCAAAACAAACCACAGACCCTTGGTCCTTCCCGATTTATACTGTTGGGCTCATTGGCTTGCTGAGTTTATAAAACACCTACTACAAGGACTTTTATAAAAAGTGCACTTGTTTGAAAGTAGGTGTGAATCATTTATGACATCCAGCTGTGTGTACGACAGGTACAATCTGCGCCTCACGCTGCAGCAAACAAGCAGATTACAAGCAGCGGGCAGAGAAAGAGCACTCTGCTGGCCAAACACTATTAATTTGAGAAGACAGAAATAAGGTCAAGGTTAAACACTTCTGAAAAATTTACTTCCGGACTCCACAGCTACAAAAGATACAAGAAAATGTGCACCTAAACAGCAGTAAATTTAATCCTGATAAAAATGAAAGACCAGATCAAAATAAAAATCAAGTCTTGCCACACTGGGTTGCATCACATAGGGATACTCATGTCAACACTTGTAATTTATCACTGCTGACAAAGAGGACTGGAAGAAAATCCTCCTAAGAACTCGCCTAAAGCTGTTACAGAAGCTGTGACACCAGCACCTATGTGCCACAGACACAGGCTGTATAGCAAGATAAACCCAGATCGAGCTTCTTGTATGTTACACCTGAATGTATCTGACATAGGTGGAAGACCCAGAAAACCCAGGACTACTCTGTGCCAGCTGTCTGGGTCTTGAAGTTCCAGTATCTTCATTCAGCTGAGCTGCATTTCACACTCTGGAAGTATTAACAGAAGCTTTAGCAGAGCCCTTTTACCCATACCTCATCTACAGGAAGACTCAGCAGCATTTTACATATTATAACCTGTGGTACAGGCTGACAGGGCCAATGACCAGTCTTTCCATTGAGAACCTGTGTTAAAAACTTGGCTGGTAAATAATGGATTACTTCAGCTTGTATGCTTACTTTGAGTCTCTCTGTGCTGATATCTGAGAGAGCTGGATCAGGGCCCAGCAGCAGTGGGAATCTGTCCACTAATTAGGCATGGAAAGACTTACTTCAGGAGCAATTTTGTGTAAATGATGTGTTAAAAGATTAAGGTTCTCTTATAAAAGACCTACATAAGTGACCTATAATCTTATATGGCAACTTTTATACACTTTGGAGACAAGAAAAAAAAAGGGCCATCTTAAGGTGATTATATTTTGTACCATGTTTGCTGCCTTAGGTTGCAGTGACTGCCAAGGCTTCTTTTTTTGTCACAGACTGTTACACTTAAGCAGACTTGCCTGCCAGTGCGATTTGAACTTCGTTTAAATTATAAGTCACCCTGCCATCTAAGTCATTTCCCACCACGACAAAAAAGGTTATTCAAGCTTTCAAGTGCATTGGTTTGAAAATTAAAATATCTAAGAGTGTAACAATAATGCAAATCTGCTCACCTACGTCCAGAGGAAAAAAAGAAAAAGGTGAGTGATTTGCCTCTGCCTTCTCAGCTTGAAGAAATGTTCTCAACTGTGGGTCAAAACACAATAATAGTTACGTAGTCTTCTGGTGATTGTCATCCTGGAAGGCTGAAATGTTTGACATGTAAATAAGTTTACCTGCAGATCACAAAATGAAAACTCTATTATATGGAGACTATGAGGTGCATAATAAGCAAAGAACACACAATCATCCCAGAGTTATTAGACTAAAGTGTCCTGGATGTCCTCTTCATGCTTTGTGGAAAATTGGAGGATTTTTTTGAATTTTCCTTGAGTAAGTTTTACAGACCCTTGCAAGGGCACTTCAGTAGAACATTTTCACTAGGGTTGAATTTAACAGAAATAAATACTCACTATATTTGGCTAGAAAAAAGATTTATAACAGAATACTGGGGCCATGCAGGATAAAAATTTACCAGTTGGTGGGATTTAATGACAGAGAGGCAGGTCCAAAGCATGGTGGTCCTGCAGAGTTACTAAATCATGGAGAGGGAACTGGTGTCCTGCCTGAAAAGAGCTGTAGTGAAGAGCAAGTCGGAAATAAGCATGAGTTTCTGGGAGAGACAGAGGTAGACTTGCCCCTCTGCTCTGCTTGTATTGCTTTGTTAGTCTTTTCCTGGTTGCAAATTTTAGCTAAAGTCTTTGGGAAACTCTCACCACAAAGGAGTCTGTTATGTTTCCTGCTCTCTGAGTGTGATTTCAGGGAGCTCTTCTCCCATTTTCAGAGAGCTGTGCTCCAGGACTAAAGATTTAGTACCCTTTCCTCCTTGTGCTTTGTGCTCACCAGTGCTTCACGCTGAAATCTGTCCCAAAGCATGAGAGTGGAGACTGTGCAGAGAATACAGCAGCTGCCACAGCATTTCCATAGATCTGTCAAAACCTCTATTCTTTTTATTTTTCACAGCTTCCCTTGGTCACCGGGTACATCCTTGCTGTTTAGTCTATTTCTGTTCTCCGTAGGATCAACATTTCTTAGAAATTCCTTCTAAAAATCCTGAATCAGCATTTATTGACATATCTGGCATTCTCTCTAGCTAAATGTTAAGAAAAAGGCAAAAAAATCCCAGAAATTTTGTACTTTCTTCTAAAAGTATCGCTGGATGATGCATGTGATAGTGCGTCAATGATGCTCTACAAAAGCTCTCTGAAACTACAGTTCTTACGGGTCTGAAGACACAAAAAATACCAGTGAGTGAAAACCCAAAATAAATACAAAGATTAATCACTAAGTAAAGCCTTCCCTATTTCCAGTGTGGCTTCCTCCTTTTCAAGAGCTGAACTTGCCTTTTTTTTATCCTCTAAGTAGTTCTTGTCCAAAACACAGGAAGCACATTTATTTATTTATGTTAAACCTTTTCTGTAGTGTTCATCCAACCTCACTGAAAAATGACCGAGTACTGCCATAATGCCGTCGCATTTAATTTCCACAACCAAGCCTTGCTACTACCTCCATATTTCATTTCCACAACCAAGCTTCCATATTCCTTTTTATTAAAAAAAATAGCACAATCATTTCCATGCTATTTGTCACCTCCTGAGGTGTTATTAGCTTGCAATAATAACAGGCCATGTTCCTGCTGTGTCTGCTAAAGAAATTATTGCAGTAACCCAGTGAAGCCATGCCACCTGCCCAGCATTCAAAGTGTTTCTGTATATAGCTGGGCTCTCCATCGCTCTAAAGTTTAAGCAATAAATAAAAATCGAAGTTCCTAGAGAGAAATATTCATTTTTCAAACACACACATAAAGGGGTATTATTTTCTAAGGTCTGCTTCAGTTCAGACCAAATTGTGGAAGTTATAGAGTCCTGAGATTGGCTCAGCTGGCTAGAATTTTAGGTCCCAGTCCTGCTAGGAATGACACCAAATGCATATTTACTGGAGCTGCAGCAGAAGTAGAGTTGGGAAGAGGATGCACTCTGATCTCTATTTCCAAATCTTGCCTCTTTCAGATGCTTGGAACATCATGGCTAGGATAACACCCTATGCTGATTCAGGCCAAGTCAATTGGAGAAGGAACTGAGAGAAATGGTGGAGAACAAAGTGTTTCTAAAATCAGAATTCTAAAAGTGGGGGAAACAAACCAAGCACCTCTGTCATGTGTAAGGCACAAGCTAAAACCAAAGATTTTTGCATCCTTTAATGTAAAGACATTAAAAAAAGCCCAGCCCCAAAGGCAGGTGAAGGAAAAAATAAATATCTAAACAGCATCTACATGGAATCTTCTCAAATTACAGTAGGCTTGGCTGATTTCTTTTGTAAAAACCTGAGTTACCTGGCATGGCTTTTGCTTGAAGCATTTTAACAATTTTAAACCTGACCAAAGAGAGATTTAAGCAAACAGACTCAGTAAAAGGCAACAACAACATGGAGTCCCAAATGATACTTCACTGTTACTGGACATTAGCATGGCTGCACATAAATTATGTTTTAAGATCATTATAAAACTATCACCATTAAAATGGTAGCTTTTTGTACTTACTGTTTCCACCAAGGAAGGCACCTAACCATTGCATTAGTTCAGCCTTAGAATTTAAAAGAGAGTATTTTGAAGTGAGTGGCACTTCCACAACACATAGAAATATCATAATCTGTTATTGGTTCTTTGGTACTTAATCACTCTAAATGCATTAGGACAACTATCTAAAATAATAAAAAGCATACTCCCTGCTCTATTTTTTAAGAATAGAAATGTTCTTATACCCTTGAACTTTTTTTCCTTTGAGAAATCATAAATGAAAGAATTACTTCCAAGATAATTAGCCTCACAAAAGAAAGAATGAGAAAAGTGGCAATTGTAATGAGTTTTTGTTAGGGAAATTAAAAACAGAAGAGTCTGCTAACAGTTTTCATTTTAATTTCAAGACATGGGATCAATAGTTTTGAAATGTATGTTGTTGACTACTGTTTCTGCAGAGATCTTTTCAAGGGCTACATCTGAAAAAGGTAGCAAAATTGGCTGATCACCCAGATACCAACCTATGGAAATCAGCTATAAACCTACAGTGGAACGCCCTGACTACTTTGTTATTCATAATCTTGCACTCTAAAGAACTGGGGTCAGATCTGTTCCCTACCACACATTCGTTGAATGGATGTCAATAAGAAATCAAGTGCAGGACTAAATATCAGCTGACAGCACTGTACTTCTCACAGGGATCCTGTCTTGGAAGGTTCTACTAAAATTTATGATGACCTCAAGTGCTATTTGGCCTTCACTGCCAAATTCTCAAAATAAGTGAAACATTAAATAAGATGAGGAGATCTGGAATGCTTGAAGCAGCTGCACTGCTTCATTAACTCAAGGAGAAATGACTAAACAGTTGAGAGAGAAAATTTACTTTTCCGACAAAAGAAACCTTTTTCTCTTAATAAAAAAACCAAACCTCAACCCCCCAAAAACCTCCCCAAAACACTGAAGAAAACTACAGCATGCTTCCAGGAAAATATCAATCACAAATGGAACTTGTACAACATTCCTTATCTTTGTTTGGCTCTCAGTGCTGTCATCATGAGCTGTTATTACAATTATTAATAAACCAAAATTTTATGGAACACCCCAGATCAGACCTGCTGCTATTCACAGCCCTTTCTCATGAGAGATTATTATCTCAATACCCTTATTATCGAGTTATATATTTGGAGTAGTAATGTTACCAGAGGCAACACAAAACCACATAAAAAGCACATCTGAAATTTAAGTCCATACTTCGGTGTATTTCAACACGTGGCACACAGCAGGGCAGAAACAGAGCATCTAAAACCAAATTGTTCTTCTGCAGTCAGAGTTTCCTGTCCCTGGTAACTGCTTTACAGAAGTATGATGTTTATTTTAGGGTTTCTGGCTTGTGGTTTTTTTTTTCCGTAACACACCTGAAATGGTTTTGAGGTTTTTATTTTTTTTATATTTATGGCATGAAGATGTTTACCTTTTTTTTATCATTGTACTGGGATCACATCTCTCCTCAGCAGATGCAAAGCTGTATTCACAAATGGAGAGCATATGCTGAAAATTGCTTGGTTTTCTTATGTCAGGTCTGGGTATGAGAAAATATCTATCAGTTGTTGTGGTCACTTCTTGTTCACAGGCATTTAAACACACCAGCGTATGAACTACCAGGATTTAAATCAATGTCGAGTCTCATCTGTAGAGAGATTGAATTATTTGCCAGAATTCTGCTCCATGGGTGTTTTCACAGGAACACAGACCTGCTCTCTCCTGTCTTTGCCTGCATCATAAAAAACTTCTTGTGAAAGTATAAGAGTGCAGTTCCACTGTAGCACACATCTACCTTTCTCTCTCCTGTGCACAAAGGTAAGGCACGTCCTGTTTTCTCCATTTGTTTTTCCCTTCTTGAACAGTAGAGGATCAACCATCCTTTGAGTGAGAAGGGTTAATAATGAGAGCACTATTCAACAGTATGAACTGTTGATCACTTAAATATCTATGAGTTTGAAATTTGATCAGATGTAAGTTAACTCAAAGCTTTACCCAAACTGCTTATGTGGCAACTAAAGAAAATCAAACAGCCTCACCAAGATCTCCTTTCTGAGAAAATGTTTAAGAGAAGGGCTTATGGTATTGCCTCTTCTTTCTCAGTGAATTATATGAAATCTTTTCCTATTTGCGTGCAATGAAATGAGGAAAGAGCTGATTACTCTCAAAAGCTTGTTATAAAGATGTTACTCTATTTTAAAAAAGATGGAAGCATATCTGATGCCCCTTTTCTAACATGTTCAGCTTAAATTTGCAGTACTAGTACTGTTGTGTTCCTAATAATTTGATAATAAACTAAGTTTCTGGAGAAGGGGATAACTATTTTAATCCCAGGGCTGCCCTGTGGAATTTATGTAGCAAGGAAGTTTTCTGTTTTTCCTAGCTAGATCAGTTAGAAAGTACATCCCTATAAAGCACGAATATGAGTAACAATTGACAAAATTCTTCTGAAAATCTGTGAGACAATAGGAAGCAGGATGTCTAGAAAAAATACATTTCTGAAACATTCCCTAGAAATTACCTGAAAGTAAGTATTCCAGAGCTTCAGCTGAATTATTAGCAACAACTATAACCTAAACACTGAATTAGATAACTCATCAGTTTTTCACTACCCACAATCATATAACTTCATTCTGCTTGATTTTTTTGAATTTGTCTTTAATGAACAACTTTTTAAGATCAGAGACAATTGGTTACAAGGCTATGATTTAAAAGCAAGTCATCGGACTTAATCTGTTGTCAGTACCTAATAATTTTGGAACCTCAAGTCCAATTAGAAAACCATGCAGGGGAAATGAAATCATTTGCTGCCTCTGAAACACAAACAGCCTTTTCACTGACTGAGTTGTGCCTTTGAGGCATTCATTAGATAATACCTTGAATTGCGCAATACACAGTTTCAAAAACATAAAGCATTTTTCTTAGTGCTGTTATCGCTCACGATACTTCAGAACTAAGCAGTTATTGGAACTCGGGTGTATTATTATCTGTTCAGCTAGGTAGGCATCTAAGACAGATTCCCCCTGCTCAGCAAACTCAGCACAGCTAACACATGTACTCCTCTATCTGTCCCATGTCACTGACAGTGACCAGAGATGATTTTCAGAGACAACAGGGCAAATTCCAGTGGCCTGAACTGCTCTCTACTCATATAAACCCAAAAATAATAAGCTTTATTTACAAATTAGCCAATATTTGCATCATATTTGACGCAATGCTCTAGATACTTCAGTAGCATGAGTAGGCTGGTCTTCAGTATTCAGAAGAGGTAAGGGCTGCAGGTATTCCCGTTTCTAATGTAAGGAGAAACACCTTTAACAATAGGTGTTATACTTGAGATCAGACAGCTGACTGGCCACATCAGAGACCAGGCTGCAATCTGCTGTGCCGTGGCAAAGGACACACAAACATGCAGATTCAGAAGCTCTGGTAGGCACTGATATTTGCTGAAGAGGTTTGCTTCTCAGGAAAATCCACAGGAAAATACTCAGTGTCTTTCAAAGGCTTGAATACAAAGAGCTGGTTTGTGAGAATACCTGGCAACCCCATTTTTGGAACAGCTTATTTGCAGCCTGTGTCAAACCTAAAGATATCAGGAGATAGATTTTGCGTTATCTACTTGGCAGTGGTACCGAACAACTGAGATACTGAATGACGAAGACACTTTTTTGATTACAAGACTATTTGGCTACTTGAAAAAGGGCAAATACTGTCTTGAAAAGAGATATATAAATAAATACACAGCAAGAGAGAGTCAACAAAGAGATTTTAGACAGCTAAGGACTCCCCACTACAATAACATGTAGCTTCTTCCCTGGAGAAGAACAAGCTATGAATGAGAGCACTGTCGTACCACAGCACGTTAATGCTATCCCTGCGTGAGCTTGCAAAACACAATGGGAAAATTGTGCACATTTTTACCATAGAGCCTCCAAACCAATGAAAGTTACCACCATGACAGTTGCTTGCAGAAAAGAACTTCTAGGAAACTGTGTGGGACCATGTAGAAAATTATAATAGGCAGCACTGTGAGCTTATGTTGACTCTTTTCTCACAAGCAGACAGCGTTGGTAGGAGTTTTCTTTAAAATATTGGATTTCGATGATAAATGGCCTTGTCCAGATAACTGACCTTCAATTGTTACACTTTACCTGGCTTAAGCAAGACACAGGAACTGGGAATTCAGGTGCCAGCTGGACCTCTGTAACAATTAGAGCACATTAATTACTGCTTAAGTAATATCTTAATTAAAGTTCTACATATTTTTCAAAAAATAAATGAGAATTCCTTGCAAGCTTCTTCTCTCATTAGCTTCAAAGAAAAAGGTCATATACACTCATCTGTGCCACTACCATTTTTGATCCTTACAACTGCACTGCTGCATGTCAGCTTTCCATGGCCCTGACTATACAGCACAAGGGAGTTGGAGAATTCAGAACAAAAAGCACTCTAAAGTGCTCTTTTGATTTCTCACTGTGGCTATCTCTCTAAGAAGCATGGGAGTCCCAGACTTAATTTGAACACACCTCTGCTTTTTGGCTAGATTTTCCCCTTAATTCACCTGCCAGAGGATCCCAACATGCACAGATAAACCTAAAGCACAACGCAGCAAGTGCTGCAGCAAGAAAGTAATGAAATGTGAATTCTGGAGAGAGAGCAATGCAGCAGTCAGGGAGGACTGTCTGCGATCTTACACAGTTTAGCCACAGTATAAGAAAGGACTTACAACTGAGAAAGAAGGAAGAAGAATCATGGGAAGGATATTTAGGTGGAAAATTAATTTGATTTGCAAATTGTGACTAATATCCTACTTTTATAGAATTAACAAAAACTACTGAATATTTTCCTTATAGTATACTTTCTTGATTTTTTTCCTCTAATCATAGAATTAGGAGTTAATACTGTGTTTTGGACCTCTGGCTGCTTCCTGACATGTGGTGGTGCTACTGCTTTAAGCAAGTCAGATAGGCTTCTCTAAAGATCAATTTGACATTTCATTCCTTTAAAAAAATGCATAGTCATCTTAGAAACAATAAAAAGCAAACTTCCCAGCCTCATATTAATTTTTTCTTCTAATAAAATAATGTACTAATTTTTATTGATCTAGACATATTTTTCCTTTTATAATAAATTATGTGTATGGTATTCTGTTAATTTAAAGAAATTTAACTATGTAGCTCAGCATTTATATAACTACCTTACTTGGGGTCATGCCATATCTATTGTCCAAAAAGCACAGTAGGCATTTTGCTTTCAGCTCACCTCCACCCACTGGAAAAAAAAAAAAAGTGCCAGGAAATTAGCAATCTTTCAGTTATAAGTTGTCCTTCACACCCACAGAAAAGAGCTGATAAAATGTTCTGATGTGCTATTCTAACTCCATTTTTTTGCCATTTACTGCAGTTGTGTTTTACATATGGGCATATTTTATTTTGTTCCAAGCTGTGCAGAAAGGAAACTTGTCATGGCATCCCTTTCAAACCTGATGAGAGCTATGCAAATGCTGGCCTTCGTTCAAGGCCACATCTGATGCTCCTGGCAGCGTGCGAAGGAAATGACACACATGGAGGAAGAAGGGAGGAGCACAAGTGAAGGCTAGCTTCTGAGACATCACAGCACTATAAAAAGAGCTATTTTAGAATTCTCCCACGTAGTGATAATAAAAATAATAAAAATAAAAATATGGGTTTATCGTCATTGTCAGAAACTGTTAGGGGAATCAGATCAGCTCAGTTCCAGTTTATAGCAAGATAACAGCCAGAAAAATTTTGAGAATGCTCAGATCTGTGCAACAGATATTCCTTTCTATCAATGATCAAGAGTAGAAAGGTCAATTGGAAACAGCTCACCTGGAAAAATAAAAATATTTTCTGCAAGGAAGCTGAATTGATAGTACTTCAACAGGCTTATTGGTGTCGATAATGACAAGAAATAGGCTCTCGCACCCAAATGCAAAACATACAGTTTTGCATGCCTTCTATTTGAAGGATAAAAACAGTTTAGGGGGAGAAAAAGCTTCCTAAAAGGCAATATCCATTTGACTGTGGGATAGTTTTCAAAGGGAAATGAAAATGTCATCACCTGACATTTCTGAAGCTGAGCTTTCAAATCCTGAGACAGTATGCCGGCAGGAGTGTTAAATAGAAGAGTTGGTCACAGACCAGTACACTCTCCATATGCTTCCCTGGGGCAATTAGTGTCACTTCCCCTATCAAGGGGCTCACTGTGCTTACCAGTGAATATGTCAAGTCTGGTCACTCATGAGTCTCTGAAAATAAACACTACAAAGTCACTGACAGGACCCTTAGGTTGAAAAATGAATCCTTCTAACTCATACAGTCTCAAAAAAGGAAGTTTAATTGAACAGTGCTTTGAAAGAAACTCCCCTGAGACATCGGCAGAGAAGCAGAACATATTCAGCCAAAAACCCATCTCAAGCCAGCTTTTGGGCTGCCTAATCTATCCCCTCCTTTCCTGTTGCACAGCTGGAGTCTTGACGCAGAGGCAGAAACTTTCCCCTTCCTGCAAACACATGAGCACCATGCCATAGAGGCCTCTCCTGAGAATTCTGGAAGCACCAACCTAACACTGATGTGCCTCAAGCCAGTGGGATGCCAGGATTTTGCCCCTTCCTCACTGCAGCCCCCCGAGTGCCTGAGGACAGGGGCACTGATTGACAGCAGGCTGCTTGGGGGAGCTGTTAGCTAGTGCTGTGCTGCATAAATGCACTGGTATATAGCTTCAAAGGTTGTAAAATTCTCAGCAATCCACAGAACTATTTTAAATTATTTTTATTTAGAAATCCCTTACTTATGAAAAACATCACCTCTGAGGAGTTGGGTAAATGGCAACACCAACAAAGTGTTAGCAGGGGAAGTTGGAGCTGAAGGTCTCCCCCACACAGGAGTAATGAGAACAAATTCCTTCCTCCTTCACTCTCTCCCTCCTGAGATGCCAACAGTGGGGGAAAGAAAGCTATTTCTTCCTTTACAGCCCAATACTAATGATTGGGTTGCTCCCCTTTCCAGAAGACGGAAGCAGCAGTGGAGACAGGTTGGGTTTCCTTCCAAGCACACCATCCTGGACTTGCCCTCTGATGGCACCGCTTAGACGAGCAGGGACTGGCCCAGCTTTGTCCAGGCGCAATGGCAGGAGGGAGCAGCTGAGCCTCAGGATGCACAGGGATATCTGGCACATCAAACCACCCCACAGCATGGCGCTGCCAGAAGCTGGTGGCCACTGTCTGGGGCCAGTATTGCCAGAAAGTCCTGTGCCTGGCTCTTCCAGGAGGTGAGGGATTCCTGAATAAAAGCCTCTATTAAAAGAAAAAAATTGTAAAAAACCCCAGAACAAAAGAAAAAGCTTTAGCTATCACTTTAGCAATTCTTCTGCAGGAATGAAATAAAGCCATTCTATAGAAGAGATGCAATTTAAACTTCAAAGCCCTTTCTATTCATCTGTGGCAAGCTCAGTGATGCTGGGCACCCCTCAGCAAGTGGGACTGACCAACAGCAACGAACACTGTGTGTCCTTCACAAGCTTTGTAAAATTAAGTTGTTGTTCAGGCAATGGTTTGCTAGGCTTTTTTTTTTTTTTTTTTTCCAAAGTCTGGGTAGCAAAGTCTTAATGCAATATCTGTTTACTACAATTCTCCAAGAGGCAAGATGTTCCTTGGCTTTTATCCAAACCATTTAGTTCACATACATATTAGAAAAAGCTGTCATGTCAGCAGCTAAGGTTGATATCAAGAGAGACAATAAGAGGATTAAGAGGTGGAAAGCTTTAGAAGGCAAGCTACTGAATATTTCACAAGAAATGAAGCTGAGAGTGCCACTGATGCAAGGGGAAGGTCAGAAAGCTTAAACATCTCAGGGACAGTTAAGAAATAATAAAATAGCTATTAGGCATTCCAGATGTTGATATGCAGCTTTTAGGATCCTGGTATTTCGATCTGATTTTCCTTACCAAGGTGAGTGCTTCACTGAATGTGCATCAGTGACATACAGCACTTGCCAAGGGAATTTGCCAGGACGCATCTACAGCATCCAAGGAATGATGTGACATTTGAGAGTGCCTCTGAGGGCTGATACTTTGCCGCTTTATTGATCATTTTTATTAACACCTAAATGTTACTGATGTGGATGGAGTTTCACATTTCACATGTGAGACTGGTGAGATCCAAACTGGGAAGAGATTTCACCAAGACCCACTCCATCTCACAGTTACCTCTTCCTACCTCATCCTTTAATGACATGGTTTAACAGATCTTCTCCCTTATATCTCACCACTGTCAAGGCTATGTAGTCTGGTGGAAAAAGAGGACAGTAGAAGAATTTTACATTACATATATTTGGTAGCAAAGGAACAAGGCAGATGCAAGCCCAGGTGTTTTCTGTAGCCCCGTCAGTGTCCAAAGGGAAGGCACAGCAGGAATCTCTCTGCAATCGCTTCATTCGAGACCACAATAACCTCACTATGAACCTCAAGACACAGCCTGACAATGAGCAACTCAAAGAACACTTGTTTCTTGCAAACTAGAGAGGGAGTTAAGTATAACATTGCTTTCAATACCCTTCATTTCACAAGTACATCTGAAATGAACCTTGTTTCCCTCCCCTGCCTTCAGCCTACCAGGAAGGCATTAAGAAACTTGGACAATATATTTTGCATCTTTGAGCTCATGGAGCACACTGATGAGTTAACACCTTGTCAATATACTGTTTCTGTTATACCATGTTTTCATGGCACATTTTACTTAATGACTTTCTGGAAATACTCAGTTACAAGAAATTTCTCTCTCACCTCCTGTTTAAGTGCAGATACTCTATGTGAAAATTAAATAATGCTTACCATTTTCTGTTATCCTGACATACCATTTCAGTCTTGCATCCATGCACTTTACAATTCTGAAATGCTTGAATTATAAAGAGTACCTTTCTAGACCTTATGACTTTACAAAATATTGATTCACCACTTGAAAAAGATAACTTGGGTTTTGATCAAAAAGAAAATTTATAGAATTAAATTGGGAACTACTTTTTGGTTTCTTTTCAACTTACATTAAAAATTATTTAAAAAGTACTATTTTCCTCTGTATGGCTACTGAACTATTGTGTTTTCATGATAATTAACTTCAGCTAGCAACTTGCTCACTGTGTGATTTTTCATTTATTCTTAGCATTTATTTTAAAGTATTCATCTAATTTAACAACAAAATGGAAGACAATAAATTGGCATGCACAATAAAGGAGTTTTAGAGGTGTATACTCTGGTCATGGGAGACGAGAAACACACAGTCAGCCAGAACTGCTTCTTTAAGGAACTGTGCTAAGAGGACAGGTTAAGTCAACATTAACTAGCAACTGAAAACTTGGTCTGCTGTACACTAGTTGAAATGGCGGGGAACTTCTTAGTGAAACAACTAATTGCAACAGACTATAGATAAAATTTCATTTTTGCCTCAGAGTAACATACCAATTTCAACACAGTTTTTTGCATTTGGAAGCCCTGAATCTAGTCTAGATAACACGGTACATTAATTAACATGAAAGAGAAATTTTAATTTCCTACACTTACACAATAAACAGGAACACAGAATTCAAGACATGAGGCTCATATACTTCAGCCTATGTCTCCATCATGCCAACATAGGTTATAGCTTCCCAGATTTAGTGCTGATAATTATTATAATTTTAATCAATCAGACAAATCATAATAACATTGCAGCAGTTACTTTTCCAAGATCTATTTTCCTATGAGATATAGTGAATGTCTCCAGTATTTTCTTGAGATGGACTAGTCATAGATGTCAGTCGTCTCTGAAATAGCAAAGGAAACACAATCATGTATGTTTTGGCCAAATAAGATACTTTTTCTCATTAGCAAACAATAAAGACTAAAATAGAATAAAAAAATTAAAAAAGCTGAAACCCAAACCATTTGAAGTGCATTACTTCATTCCAATCACATGTCATTTACCATTTCCTGTACCACTTTGGTAAAGTAGGGCTGATTTTGTTAAAGCTTTTATCTACTAGATGATGGTCATTATCTTCCTCACTCAGATGGTCACTGGAGATTCCACAAAAATGAAAAACATTTCATCCATAAAAACGTAATAATTCTAGGCATTATTGAACATCTTTGCAGCTCACTGAAAAGGAAGTAATGAATAGAGCTAAAATAAATAAATTTGAATGTTTTTAAGAACTAGAAGTAATTAGCAGTAATAAATAACTGTGTCATGTTAATTAACAGGAGTAGTATCCTCAGTCTTAGGCATATAGAGTCAGGTAAAATCCTAGTGATTCAAGCACATAGCTGTGAAAGGTTCTGTTAAGGATTTCTAAACATCAAAATGCTGACCAAGTCATGTAACCCCCTTTCTCAAACTGCGTTTTAGTATTTTCTGTATTGTACTTTGCACATTCATCCACAACACTTTAAGTGCAATGCAGTTATCAGGGCTGCTCTCTACTTTGTTTTAAGGCTCCTATATATTTTTTGAATCTAGTACTACACCCCCACCCCTTTGTGACAGTGTGACAGTGATGTATGAAGAGCTGGAGCTATGCAGACTTGTGTTATTGTAATTAGAGTGATCTAACCAGGTTTCACACCTGTATAACTCAATTCCTAGTGAATCTATCCCTGTTTTACCAGTATAATGAGATTTAAACCCAGATCTTATCTTCCAAGTGCACATCCCACATTCAGTAGCAGCAAGAGGATCAAAGCCAGATTAACAGACGGACTTCACAGAACAAGGATTTAACTTGACTGTGTTAAATACACCTGTGGCATAAGTCACACCAATAATAGTTAATTCCTACTGCAGTCTGTGACAGCACTAAAGTGCTTCTTATATTGCTCTAGCTATAGAATTTTTCATATTTCTCATTGGGACACTAATTTTCCCAGTCGTATGACAGGACTATGAGAATACAGGTTACGGTTTGATGCTCAGCCCTATACATCAAAGTCAAGTCTTTTGGCTTTATGTTATTTAGCTCCTAAGAAGAAGTAATAAAAATTGACTCTGCAACAAGCTAAAACATTTATTTGTTTATAGCTGTTAGAAATTGCTGCACTACGAAAGTAAAAAGGGAGTGACAGCACAAGACACTCCCAACAGCTTTATTGTTTTAGCTGAGAAATGGTATCCCCACACCCTGCCTCCAAGGGATCATGTTAGAGGAAGCAGAATCATCAGGTCCTGCCCTGCCTGGATCATCCCGACTTCATAAACACCATCCCAAATCTGTGCAGGAGAACCAATATATACTAATTTTGAGAAGAGGGAGGGGTCTTAAAAGAATTCTGTATTTAAAATTGTTTCAAGTTGCAGTTACCACAGTTCCTACATCACTGCTGGCAGAAAGGCAAAAAAAAAAACCACACATAGAAGATTCTAGATGTGGCTTATGCTACATCAAGAGGATCATGGTATGTGTCTTTGCAAGTCAGAGTTGCTCTATTGTGGATCATGAGTGATGGATTAGAATGGCACCAAGAGCTGTCGGCTAATATCTATACTGCAGCAAGATCAGACAGCAGCAACCTGTCTGGAATGCTGTGACAATTTCTGGCTGCTGCCACAAGAACTGCGGGTCATGCTATCATGAGAGGTTTCAAAGTAGAAACCTGAAGTTTAAATAAAAAAAGGCACCCAGACTATATAATCTTCTACAGAATATGAAGTAAGCTCTCAGAAGATAAAGCACTGACAGTCAGAGACTTTGCATACTGCTCCATCTTCTTGTGCAGTCTGATGTCACTATATTTTCTTGTTACACTGGGGCAGCTGCATTCAGGTGAACTGAGAACAAGGCCAGTGTCCAAGCTATCAGTGAGGGCGACTGAGCAGGTCACTTAGTTACACCTTGGGACCTGTACTGGAGTTCACTGGTTCAAAAAAATCTAGGCAATCCAGGTGCTTGTTGCTCCTCCAGCTTCACTATGCATTGAAGACACCCATTATCACATGAGAATAAGGCACTGAATAGGCACCAAGTCAGACATGCTGTAAAGAATAAGGAAATTGCTGAAACTGTAGAAAAACATTGTTCATACTGTAGTAAATGTTCTTCAAAGGGTGTTAGAAGTTCAGTTATTACAATCTCAGCAACAGGAAATGTATTTCTTAGACATTACAGTCATGTATGAAGGTCATGACTTTGTGAACTAGACCAAAGCAGTCATTATTTAACTTTCCAGGCCACTTATACGAATCGTGGAATACTTTCTTCAACTTTGTAGTGATAAGTGGCAGGAAACAACAGTCATTAGTTGTGGTGGTTACTCGACACATGTTCAGCAAAGGACTAAAAGATTTGAGCCTGTGGGTGATACTTGTAGGGGACTTGATGAAATGGCTGGGGGCATGAAAGGAACAAACCTGCTGACTACCATCTACACCCCAGAAACCCATCCAGAGGGAGTGCAAAGCAGCTTGGGGACTCTGCCTGAGACACAGCCATGCTGTGCAAATGTCAGGGCACAAGTGCACCTGCTCTTGGAATTGCCAAAATGAGGAGTACGTGTCATTGAATGGTAAGAGTTTTAGACAGTGCAATTCTGGCAAAACATGTCTAGATAAAGCATTCATGACCTCTCCCACCATGAAGAAAGAGTACTGGTGCCCTTGGGAGCCATAAAGGTAAAAAGAACTGAAGTGCTTGTGCACAAGAGCAGCAGGATGGGGTTGGTGGTGCTGCTGTTCATCACAGGCAGACATGGGCTTATCAAGAGCTGTGGCTGGTTGGAATAAAAAGCTGAACAAAAGCACACCTCCCAGTCTGAAGGTATAAAGTGCACAGTCCTGCTGTGCTAAATATCTCACCATATGCTAGCAGGCTTACTTCAAAACATGACAGGTATTTGAAGTAATGGCCAATAAAAGATCTGCTAACTTGCTCACATTAGACCTCCCTGTAGGTCTTAGCTCAAATCCACTGCACATAGATTTATACAAACTGCCTTTATACCATCACTTTGGAAAAACAGGAGATAGTGTATTTTTTTTTTAAGGGGGAAAATTTTGTAAAGGCAGGTAAGTCAACAGTGATGACTCTGGAGAGGCCTCCTCCCCTGCACCGCTTGCGGTGGCTGGAACCAGAGTGCTGCCCCAAGGTCACGTGTGGATACATGCCTTTAGTGCCAGGCTGATGGCAGGTGTCTTCCAAGACTTGCATGCTCAGAGGCAGTAGGGCAGAATACAGAAAACAGTAACTGGAATCACTGACTGACCAAAATGCTGAAAATCTCCCAGTACTTCCTCATAACTCTTTCCAAGGATCATCTCTTCTACTGAACAGCAGCAGCATGCATACTGCAGACAGTCCAACTTTAGCCTTCCTACCTTTCCACCAAGCAAGAAATAGGATGCAGAACTACGTAGCCAGGCTCTTCCCACGAGAAAAAAATAACAGAAAAATGTTACTCAGATAATAGTAAGGTGCAGGGTTCAATACTGTACGTAGATCATCTGTGGATTTTAAATGTGGTTACGAAACCAAGGTATTGAGAATCCATCAAGAAACATTAAACACTAAGCTACTGCCTCTCACTTCAAAGTCCTTGGCCACAACATGCTGGTTGTACAGAAGGCGTGCTGGTGTTAACCCAGCACAACATGTCTTGTGCTGTGCTCCTGGAAGAGCTCTGCTTCACTTAGGTTGCTCGAGTCTGCCTTTGCATCACCTTCTGGTTCAGTTTAATTAGACTAAACCAGGAAGAGAATGCCAAACGTAAGACAAGGTAAAAGAAACTTGTAGGCTTTCTATGGTGCTAATACACATTCTGCTTTGAGTTCTTGTAGATTTTCCCCCATGTATAATTTCTTGCTTGTTTCCTTTGTTTTGAGAGAGGTTTTTCACATCTTCCATATGTTTCATGTTCCTTTTAAATATTACCTTGCACTTGTCTCATCTCTATTCCAAAAAGTTACCACAGCAACACAATAGGTATTTTCAGATACTCAAATAGTAAAGTTAAACACACTGGTATAGGTACATCTACTTAAATCAAAGATGCCTTAGAGATAAACAAACAAAACTAGCAAATGTTAGACAAGCTGAAACAAATGAGGAACTTGATATTAAACACACCAGAAGAAGATCACATTTTTTTTAACAGTTACATAGTGGTTTACAAAATCTTAGGGATTATCATTATACTTGGATGGTGAAATTTGACTATAAGAATTAGGATTTACCGTGCAGGTGTGAAGCTGGTGTCAAGGAAGAAAGAGAATGTGGATTTTCCAGCCCAAATTGTTCAACTTTATCTACCTTTTTGTTCCCAAACCCAGGCTATATATGGGATTTCCTACCTGCTTTCTCCTTCCCAATAACTATATATATTATCTGATTTCAATCAACTTGAAGCAACAAGCAATCTTAGGGATGTTCAGCTCCCCTCTCAGAGCTTACAACTGCTCCACTACTGAAAAATACAATAAAAAAATAATTCAAGAAGACAAGAGGCCTCATTGTATAGCCAGTCATCATCATCTTCCTCAGGATGTTTTTTTAAGATAAGTTCAACCTGTTTTCTTCTTTTTCTTGCTATAACTGTTATAGTGACCTAGAGTTTGGGATGTTAGTATTTTTCCTTAAAGGAAAATAATTTATAGTAGCAGGGGAAGAACACATATCTTTCCCCTGCAATGGTGATTTACCATCTAGGATTAAGAAATGTAAAAGGAAAAATGTTCTGATTTTCCCTAACTTAAAGTTCTGCTGTTTGAAACCTACCTCACACCTTATTGATAGGGGTGGTGCCACTGTAGATTGCCTGAAATGTCCCTTCAGACAATTCTACTTTTACTTGCCTATAGCTCAGTTAAACTTTCATAATTCGGTCTGAGGTTTTTTTCTTTTTTTTTTTTAAATTTTAAATTATTTTTACTATGTGAGGTGTCTGCATCAAACTGGATTTTTTTTGGAATCATTTTAACCAATATCTTGGCTACTTCTCCAGATGAAACAAGGATGTGTGGTGCGAAGTTTAACTTGCACTGAATATTCTGATGACAGCCTCTTTTGACTAAGCTTTCCGTGCTTTAAAGTAGGGAATAGAAATTTCACAAGAAAGGCAGGGCATCATATGGAAATGATACAATGATTCATTCCTCCATATAAAAATTTGAGCCATTGGGCCGAGCTCTGAATCTTCCAAAAAATTGCAGCCTGCATATCTGTTACTTTTTAACAGCTAAAATTCTTCATTCAATGAAAAAATTCATGCTTTTCATGGGTTTTTAGTGATATCCAGATTGTCTATATAATGGCCTCAAAGAAGAGCTAAGAAATCATCTGTCTTCTAAAAATTTTTGTATGTGAGCCAGTGGGGCATATGTAACCCCCAAACTACATATACATTACAGGGCCTCAGGAAAAACACTGACTATTCTGAGCAGAAATGAGACTCGGCAATAGCAGGGCTGGGCTGGGAGGCAGGGAGGGCTGTACACCATGTGCGCATGGGAAGCAGGACACATATGAGAGGAGGAAAGGGAAATGACACTGGGAAGCCACTCTCCTCATGAGAAACCTATAAATTCTTCAGTCTAAAGATGTTGGGGTTTATGGGCGCAGCATCATTTTACGTAAAACTGAAGTGCACAGAACAAGAGGGAAGACAAGTCTCAAGGGAAGAACACAGAGTTGGGCAGGCTAGACAAGGAAGATTAGGGGCTAGGAGCAAGGCCTAAATCAGACAAAGAAGCAAACATGACAGGATAAGAGATGAAATACAGAAAAACAGGAGAAGCATTCAGATGTCATGGATCTATAGGTCCAAGGGGATATGCTATCTGCAATTTACCTTCTTCAGAGATCTTGCATCATAATCTAAAGTGGCTGACTGCTGTCCCACTCTACAGCAGGGTAAGCCTTGTGTTGTTCTGAACTCAGTCTAAATCCAGTCATTGCCACACCCCCCATGTTTTGGGACCCCACCTGAAGACATTCTGTGCCTCTCTGTGAGGACTTTTCCTGTAACAGAGTCAAGGCTTCATCAGTTAGGGATACAAGTCACATTCTCCAGCATGTGGCAAGTTTTATCTAGAAATGGCAAGAGCAAGGTTGGTTTTAGGTTCTGGGACATTAGTTTACTCAGGATCAGTTGGGATCTGCGGCTTTTAACTATTTTACCATTTTTTTCAACTCTTGTTCCTGAAAAACCTTTCTTATCTCTTTCTCTTGCTACCTAAGAAGAAATAAGAGGAGTAGGTGACTTGGGTTTGTGTTTTCAGTCCAGCATAACTCCCTGTGATCTGCTTCCAGGTAGTAGTGGAGTCTTACCGACTGCTGTTGTCTCTCTACTTATGACATATCCCCAGCACTGTTCTTTATAAGCAGGCTTCACATTAAAGAAGACAGAACTGCAATAAATATAAAATGGCATACCAATGTGTTCTTCCAGTCATTATACCAGGAACTGCGAGGAAAAACCTCCCTGTGGGAGGGAAACTGCAATTGAAAGGCGGGTCCATGTAAGAGAGAAGTGTGTAAGAGGTTGGAGAGGATGGCCCACAAAGTGCATGAGATGAAAGGATAACTTGTATGATTTCCTGGAACCTACTTCTGGGGTATCTCCAGTTCTTGAGAGCTTGTCTGCCACAGCCAGCTGTGCTACCTATTGGCAAATGTCCCCGTCCTTACGCCTTTTGTGCTAGTGCACAAAAATGTTGACATCTAAGACTTAATTTAGAAGCTCGGGGTGAGAAAACGGATCATTAGTTTGGATAATTAATATTTGTTGCTAACATGGCACCAGAATGCAGAGCACCTGCCTCCATGCATGCTTTGTCACCTGGGATGGATGTACTGATTTTTTTTTTTTTTAAACAATGCTAAAATAACACTAAACTGGTGATGGGACCTACATCAAGGATAAGGATCACACTGTTAGACCTGCTATTCAATAGTCTCCCCTCCTGCCCACCCATATGTAATAACAGACAGCTATAGGGCTTTGTAATTACATAACTAAATGCTCTTTTGCTTCCCAACAAACCTTTACTCCATCCACTGTCTAGACAGGACGGTTCTCGCTGTGAAGGCAGGAATGAAGTACTACTGCCCATCAGCGTGGAGCCTGGTCCCTGACCTGTAACGTCACCTTACACGCATGCCTGTGATGATGAACTGCAGATCAACTCACGTCAGTGTGCAATAAAGCTCAGCTTTTCTGTGGTCTGTTATCATCAGTGTAGGTGAGCTTATGAAGATAAACTGGTTTGCAGTACAACAACTGCTGCCAACAAGTGAGCTGTATATAAAAAGCAACAGCTATCTGGAGAGGTGGGAAAGGTAAGACAGCATGAACTCATAGTGTCCCACATTACAGAGTCCTGAACCAGCAAAAGACAACAAGAGACCTGGGGACCTCTGCCTGGTTCAGGACAGAAATCCATCTCACTCTTTCCTTCTGCCTTAGTGCTTTCTCAGTCAATTTTATCATACATTTATTTCCTCAACCCAAGCACTATACAGCTAAAACGTGGCAAACTGGCACAGCTCTCAGAGCAGGTGGATTCAAATGCCATTCATATTCACACCAAACTATAAAATGCTCGTGCCTATCACCAGGATGAGGGAAAATAATCACTCAGAAGACTGAGGCACTGAGGCTCCCCTGTTCAGTGCTCATAGAACAAGCCCAGTGGGCTATTTTGCATCATAAAAATTACGGAGAAGTAAATGCATCCGCACAATAATGAGCCATTATGGCTCATTAGAGGCCCAGCTTGCAAAGTCCAAAGTGTACAAACAGAGGCATATAGGACAAATGTGAACTAAGCACTGTACCCTGCCCTCTGCCTGCACCAGCGGTTTACACGTATCTGGTGAATGATTTATAAACCTACAGATAACAAAGTATAAAACTGTGTCACTGTCTTCACTTTACAAAGGAAACCCTTTCTGAATAATTTGCCATGCCTCTGAAAATGTTTCAAATTTTGGTGTCTGCTCTGCTGTTTACAGGTAAGTGCCTGGCATCCTGTCTCATGTCACTCCCTTCTGCCTTATTAATAGTCAGCTGGCAAAAACCCCTGTGTCACCACCAGAACAGCACTGATGGAAGAGAATTAACTGGAAATCACTGCAGCAGGGACATATGGGAGAGTGGGTGAACACAGGATTGCATGGCAAATTCTGTGAAATACAGTTTGATTCTGATCCTCATGACTACTTTTGAGCCTTTTACTGCTCAACCCTCATGTATAAGGAGCGAGGATGCATTTCTGACTGAAAGGCATTTTTACAGGATGATTTCCTGAACTGTTAAAATTGTAGAAAGAGCTTAATGCTGTTTCTATGGAATCTTCCCTAAATATTTTTCTGATTTCAACATTTACTGTTTACATGAAACAATTTTACATGCATTTATAAGGACCCAAAATGATCTATGTTGCAAGTGATTTCTGGGATGCCTGATTTGAATCGTTTAAGGAGACTATTTTTTTTAAAGAGCTCAGGCTGTCTGATCACTGATCCGTCACAGTACCCTGTAACCAGGGCATCTACAATCAAGACTCAACCTATAAAACTTGGACCAGAGTGAAAATGGATGGGCCAGGGCTGTCACACGCTCTTCCCAAAGCAGCACACATTGCTACAGTCAGTGATCAGTGATGCACATGCTGTAAGATTAATTTATTTCTAACTAAATTAGAACAAACAAAGCAGTGTCTGTTGACTTCTCAGGTGATTGCCTGCACCACAGAAAGATGCTCTATCCACATGTATGAACTAAAAGCATTTCTTAGACCTGAGTGCTCCAATACACATGCAGTAAATAAATGATGTGAACAGCTAAGACAAAATGAGAGAGACGGAATTAGCCAATATCAATCATGACTTAATGAAAAAGGCATTTTCTGAATTGGGACCACAGCCAGGTGTAATTGCTCTTTTGGGCCAAATTAGTTTCCTTGTCATATGACCCTGAGTTTTGGCTGCAGTGAAACTCTGTAGAAAGGTAAGGAGCTGGAAAGGGACTTTCTCTCTCCTGTGAGTTAGAGTTAACCTAGAAACCTTCTTTCCCCCTTATTTGTGCTTCCTGATCTTCTGTGCATGCGAACTTGGACCATTCCTGGGTACTTATCTATCCTGAACTTCACCTCCTTTCCAATGAAGGCCATCATGACGCAAACAGTGTCACCTGAAGTCATGCTGGGAACACATCAGCTTGCTGCCCCTCCTTTTGGAAGACTTTGTTAGGAAAGACAAGAGACATAAGGCAGATTAAAGCAGTCTTGTTTTCCCTCTTTCCCAGGTTTCTGTTCTTCAAAAGGCAGGAAGAATTACTTATTACTGATTTTTAATGAGCTCTTAAAAGTTTCATTGATCACAAACAGCTCCGTTTTTCATTAGTTGTGAATCCTTTCAGCAACAGTGAAGGTGGTGGTGAAGTAAAACAGAAGCTGTAAGATTCACTAATAAGAATCTAACTTTTCATCATGTCCTCAACTCAGCTTTTATAAATCACTCCTCGCAGTAAACCACAGTCACATCTCTGGAAATAGGCTTTCTGGACCTTTTCCTTTAGCCTCTGCAGAGCGCAGCAGCAAGGGATGGGGTAACAAGGGTGATCTCTTGGCACTGGGATAATTACTAACATCTCTTGGATGTTTCATGGGGGTGTCTTGCCCATTCATTCAGGGTTAAACTGATAGCCACACATGGGTTTAGAAAGGAAAACTCAACAGGACCCACTGAGTGGACCAACGCTTTTTCTAATATATTTTGCTGCAGAGAAAGTAGTTCCTTCCTTAGGATTATCTAGGATTTTTGCCAAATTGCCTTGCTATTTACCCATATGTGACAACTCTTCTGACCCCTGGCATCACACCAGAACTATGTTCAATAGTTAATTCTGCTTTAAGTGTCTGTAACTTGTCTGCCTCTGCTGATGAGGGAATGAGGCTGATGCTGCAGCTCTAACTACTGTTATTGACTGAGCTCTCATCTCTTGAACCACAGAGCTCTTGTGTCCTGTGATGTAAAATTATAATTGTCAAAGAATAAAGACTACTTTACCTCAAGCTTTGAAAATAAACAGATGAGACCAAAATTTCAAAGACCGGATGATATGAACAGTGTGGAAGCTCTTAAAAATCAGTGACTTTAAATCAGTAGATATTAGCAAATCTGACTAATTTAATTTTATTCTAAGGCCTGTTAACATCTAAACACTTTGGGGTACAAAGCCAATGTACATACACGCATTTCTTTTTTAACACTTGAAAAAGCAATATGCAGGTGTTAGACTTTAATGTAACTGCACTTCTCTACTGAAAAAACATGGTATCTGGGCCAGAGGTGGCCTGCAGAATCCAAAAGTCTATCCCTGCTGCAATCCAGCCATATATGCAAAGTACTGACAGAGAACCACATCTTGATTTCCACGGAGTGGCACACAACCTAGAGCAATACTTGAGTGAGGAAAAAACCAGCTACTTCCACACCTGTTTTTCAGCACTTGCACTGTTGTGCTGTGGATTCTGAGCCCTCATCCCAAGTTCTGTGGTCTGACTTAATGAATTTAAATTCAGAAAGCTAGATAGCTGAAGAATGAAGGGGAGGTGATCTATTTTGGCTCACAGCTAACCTTAAGAAACACACCTGAGCTGCAGCATTTGATTTACTTTTTCAAAGTTCCCAACACGTCAGCACCTGCCACCTCAGCAAGGTTGAAGTTTAGCTCTGTCCAGGTTTAGTCTCTGTCCAAACCCTGTGCTAAAATGTTGATAAGACTGTCAGCCTTAGCCCCACATGCTGACATTTTGACCAGTCACCTAAGCTGATAACAAGAAGAGTTATGAGATTAAAAGGATAGGAGTGAGAACAATTGCAAACTTTTGACATTCAAATTCTATTGATATTAACTTCAGCAATAGATTTTCAGGTTGTCAGAAACTTGCAATAGTCTTCAGAAACTAGGGAGAAACAAATAGTCTCAGTTTATGTAACAATGTGCACTGAGAGTGACTGAAGTGCTGCTAAGTATTTGTCACTTTTTTTTTTTTGTAAATATGGCAGCAAATCAGAGATAAACCTCTTTTCCCTGTAGGAGATGCACACTAGGGGTAAATTTTGGTCCCAAGCCTTGAGATTGCTTCTCATCACTTATAAAATACTGCTAGATAAAAAAGTTTCTCGGGTGGGGAGGAGAAACAAAAGCATATCCTACAAGTTTAAAGGTTTGTCTTATCATTTAACTTTGCCATTAGACATGCAAATAATGGCTTGGCTGTTCTCCCCAGACTGCTAAGCACACAAGGGCTCATGCTGCTTAGCTTCTAAAAAAGAAAAGGTATATCAATTGAATAGGTCCCTAAGCAGGAAAATGTGTAAAAGTTTAATCTCATACTCACCTTTTTGACTGTGTGATGAAGTGGACCATTGTACATCCAGGTAATAGAAATGAGTGTCTTCCTGGGAAGATTTTCTGTGTGCCCCCAGCTAAGTATCTTGCTTTCTAGAAACCTATCCTTGCACAAGACAGTAATCTTCCATTTGAGTCTAGTATGAAGAGATTTTAATGCAAAGTAATTTAAGATCTATCTAGGCTGATTTTATATTTTAAGTACACTTTGCTTGCTATACTGCAATACTTTTTATTTTGACATTCCAAGTATGCCTTTTTATAATCAGTTTTGCTCTTCATAATCAGTTTTTACAGTCAATGCTAAATAAATATTTTCTTTTTTTAACAACGATACCAAGGTTCTACCAGCATCTCCCTTCTCTCAAGTTTAGTTTTATATCAGATCACGGTAATCCAAAATTAGATACTCAGAAGGCACCGTAGCAGAATAATTACTAATAGTTTTCCCTCTGGACAATCTCTTTAGGTGTGTAGGATAGACAAAACTATCTGCTGAAGGCAAAAATTACATGAGCTAAGCATCTGCTTGCTAAAACCAGCCAATTTTTCTATAATCTGCTTTTCATATGAGAACACTGAATGAATCTTCAGGAGATGATAAAAGGAAACATTCTAACTGGTAACAGCTGATGCAACCTCTGCAATAGTTCACCCTCCACACCCACTCCTCCTATTTTCCCACCGGGCCATTTATCCCTAAATGTGCTTTACAAATAACATATTTATGTAAGAGAAAGAAGGGAAAACAGTATTGAATAAAAACATTAACTTACAATATGTCTGATTGCTCTTTACAGTGAGTTAACTGTTTCAGAACAAGTTGAAATTCTTCATGTTTTTGGAGCTCAACTTTATGCACTGTGAGCCATTTCATTAACATTACCCACCTGCTCCAAACTCCCTCTAGTCCCACATCCAGATGCTCTGAGATTCTATTCTCCTGGTTTGTGTGCTAATCTTCTACAAGATGGAGAGCTGCAGTCCTTCCTGAATAGCCTGTGTTTGTAAAACACCCACCCGAGCAACAGACTCTTCCACAGTATTTTACTAAGATGTTCAAAAGCCGGGGAAAAATTACACCCAGTCCAAGGAACCTAAACTAAGGCAAGACATAGGTTATTTGATGAAGACTGTACACTGTATTCAGAGGGCCTACTCAGTTGGGGACACCTGGTCTGATGCCCCCAGGTCTACATTAGAGAGCTGCCAGAGCACAAGCAAATGTGCAACCCTGTTCGTCCGTGTGGCCAGACTGAAAGACCAGCAGGGATATTTCTGGTTTCACTGTGAATGGTCTCACTAGAGCTTTTCTGTAAGTGAATGAATTTTGCCCTGTTCAGAGTCTTATAATGAGTTTTACAGTAAGATGAAGAGAGAATGAGCTAAGCCTCAAGGATTAGCTGGAATATAAAGGCACTTACCTCAGTTCTTCTGGTACTTGTGCATCTTTGGAGTGCCCCAGCAGCTGGGAACAAGTCCTGCAGACACTGCTCACAGGTGCTAAATGTGAGAGGTGAAAGAACATGAGAGAGCCTCTAGAAGAGCACAAGAACTGGGTGTCAGCACTGACAAGAGAAGCCACCAACAGAGCTCACACACCTGCCACTCCTCACAGCAGGCAAGTGCACTTTAATCAAAGTGAATACTCAGCACAGTTGGAAATGGCAACTCTCACTGGATACAGGTGCAGCCAGAGCAGACTGTTTATTAAAAATTGAAAGATAATACCCTTAAGACACAGTGCTCTGCAGCACAGTAGTGAAGACAACACCTTACTGTCCCACCAGTGGAACTACAAGCTCATTTTTTGAACATGTTGGCAGTGAGGAAAAGAAACACAAGAAGAAGAACTGCTTAATGTTCTTTTTTTTTCCCCAATTTACTTTAAATCTGGACGGCCAGAGCACACACTGGTGATAAAACTTAATGTTTAATGGCCCTTACTAACTATATAGACATTTAAACAAAAGTGAAGCCTGTTACTGAGCCAATTTCTGATCCCAGTTCAGTTATCTCAGTCCAGAAGTGCAATCATAAGCTTACAAAATATTTAATATTAAAAAAAAAAAAAAATCCCAAATTCACAATTCACTAAAGAGAAATTAACAGCTCATAGATTTTTTCTGTTGGAAAATAGTAAATTGCCAGAGAAATATTGAAATTGGCACGAGCTTACTTTTCTCTTGTGCAGCTCTGGAATTGAAGTATAGCAGCTTAATAGACATATGCATGAAATATATTTTCTTCTTCCACAGGCCAAAATCTTGTTTTCTGAAGTACAGAAATAGCTATTCCTCTGTTCCCTAAGGGAGAGAGCAGTTCACACATGAGTCTTCACACCAAATGTCTGAACTTACTTTTTTCCGTGGAGTTGGTAACATTTTTGAACATTGCATTCCTTGAAAACTTCCTAAACTAAAACTTTTACCTCCAGTTTATGATTATAGTAACTTGGAACACGAGGAAACTGAAATAGGAAGGAACTATTGAAACTCTCATTGCTTGCTAAGTAAATTTTCCAAAGTACTATTTGATGTCTGTTAGGAGTGAAGATGACAAGCACATTCAATTCCTTTTTTTTTTGTTTTCGTTCATTACTGCACAATCAACCTTTTCCTTGTCTTCTTTTCAAGTAATTTTGCTATTGAAAACAAACAAAGTAAAAGAGAGTAGCAAACACTCTAGCTCACTTATCTTCTACCTTTATGCGGTTAGCATACATTTTCTTCTGTTTAAAAAACTAATGAGCAATGATACTGTGGGTGATCAGAAAAGCCAGCAATAATTACAAGTGAACTGGATCCAGCTGATCATTGCACAGGAAAGCAGATGTTTGACATCCTCAGCTAGATTTTCCCTACAGGAATTCAGAAATAAGGGCATTAGAGAGCTGTGAGTGAGGGGATAACTTGCCCTGCTGACCTCCTATGGTAAGACCTAATAGACAGGGGTTCAAGTTCTTGGCCCGTCTGTACCAGCTATGCTCAGGTCACCCCCAGGTGTCCATTTAAAACTTCACTAAATTGAAGCACGGCTGTATACAGACACTGGCCTCAGCTTGGCTGAGGTATCGAGCTCCAACTTAATCATGGTTCATTAAAAAATGTATGATTTGAATTGATATGCTATTTTGAACTGGTTTAGCCCCAAATTAAGTTATGTCTCAAACACCCAAGAATAAAAAGAAAAGATTTTTCCTGTACCAGGGCCTTTCATATGAAGCTAACAAGGAATTCAGACCTTTTTCTTGGGCAGAAAGGTTGTTCCAGGAAGATCTGCAAGAAGTCCTTCTGCATCTGTGGTGACCTCAGAAGCCATCTGAAGCAATGCAATAACAAGATTAGAATTGCAACACCTTCTGTTTATAAAATAATTTCCATGTGTGCAATTTCTATGGTGATACTAATAAGAATAAATATTACATATAAGCCAGGAGGTTTAGAAACTGTAGTTAAATTCATAGGTAGGTTTAGGGTTCTTTTAAAAAACTTCAGGCTTCTCAGCATAGCTGAGACTAGTGTAATTCCAGTCTAAGAGGATTTTTGGTCACAAAATCTTGTATTAAAAATTCATTAGTGCCTTAGTTAGATTGTAACTTTATTTGCTGTGGATTCAACAGCAAAATAATGATTTAGAGCACCTGTTTTTGTAACTTCAGGCCTAAAAAAAGAAGTTTTTTTCTAAGGTAGGACCATCTTTGATTTCTGTTAAATAAACTACAGGTCCAAACCCATGTTCCTTGGATATAAACATGTTTTTTGTAAGTGCACATTCTAAAATATTTTTATAATATTACAAATACTTACCAGCTTCTGTTTCAGGTGTCCTTGGAGCACCTCTTCTGACGGAAGAATCAGCAAATCAATTTATACGACTTAGAAGACACATACTATATTCTCAGAGCTCCTGGGACCCAAACAGCAGCCAGAATTCATGGGCACACACTGTGGCTAAACAGGTATTTTCTTCCATCATCTTTCAGCATCTATAGAAAAATAAATAAAGTACAGGTGTGGACTCAACACACCACACAAATCCCTTGAGGCAAAAGAGGAAATTTGTCTGATTTATCAACACAGGGAAGGTTGTCTGTAACTCCTGGCTGCTCACTAGTCACACACTGCATTTATTCAGTGTCGAAGCTGAGAATATTCTTTCCTGTTTTTATCTGCTTCAGATTAGTCAGTCATGGGCAGCTTTGAGAGACACAGCAAAGTACTACGTGGACTTGGACCCTCAATCCTTCAATCCTTCGTTATCCATGTACGATGGGGTTTCTCAGCTGAGCATTTCATAGGCTTGAAGTGTATGTGCATACCTAAGTAAGTAAACTGACCCATATAACAGTGCTGGCAATTGGTTTGTAGTGTCATAACAACACAATAAAAAACTTAATTATAAGAGATGTCCTGAAAAATTAAAGAAGATTTGGTTTTACTGTCCAAGTTTAATAGTTATTTAAATGCGGTCATTTTACTGTGACAGGGTTGTTTTTTTAAATTATGCTTTGGAATAACTCATTAAAAGCTTAAAGAACATATATCCTTTTAAAAGTCCACAGAAGCTAAACTGCTTTATATAGTTGATTTAAAAAACAGACAGAAAGCAATTCCTGAGGAGAAAAATAAAAGATAAAAACCTCCATCTATTTCACTAACAAAACTGTATTCAGTGTAGAATAAAACCTCAACAGAACAAAAAGAGAACTAGACATAGCAGTTGGTAAAAGCAGTATTTATAGATCTGCACAAGAGTACATGAAATGAAGTGTCTCAAACTGTCGCAGAGAAATTGTTTAGGACTGTGCTAAAATTGTACACATTTTTGGGACAAAATTTTGTCAGATTTAAGGAACAATTACTAGATGATTCAGTTGGACAAGCATGAGGTAGAACACACACATTGTTCCGGTGGAACACTTTTCATACGAATATACTGCAGTCCCTTGAAATGGACAAGAGTGGGTAGAACTAAACTCATACAGTTTCAGTGCTTAAAATACTTGTTAAGACAGCAATCCGATCATTCTGAGATCGTCACCAATGAGAAAATGGGTAATCTTCTCATAAAATACTTTGAATTGAATATGGTTTAAATTTAATTGACTTAAAAGTATCATTCTTTTTGAAAGTGAGTTTCCTTTTGAAGTGTGGCTTTTGAAAGGACTTTTTTTTTTTTTTTTTTAAGATAAGAATTTGATTTGGAGAGTCTCAGTTTGATCTTTGCAGGACTGTTCTGCCTAAAAGGTGACACCAGTTTCACTCACTCTGAGCAGAAGCAAAGTAGGAAAGAATAGCTGAAAGCCTTGATTTCCCTACCCTGCTGCTAAGCCTTGGGTAACTGGAAGGAAGCACCAGGTTATTCTCTTATCATTTCTAGTACTGATATGGGTGGCAGCTCTCTTGGATAGCAGCACTCACTTCTGCCTTATGACAGATCTGAAATTACCTGAAGACGCTTTACTCAGTTCTCTGGAAAAAAAAAACCCCACCCTCTTTTCCATCAGAAAAATTACTCAGATAGAAAACACCTAACTGTGTCTAATTATTAGCTGTTGGATACATATGTCTGAAGGTTGTGATTACAGCAGCTGCCAGGCACACTCCAAGATGAGTTATTCCTCCAGAATGATAATCCTAATGATTGCCGTATGACAGGATTAAAGCCAGTTTACAGAAACACATTCCCAGGCACTCCCACCGAAGCATGTTAAGGATTTCAAAGCAAGGCTGGTTAACTCCCAGACTGAAATAGATTTCCTAATGCTAATGTGACAGAAATTGGCATCCAGAGTTTTTGTGAAGGCATGTAGCAGCAAAGACATCAAGCTAGAAGTTACAAAACCCGTTATGTATATAGTAGAACAATTCTTTTCATTGTTTCTGATTAGTGATAATTCTGAGATGGCAAGCCTATAGAGCATATGCAGGAATCTGGTTCAGGGGCTGTACTTCCAGGAGAAAACATCCGCAAAAGCTTGCAAATCTGAAAACTGCAGCTGCTGACAGGATCTTTAAAATAATTTTGTGATTTTTTTTTTCCCCTAAAAGCAATTTATTCCATCTTTTCTAGTGACAACATTAGATCTTATGTGGACCTGCTACAGCAGTCTGGGACTTACCTCCAGCAACAGACAAGGACAAACTATTAAATCCTACACTTCTTGTATCCATGTTAGGATATGGCATGTTATGTATTTGCCAATATGTATTTGATAAGACGACTTTATCTCATCTAACTGTCTAAACCCAAAATTAATACACTAATTCTCTGCATAAATACCGCATATTTTATATTCATAAGTAGAACTAAGATCTAACTCCTAGTAAATTGAATAAGAAGTTTAACAAAAACAATTATGAACTTTTAGCAGATTGAGTTTAAAAAAATACAGTGTTTTCATGTAAAACATTTTTTTTGACTAAACAATTGTTCTAAAATGTACATTCCTGCTTCTGTGACTGAAAACCACATTTTTATTTCTCAGCACTTCCTTTAGCTACATTTCTGAGAGGCAAGTAAGAAATGAAAATAAGTCATTTTCGGTGGGTAAGAGATGTAGAGCGCATGTGCTTCACTTATAGTTCTGTACTTCAGGTGCATTTGTGTTTTTTCGAGTACTGGGATCAAATTAATAGTTTTCTTTCTTACTCCTTGGAGTTAGGAATTCATGGAAACATTCACTACTCGTTTTCTAAAAAAAATGGTGATGACAGATGTTCTTTCTGCCAAGTTCTTGAGTTTGAAAGTTTCCTGGTTCCTATTGTTGCACCTTAATTGAGAACATCTTTGAAGAAAGGATTGGGCTCCCATATTTCTTTTGTGTGTTATTAATATATTGGTAACAATTAAAAGCTTTTTCAACCCTGGTCAAAATTTCTGCAGCAACAAGGAGGACCTCTTGGGTAAAACAAGATGTATGGTAACCTTATAATAAAAAGGCAGGTGAAGGAAGGCAATTTTTCCTCACTTTTACCTCCAAAGAGCAGATTCTGTGTGTTGTGCTTTCAGTGTTCTTTGCAAATATGCACTGTATAGTGACTGGAATGAATTTGTAGTTAAAAGTCGGATCTTCTAAAAAGAAACACATATTCTGTTTTTTTGGTAATCTCTACCATGCTCCTAGACCTATCCTTAGGCCATTATTAATTTTTCTGAATAGGACAATGGGCTTGAAATTGCCATTATTCATTAGCTGAAGCTGAAAATTCATTAAACCCTTGAAAGAGATAAATGAGGTGCAAGTTTAGTATTTGCCATGTAGGATTTCACATGTTCAGTCACACTACTTAATTATGAACAGTTCATTCAAAGATAAGGGGTGACAAATGATGTATAGACTTAAAGACCTCACTACTTAAACACAGTTATGGCCTGTCTCTTCTGTCCCCCTTCCCTGTGCTGCTCAGCCTTGGATAAGCTAGTGTTCCAGATCCTAAACCTTCCACTATTTTCACCAGTAACAATGCAGACATGACAGTTACTGAAACTCTACACTTTACAGCAAAATGCAGGACTGTAAGGACAAGCATCCCCTTCTATTTGAAATGGATATAAAAGTATTTGAGTAAAACTCAAAAGATGCACCTGCTTCAGCTGTGCACCGTGCTAGTCCCGGGGATATTGCAGCTCTGCAGGCAGTGATGCCCAAGCCGCTTGTGCACCCGTTCCAGAAGAGCTGCTGTTTTCTGCCCTGCCTCTCTGATGGATGTTGTTGCTGCCGAGGCAGTGCTTTGTGATCTGTTTGCGAATTAGCTGCAGTTTTCATGCCTGCATGGTAAGTTAAACCAAAATGGGGGTTAGTTCAGGAGCTGCTTTGCAGACAGATAGCAGATATCCCTGGAGTGTGGATGACAAAGTCCATAATGAGCTGGAAGATAAAATGAAGTGCTATCAGCTATCATCTGCTATTAGCTAGTGAGGTAACTGCCCAACATTTATGAGCCATTTTAGGGTTGTCAGAGCCATAAAATTGGAATAACCACTGTCTATTGCCACGAGGACAGTCTTGCATAAGGCTGGCTTCACAACCAAAACATCAGACAAAGCCAGGGGATGCAATTTGACAGTTCTGTTGTACTTAGACATGATTAATTCCTTTAAAGAAGTTGTTCTGAAAGCCAGAGACTCAATCTGAAAATCCATAGCTTCAAGCTAATGTCACTAATTCAGATAATTAGTCTTGCTGAATTAAATGGGAAGGATTGTGCACGCATGAGTAGTGGTGGAGGATGAGGTGCTTATTTCATGTTATCAAATACATGCCACTCATGACAATGAGCAAATGGCTTTCACAGTATTTGAATATTAAACACCCCCATTTGCATTTATTAATAACTGGGGAAAATATTTACCTTGTGAATTTGCTTCCCCTATTTATCTTCACATATTCTTTCAGCACTTTAACACAAGTGACTTTGGACCCTTCCTTAATGCCTTTTCCAACACATTCTCATGTTGCCACCTACAGGTTTCATCTCTATGCTTTTTCTACACAGCACAGATACACAGGTAGTAACTTATCAGTGACAAAACCAAAGAATAGTTCTAAACTAAAGAGAACTTCAAGTACATCTATGCTGGTCATGGGGGTGGAAGTAGAGGCCTCAGGACACAGGATCTTTGCTTCTGGTGCAAGGGAGAGCAGTTTCTCTAAGTAGTTTCTGAGTACTGCAACTTTTTTGAGGAAAAAAGCCCCTAAACCAACACAAACACTGGAGCTCCCTGAGTCCAGAGACAACAGAGGTCCTGGAGGAGAGGGACAAACAACGGGCAGAGAGGAAGAGGAGTCACAGAAAGCTGGAATCATGTTTGTCTCTTGTATAGACGTTAACTGGATGGATGCAGGAGAACATCTGCCAGGCAGTCTGAGTTTCCAGGTGTTTTCTGAGTCACATGAACAGAGTGACTGCCTAAGGTCAACACAATGACAGAAATCAAGATGTCCAAATATCTCATGGGCGGTTTCTAGCTTCAGCAGAAACTTTTCACCAAGAAAGGCCCTAACAAGGTTGCCCTTCCACAGAAGTGTCAAGTCAGATCTGAATTATGCTATCTTCTGTTGGAGCACTTGCCCATTTCCTCAGTTTCTTCTATCCCTAATTTTACAAAGTTTAGAAGAAACAAACTACCTTTGCAATCTCTGCTACTCCGTCAAATTGAACTGAAAACAGCCCACAGGTTACGATATTACTGTGGCTAAACATGGGGGATAAGCAGGTACCTACTGAGACAACATGACTGCAGGAGCCATGCTTTGTGAGACACAGATGAAAGATTCAAGTATAGTCTGATGCCACAGGAGAAATAAGAAAATCCATCTCTCCAATAATAATTGAGAACTGTAGAACTGTAGAACCCAAGTAACCTATACACAACACATTTTAAAAATGCTGAATATGGGAGAAGTACTAAGATACACTGTTTTCTATAAACTCAGCAGGACAGATGAGCATATAATGAGAAAGAACCATTTATTGTATGATCTGAAGTGGTTCCTTCAAACAGAACACTGGCAACTGGTATTCCATGAAACTTCTACACACTGCTTCATCACTGCTGTAATTCATATGATTGAATCTGGTCCCAAATGATTTTAATGCATAAACCTTTTGAGCTTGCATCACACTACTGTTATGTCCTTCCTTTGCATTTGATCTTCTGTTGTCTTAATTTAAGCCAGAACAGCTGAGACAAAATACTCATCTAATCTATACCTGCTGCTAGTTGCCAGTAAAAGTGACCTATGTTCAAAGCAATTTTATGTTGGCTGATTAAATATATAAACCACCCACCTGAGGCAGGTGCATTACTGTAACCACTTCATGTAGAGTGGAAAATAAATTATTGTGTTTTGCATCATCCATAGGAAGCAATGAGATTAGTAGTTAGAATGTAAAGATAGAAAGTTCATCCAGGAAATACGCATTCTTTGTACGTGATTTTATGTTAATAATACAAACATCAGTAATCACTGTTCTGCCCCAAAAACTGTTGAGAGATATGTATTTCAAACACAATGACTTCAAATCTATAGAGTCTAATTTCCACTGGCTGGAAAAAAGAGGAACAATTCTTTTTATGAGAGGCGAGTGGTACTAAGCTGGATATCTGTAAAGGTGATCAGCAAACACCTGTCCTCTTTCAGCCCAAACCGAAGCACATCCTGCCACAGCACCAGGCAGGCTGAGTGCTGTGGCTGACTACCTTACAGATAAAACAAATACTCATTGAGACTTGTAATGAGAATTTAACCATCACCTCTCTAGGGCAATGAGTTTTCCCTATTTGTGAGTCCATACAGGGGTAGGGGAGGAAGCAGGGACTACCTGGTGAATTTCAGCCTTCAAGGGTCAACATGTAAAAGCTTCTTTCTCTATGAGGTGTAACAAGATAGTCAGTTTGGAGTGACACCTTTATTCAGCTCCTTACTCCTGGTCATAGCAGTCACTGCTAAGGTGATTTCACGCCAGTCACTGCCTTCTTGGCAGAACTGAATAAGCATGTGTGATCCTATCTGAATAATTCAACTATGTCCTGGTTGTGATTGAAAGCTGCTGTGCAGCAGAGAGCTCATTCAAGGAAAGCTTAAAAAACATCCTTACAATTGCTGTCAATATTATTATCATAAATCCAGTGCCTGACTGTGCAAAGTGTGATGAGAAAGGCGTTAGTCCAGCATCCTCAAAATGCAGGAAGAACTACCTAAGGGCAAGAAAACAACCACACAAAGGAAGTGGCTAAAAAGACAACCATGGGTGTTGGTGGTTGCTGATTAGCACTGAAATATAACTGATTTGGTAGTTATTCATAAGAATGGTTTGAAAAGAATCTTGCCTGCAATTTCAAAACAGCTTTGACTGAACCTAGAACTGAGAACTACAAAGTGCTGCTTCATTCTGGCGTCTATGTTGAAGTATTTATGGTGCTACCCTTGTTATGGAGTTCAGGTAGGAGGCTCAGTGCTGAGAGATCTACCCCAAGCTTTCTGATGGAATGGGACCTCTACATCCCCACATTACACTGTGGGCAGGATGCAGTCTGATTTTTGCCATGGTACTTCACAAGGCAACTACCATTACATTATAGCAAAGCTACCCGTACTGACTTTTGGTTTATAATTTCTAAGACCTTGCAGTAATGAAGAAGAGCCTATTTATAAACATTTACCATAGTGAACCTAAGAGGACCAAAAATTAAAAAAAAACCCACACTTTTACTCATGTGTCATTTGGAATAATTACCTTCTGCTAAGTGTACAAACAATTCAATCAGAGATACTTTACTTTGAGGACTACAGAAATATTTTTTCTACAATTAAAAAAAATAACCTCCCTTTTCGTTAGTCAGGGTTCCACACTTCCCCATTCCTGTCTCATCCTCCCTACCCCAGGCTAAGGTCTGTTTTCATTCCCTCAATATTGCCAAAGGATTAAATCTAGGCAAAGTACAACTACAGGTACTGTTTATAGCAACCAAAGATTACTCTGTGCCACACTAAAATGTTCAGGCTGCCTTGATCTATCAGGTCAGTTGTATCAGGAACAGCATATGCAGCAGCAAAATAAGGTGATTGCAAAAAAGTCCCTTTCTCTGAAATGATAGACTTTGTAATTAAGGCATGCCAGTTTGAAACCAGAAATGGAAACCGAAGGATTTTCAGAGAATTGCTTGTCTACCAGACCCCTCTTTCCCACAGGGAGAGCTTTGAAGTTACATTACCAGTGGGAGCAGTGTCAACAGAGCATAGGGACTTATTTGAGATGGGCAAAAATTTCATTTACAGGTCTTAACCAACATGTAAAATTGCATATCTAGAAATGAAGGGACAGTCACCAATGCAAGCTGAAAATTTTAAGCACACCCTCCTAAAATAAGCTTTTGGAAGAACACCTAATGAATAAACAGAGATTAACACAGGAAAACACTGCATCATCTGCACTGTAGCCAGTTGATTAGAAGAAATGAGTCCTAGGAGAACCAATAATAGATAATTGTCTCAGAAGCTCCCTAGATAGCCTGGCCAAGCCAAGTTTTCTCTTGAATCTTTTTCAAGTTGAACTGTTCTGCCCTGAAATTTGTTATCTTGAAACTGCTGCTACTATTAGTCCAGAAAGGGAACTCTCAGAGAAATGCTTTGAAATTGTCAGTGCTGGTTCTGAGCAAAGACTGAAAGTATCTCATCTATGTCAATAAATTGGCTGGCAAAGACTGGATCTGTCCTTTGCATTTGACCCTGATACAAGTGATATGTCATCTCTTACAAGTCCTGCAGCATCAGGACTCAATCAAGTTAAAGAGTTGATTTTACCATGCTCTAAAGTTGGACATCCTGAAGTGTGTATGTTTCAGGCTCACAGAAAATGGTTCACAGCACTGAAGAATACAGATGTGAATTCACTGCCTTCCTAGTACAAGATCATACGATGTGTAACAGCACCACCAATCATTATGTCCAATGCAAAAATGGATTATAAGTGTTTCTGTCTCATTATCTTGTGACAGAATTGTTATTAACTTGTGACTACACAACAGTTTTATAAAAAGTCTCCTCAAGGACAGGCTATATATATATATGCCTGATTAACTGTCTTCTTTTTTCCCTATTTCTTAGATTGCATAGAAAGCAAGTGTCCTAGATAGAAGGCACCAATCAGTGACTTCTAAACTGTGGGCTTTAGAGTTCTCCAAACTAGTAAATATATACCTTTTTTTTTTTTTTTTTTTTAAAACACAAAGTTGATATGGTATTTACTCTTTATTGTATCTTCATTGTTCAACTTCTTGAACTTGTTTGATTACATATCAGAATCCTGAAAAATAGTGTAGGAGAAGTTCCAATCATGAATCTGATGCTATAAGACATGTAAATGAATATACTGGATTCAATTCTGTTCATATTCAATTATCTCTTTATATATTGGTGATATGTTGGGCACCAGGTTTATCTTATCATATAAACTTCTCAGTTGCATATGTGAGAATAAATGATATTACTTTATTTTCTGAGGATCATTTGTTGGCCCTCCAAATGTTGGTTATGCATTTGAATACAGAACTGTCATGTGTATGCATTTTTCATTTCTTTATTGTGTCTTTGATATCAATTAGAAGTCTCCATTTATGTTAGCTTGTAGTTAGTGCCTATTATGTGATGCTATCTGGGTAAGCCAAAAAGTCCTCATGCTCAAGCTATAGATGCTGATACACTAATTGCTGAATTCTTTAATCATTATACAAAATTCATAACTAATTTAGGATGCTATATAAAGTTACATACTTGGCCTTAGTGATTGACCTTATACAACTGCACACTATATTTCACCAATTCTGGTAGTAGCAAAACAGGTTTCAAAATTTACTTCAGAATGGAAGTTTTTGTGGTAGGTCACTTCTCATATTTTGAAGCCA
>JAYRBT010000001.1:19483243-19514011 GCA_036023395.1 Myiotriccus ornatus
AAATATATCCCCTTTTTTTTTTTTTTTTTTGAATACAGAAAAGTTGGTTGGTAAGATGGCATAACAGTTCACAGGGAGAACATGGATTTCCAGAAAAAGGTTGGAAAGTGCCATAGAATTAGAAGGCGGTAATGAGATCTGAGGTTTTTCCAGCATGTATGGATGTCCTGCTAATTTGACATGGCAGTGCCAGACTATGTCTCCAGAAGTAATTAACAATAGCAGTTGCACAGGTACTTCATCAGTAGAAACACTGGAGAGTGATGAATCCATGCAAAGATTGCATGGGTGGAATAGGATGATTGCTACAATAGACAGATCCATTAGTAGGCTGGCACTGTATCCTTAGAGAATGAAGCTCAGTTTTGTCTTATTCTGGGGCTCAACATCACTGAAGAAGATTTGAATAACTTTAAGAAAATAAAAATTATTTTTCTCAGTTAGTTTTATGTACTTATTTTAATTTTACAGTTTCTATATCTTTTTTTTAGTAGTACAGTTTTGGGAAACCACAGAATCATATTTTACTTTAAAGCGTTTAGCTGCAATTTTTACAACGGCCCACATTGTGTTGTCTTTGCTTCTCTGCGGAATGAGCACAGCTCCTACAGGACCTTCACATTTTATTTACCAGGAGAAAACCAAAGTTTTCAGACCACAAATATTCATGTATGGACACTAATGACACTTGACCTTCTGCTGAAATTTGAAAATGAAGACAGGTTACTTGAATTTTTACTTATATATGCATAAATAGCCATCTGAATTCCCTGAATTCCCTTTTGTGTTCTAGCAGAGATGCTTTTTAGCAATAACCCAGTCTTGCAGCCACACTTGGTACATTTATGCAGTAAACACTCTGAGCACTTTCAAAGGAGACCAGGTTAGTAAAAAAGCTATGAAATTAATTTAAATCTGCAAGATGAATTATTGAAACAGCCTTATAAAACAGACAGTCACAACCAGTGGTTCTCTAGGCTATAGTGACTTCTGGACAGAGCTCCATTTGGTCTTGTAAAGCTCCAGATTGTTTGAATTAAATTCACTAATTTTATCAGAGCAGTGAAAAAGATTCTTCCCAAAAGAGCCTAAAATTAAAAAAACTACGCAGCAGTACTCAAGAATTTCTTCTTACAAGATGATGGGAGTCTTGAAAGTCATTCTACACATTACCTGAAAAAACATGAATTTCATTACTAACACCTTCTTTAGAACCCCTCAAAAGTAAGTGTCAGCCAATAGTCAACCTGAATCAAATGACTGCCATCATGCCTAATCTCAAGAGTGAACTGCATGTATTTTTCTGATTCTGGGGTTTGGACAAGTGCTGTGGTAAATTTTTGAGCTGGTATCCAGTCCAGTACTAGAAATTTCGGGAGAAAAATCACGTTTCACATTGAGAGGTTAATGTTACTATGTCTGGGAAAACAGCAGAGGAAAATGGAGGTGTTACTCCTTGATAGCTCCAATAATAGTTAAATAAGCTAGTTAAACTCCAAATATGGGACATAATGTGCTACAGAAATACTCCTTGAGCTTCTTCTCCTAAAAGGAGAGCGAGACTTTCTTTAGTGGAAACACAGGAAACAGAGCAAAAACTGAACGGAAAAGTAATCCTGTCTCCTTCCAGGAGAGCAGATCGTCCATGGGAGTGAGTGGGTTTGGCTGGAAAGAGCTCATCTCTGCCAGATGCAGCCTTCTGCTGGGGCACATATGAGCACAGAGGAGGGGAAGTGTCTGTATGAGGCAGCTGGAAATAGTAAAGCACAGGGTGACCTTTTAGATTTAGTTTCAATAGATTTTCAGCAATTTCCTTGCATTTCCACAGAACTGACTTTAATGAATACTTGTGCCATTGTTCTCCCTTTCGGATGCTGCAGATGAATCCTTTAATTTAGAGTTCACTTGAACATGGTTTGTGTGGAAAGTGATTGTGAGATAGGAGCCAAGTGTCCAGGCATCTCATGCAAAAGGACACAGTGATCAGGAGAGCAGGGAGGAGAAAAGATGAAATATGGCATGTGCAGGTGGAGGGGAATGGGGGTGACAGCAAAGACTGTGATTCTGATCCTGTTTGATGGGATTTGGAAACTCACAGGGCCTCAAGACTGACAAGATGGTAAAGGAAAGAGCCTTTCCACAGCTGGGAAAGGCTCAAATGACATCCAGGAGTGAAGGAGAGGGTGACAAAGCGGGCTTATGAGGAACGCTTTAAAAAATAAAATAGAATCGCCTTTTAGGGTGAAATAGTAGCTTTCAGGTGTTAAAAACTGGAAGATTATAGCTTAACTGGTGAATCATAGAATAGCAGGCTGAAAGGGGATATCAAGGATCATCTGATCCAAACTTTCTTGGCAAAAGCATGGGAAAAGTCAAATGACCACACTAGCTTCTGTTCAGGAAAAAGTAATGATTAAACAAAGAAGTCCTGCCTACTATGACAGTATAAAAGATCGATAACATGCCTAACATCTGGACTCAAGGTTGAGCAGAATGAACTAATTCCGACTTTCTTGGTTTCCCTGACAGAGACTCACATATCTATGTATGTCTGCTTGATTTTAGCCACCTTTGTCTTCACCTCAATAAAATCAGATGAGCAGCACTTGCTGCTGAGCTACCAACAGTACCAAATTCAGGTATAACAGCATCAACCAAACAGGGCAACAAATGACCCCCTGGTGTTTCCCTGCCTTTGACGGCACTACAGTGTAAATTAAAGAAACACCTTTCACTTTGCAGCAAGAGGAGGGCAGTAAATTGACCAAGATAAGCCTTCACAGGGTGTTAACTCAGCTGGAGTCCAGGAGTCTGAAGACATATGTTATTCTTCAGCTCTCTGCTTTGATTCCAAAGTAGATGGAAGACAGATCCAGACTGAGCCTCCTTCTATCTCCTTAGACCAATGCTTACCTTGAAGTAAAAAAAAAAACCACACACACACACAAAAACGCTCCAATGCCCCCCTGAAACTCCCTTAATAATCTATTACTGTACTATCATTTGACAATGACCTAACAAAAAAAAACTAAATAGCAAAAATGAACGAACTAAAAGGCTCAGAAAATATTTCTCTCTCAAAAAATGGCTGGATTTTGGACTAATCCCTTTTGCATGCCGACTGTTTCATAACTATTTGACTCTCTTACATTCAAACTCCTCTTCATTTATTCTCTTTCAAGGTAGTGAAACAACCCTGGGCCCTTGGCTTTTAGTTTCATATCAGCTTGAAGCAAGACTCAGAGTTTCCTTTGACTGAAGCTGGGCTGCATCTTGCCACAGTCCAACAGCTTCTCAATGGCAGAACTGTGACCGTGCCCTTTAAAACCTTCACAGTTTAAGGATCTTGCACACAGAGCACTCTTCTCCAGAAATCAGTTTGCACGCTGTCCTTCTAAAATCGTTCTTTTCTCCTACCTCTTGAGACTTGCATTAGTCTATTTTTTTCTTTTTTTTTTTTTCCTTCTATTTTTGGCTCAAGGCTAATGTGGGAAAGAACGAGCAATTTAGTCACCCAGCAGAGTGTTCACTATTACACAAGCAATGATAACAGTGTATCACTGTGCTACTTCCTTCCATACATAGGATTTATGGAAGAAGGCAAGCCTGCTGCAAAGAGATCACAGAGGAGACTCCAACCTTTACCCAAAAAGGGGCTCAGCTCATGCTCTGGCCACACCTATAATACCATTACAGTCACTGCTGTAAATATCTGCCTTCCTGGCAGAAGGAAGCAAGAAGAAGTCATAGAATCACAGGATATCCTGAGTTGGAAGAGACAAGGATCATCAAGTCCAACTCCTGGTCCTGCACGGGGTAACTCCCAAAATTATGCCATGAAATGGGTAGTGCCATCACCCCATGCTAGAGCTTTACTTGATGATGGAACTGGGGCAAGGCTGTGGGATTTCACTTGTTTGCAGGCCTGAGGCTGAGCGAAAACAGGCTTCATGCCAGCATGGATAGAGAAGACTGGGATGAGGTCAAATCAGGGTTTGTGTTTTTTAAACGAGAGGCGGAGTGTTTGTGATCACCTGGTGTATGTTACCACTGGATCAGACAGGAGAGGGGTAAGCCATTGGAGGCTCTGTAGAGGCAGCTTAGTCTGCAGCTGGGGGGCCCCACAATGTCAGTGGAAGTGGCAACCATCCACCCTTCATTGGAACTTGCGGGATTTGTGCAGAGTATGGTTTCCAAAGAAACCTATCTCACCAGGGCTTTTAGGTGTTCCTCATGGAGGAGATGTCCATCATGGAGGCATCACTCCTCCTTTCTGCTCCTGCCTTCCATGCTGTTCCCCACCCAAAGGGCTCCAAGGACCCATGCACAAGTCAGGAAAATCCCGCTGAAGGCATCTGAGGGACTGAACTTGTGTCCTAGGAGACTGGACTTGGGTAGAAGAAAGGTCATAAGTGCTCACAACAGGCTGTTGCTCAGGTAGTAAAAATATTAAACGCATATATGTATTTTAAAGGCCATTTTACAACACTTGCAATTCTTCCCTTTGGAAATCTTCGACAACTACCATTGCTTAGCTCTCAGGAAGCAACTCCACCTCAAAAATCACTTCTTGAAAGAATAGTTACAGTAAAGAGCGAACTCTCTATTTTTTCTTACACTTCCCACACAGAAATGTCAGAACGATACTGCCAAAACATTTTCTACTATGACTGGCAACTTGCTTGCAAGCCAAGAGAAAGGAACTTGTAAGAACATGCAAAGTGTAATCTTGCAACTCCCTGCCTTGAAAAAGTTTTTAAAAAATCGTAACTACTTTTAATTGAGTTTGAAGATGAAAGCACTATGTTGGTTCTATTTTTATTTTAATTTTAAGCAACTCATCCATGTCTTAGTCTTCCATCTAAAACAGGAAAAAGAGTCAGAATAAAGCATGCACAGGTAAAACTTAATTAGCTAACACTTGCTCATTATTCTAGACTGTCATTTGCATTCCCCATGCCCTGTTGGGGAGTGTTCCTTTTGCAGTTCAAGTGTTACGTACAGTCCCATCATCATTTTGTCCAAAATGAATATCTGAGGTGAAGAAAGAATCCTGCACAGCACTAATTGCTCACTGACAGACTATTCGGGCCTACCAGCCTTTTTTAAAAGCAGTTATAAAATACACCACAGATCAGTATCTCTATCGTGCTAGAGCCATTTTAACTATTTTCTCCAGTTGATAAGTAGGTTTCTCACAGCCAGAAGAAAGAGCAGCTGACATCTAAACCTTCAGATTTTTCTTTTTTTTTTTTTTAAGAAAGCAAACTGTTTTATATTTGAGAACACAACCGTATTGCCTTAAATTTTGTGCAGAGATAGGAAAGGTATTTGCTTTAGAAGTGATGACAAAATCAATGAGTCTTTTATCAGTGTTCTTCGTCCAAATCTAACTTGATACTGATGAAAAGGTGTCACTTGATGATCTCTATACTTGAAATGAATTTATGGTAATACACTTGATGGGCAGGTGCTTAAAATAAAAAAGCTCTTACACCTGTGGCAGCTTCAGCTGCACTTTTTCTGTAGATAAATAGAATACCAATGATATCAGTTCAGATGAATAAATCAGCCCATACTGTTTTGAAGGGATCAATTCATCAACGAAAAACAAAACGCCCATCAAACTCAAAGGACTTCTTCACCCCACCCTGGATCTCTGCCGTCACATTAGAAACCCCTGATACATGATTCCTTCAACAAACCACATGTTCATCACAGAGAAACCACAATACTTCTTCACAAGACCTCACAGAAAGATGGTCTCAAGCAACGGCACAGGAACATACAGAAAACTAACCTCAAATTATTCACTTTCCAGATTAATTCACAGTGTTCTGCTTATTCTGAAAAGTCACTTCACCCTTGAACTCCCATCCAGCCCTGAAAATCTTTGCAGACACAAGTCCACAGCAGACTGGAGGAGGCACTTCCCTGAACCATAACATACCAGGGATATGACTTGAACAATACGTGTTTAGACACACCTGCATAATAAAGCTACAGGTGAAGAAACAAACCAATACTGTTCTCGATGCAGGCTTACCCTTGGCCTCGGAGAATTTATGAAGATGCTTTGACACAGCTGAACATCTGCAGAGCATGAGACAAAAGCAGGAAAGAGGCAACAGAGATCAATCATCACTTGGCTTTGGTTTGCAGTTCCTCCAGCCTTGCCTAATTCTCCTGCAGTGGGCACATTGAAGCATATAAAAAGAGAATTAGCCCTCTGAGTAACATTCTTCATACTGCCCGATGTAAAAGCCCCTTCTAGGGTTACAGAAAACAGTGGAACTGAGAGCAGCTTGAAACTGAGCTGTAATGAAGCTACTCATGCAGTATTTAATAACTTAAAAAATCCAAACGACATAAAAAAAGGCTCACTGTAAGCCACTGGACCAAGCATGGTCCTCACAAGCCTGTTATCTTTTCTAGTCAGGAATGTTATTTTTTAAAGTTGATTAGTAATTAATATTGAAGTAGAGCTTCAGGCTATTACCTAGTCCTTGCTATCTCTCAAATGCCAGGGAAGAAAAAAATACAGAGCATCCTTCTACATGCAGACAGCGGGACTCACGTTATGTAGATCTTTCTGGATCCTTACACTGAACCCTTTTGGAGAGTAGGCAAACCTCACGGATCCCAGGAAACCCACAGGAAATATCAGGTGTTCAAGGAGATGAACAACAGGCAAACGATTTGCTGAGACACTCTACACTTGTTTTGCCTTCCCTTCATGACTTATTTTTTAAATGGTTTATTTGCAGGTTTGACTTACGTGCCTAACTGCAGCCAGAGAATTCCAGCTCACAAATTTACATGTGTTTAGTATTTTTATGCTTCTTCACATAAGGCATCCTGTGGAGACAGAGAAAAAAGGGGAAAAAAAATTATTCCAAGGGGGCTGTCTCTGAAGAGCTGCTTTAAGATCGTTATTTTTACTGTTGCAGATCCATGCCCTCTTAACCACCATAGCACCAGACTACCATGACTAGAAACTTCTCTATTTTTTTTCTAGCTTGCCAGTTAACTGAGGCCACATTGCAGAGGGAAGGAGGTTGTTGCTGCCTGACCATTCATGACCCTAGGTAAGCATCATGAGAATACCAGTCCCGTCTGATTCAGTCCCCACTGTTAAGTGTGTTTGCATAGGTGTCACCAATTAGGGCAGAATTTGTCCTGTAGAAAATGTCCAGCCCTACATGTCGGAGAAAACTGACAAGTTGGTCTGGGATCTCACAGGGATGTTAGTAGGGCTGCTGTAGATAGCCTCAGGGTCAGGGAGATGTGCTGTTTATTTATTTTCTTTGTGAGCTGAACAACCCTGCTGTGTGTAGTGGGTCTAGCTGGGATGGAGTTAAATTTTCTTCACAGCAGCCCAAACAATGCTGAGGTTTGGATTTGTGACAATAGCTCTATTTAAGGTTGCATTTCACCCTCTGCCCCTACCCCCCCCTTTCCCAGAAGCTGTGCATCATGGAGCTGCATCTCATGTCCATCCTACCCGAGTGAGGGCTTCTCTTCTTCTCAGGATTTCAGAGGAAATGGATGAACACATCAACTCATTTGTGGCAAACCTTTCGTAAACAGTGAGGAGGAGTGTGTGGCCATATGGAATGTTGTGCTGTGCTAACAGACTGGTGCGAATCCTGTTCTCGGAAGCCAATCTCTCTGTCAAGGAAAAGCAAAACAAAGGAAATCAGCTAACACGGACCCAGGATTCTCCAGATGACAAAAGCTCAAAATAAGTGGCACTACTTCACACACGCTGTGTGTAAGCACAGGGACAGTTACCTCAGCATAGCTGGAATGGAGTAACTTGGAGCATGATAACCCACTACGCGCAGTTTGCAGTCCATAACTGCTCCAGTTGCAAAGAGGGATTTCAGCTATGGAGAACTTCCCTTGGGATTTTGATCAGAGAATGTAACTCTCACCTTTGACCTGCCCTGCTCATTTCAAGGATCACTACCTCACATGCCATCACTGACGATTTTAGATAGTACATTAAGTCTTTTTTCCCTTTTCTAGTGCTTATCAAAGGACTAAAAGATGACCATGAAGACCTACAGGGGCCCTTGATTTACAGAGAAGAGGAGGACAAAGGATGCACGAATCAAGGAGAAAAAAATTTTAAAGACAGGATGAGACTGTAAAATAAAATGCTCACATGAAAGGAGATGCCACTAGGAGATGCTCCTTCATTTCACTGAAGAAGCTGTGGCTTTAAAAATTTGGAGGGCAGTGTGTTGCTAATCTTGCAAAACAAGCTAACACAATTTAACATAATAATAATAATAATAATAATAAACAACATACTGAAAGAAGGGGATTTTAGGTAAAGACAGTCTAACTAGCAAATATCCAATTTGTTTGGATAGCTCATAAACCATCTAACATCACAAACTCTGCAGTTTACAAGACCCATGGACTGTGACCAGAAAGAGCTGTATAAAAGCTTTTTAAAGCAGGTGTTTGTGCAAACCACTTATCATATTAGTTATTTCTGGAAAATGCTAAATTATCTTCATATTTATTATTTTTTTAATAATTGCCGTAGAATTGGAAAGGTAGGTTATCCTCAGTTACATAAATCCAATATTCCAGCATTCTACTGCTGGCTGTGCAATTCCTAACTTCTCCCTCTGATAAAACACTTTCCTTTAGTCAGCAGACAAAGAGTAAATCTAAAAGTTTCCATATAAAACTATGATCTATTTTAGTTTTAAAATTAGGAGAATAATATAGTTATATATATCTTCCCCCCCCCCACTGGGTGCTTACTAAGACTCAGAGGTCAAAGGAAAAAATCTGAACAGATATGACTATGAGTTCAACCTAGTATTCTCTCACTTTCGCATCAGCTTCCTAAAAGATTGTTCATTCTCACAGCACACAACTGCAGCATCTTAAGGTTGTAAACTTGATTGTTTCATAAAGTACTTATATTTTCATGTCCCAAAGACACAAGCGGACATCCTTACTCACAATTCTACACTTATTGGCAAGAGTCACTCTCAAAGTACTTTTCAAGACACTCCTGCCATATTTTAGCATGAATATCAGGATGTGAATTTATCAGCTTTCAAAATTGAAAGCCTTCTTATCTTCATTCTGTGTGGTTTGTTTCCTGTAGCTGCTTCCTTTTTAAAATCAGTCCAATAAATCTTTATCCAGGGCAGGCAAATGACAGAAAAATGCAATTTAAGGAACAAAACTGCCTTGACCTGCAAAGAAGAGGGAATTCAATGGATCTTAATGGCACTTCTCTATGTCTGATTCTGAGTGCTGCGACGTTATAATGCAAACATTGAACTGTCCTGAATTAAATGAAGTCAAGATAATTCAAGGACAAAAACTTGTTTGCAGCCAATATAGATATTTGAAATCTTCTCAGCAGTTCTTTAAAATTCCCGTTACAAGTTGAAATGGGTATTATTTCTTGTGGTGTTACTGCAAACCCTGAATTTCTTCATTGCTTCATTATGTGTGTTCTGAATACAGAGATGGGAATCTCCCACAGATAAAATACAGAACGAAGTAGCATGAAAGATACCCATAAATAATTATTTGGTTAGTTTTTCAGCAAAAATATTGCTCCTGCCTGAAATATTTAAATATGGATATCACTCCAAAGCATGAGCAGTATGCATAGGACTTTAGTGAGTTCTGGAGCATCACAAAAAGACTATCTCTACTTCAGATTCAAATCCACTGCTAGAACTTGAGACTTAATTTTTTGAAGAGGATAGGTAAGCTAGAATATCCAGTATGTGAACTCTTTCTTTTTCTTTCATTCCTTGTCATAGCTACAAATATCCTACTAAGAAGCAAAGTATCAAAGGTGCACTTTGAAATAAATAAATTGTTGGGCTTCATATTATGGATCTGAAAAAAAAGAAGAGAAAGAAAACCCAACCCTAAGAAGTATCTGGTAACTAAAACTATAGTTTTGGATTGCAAAATAATCTTGTCTTACATTCTATGAACAGCAGGATTGCTTTAAAATACAAAAGGTGACTAATGTTCTGTCTACCATGCATACTTTGAAAACTTGTTATTATCGATGTGCTCAGGGAGGGATTTTGTGTGTTTCCTTTGGCTGTACTGCTTAAGGGAGGGCTATGGTTCAGCTGAGAAAAGTAGCTGTGACTTGGCAGCCCAGTGGAAGAGAACAGGGAACTCTCTGCCCTGCAGAAAATTAGCTTTTGCATATCAGCTTAAACTAAGCTCTTAAACGAGAACATTTTGTAGCCATCACTGTAAATTGTATGACATTATTAATACAAATGTTCTGTAAAGATAGTGGCCAGACCTGCTTATCTGCTATAGTAATTAAAAAGCTCTAATAAAATAATATTGAGATAAATTTCAATGCTTTGTATGATGGAGCTTTTCACAGAGAAGTGTTTTGTTTTTTGGTTTTTATAGCTTTAACTTCAACTTGCTACTCATTTTTGAAAGCTAATGCAATGCTAAATTTTAATAATATGGCTAGTGCACATTTCTGTGCCGCATTAATTATACATTTACAACTCCACAGAAGACACCCACAAAGAGGGAAAATACAGGAAATATCATCTGTAACTGGAGACAAATTAAAACAGCATCTATCACAACAGCATCATGTTGATTAGATATTCTTGTCCAGCATTTGTATGCATTAAATTATCATCATGCTTCCTTAGTTCTCTTCCTTCCCTAGAGAGGTCCATGGATCTAGCTGACACTCTTGTAGGACTTACCACTTCTATGGAATACTAAACAAAGATCTAAATAATTTCTCTCCCCTGGCAGCCTAATTAGGACAGTATGAAGTTCTACACTGTCAAGTCGTAAGGTCTAAAGTCAGTGAAGAACCAGAATGAAGTCTGCTACATTCACATCACCCCTTTTTTCTCCCCACATAACTTTCTCGCTCTGTGTCAGATTTAGCACGAAATCCTGCCATAACCAAATTTATGCAGAGATCTCCATAATCAGACAGAAAGATTTCTGCTGGTAACACACAACTGTTTGGGTACACAGTCTCCTTTTCCTGGGAGACTCCTGTTGCTAGAAATCCTGGAAGCTTTAATTTTGCTTGGCTGGTTCATAAGCAGAGCTGTGGCATTAGGATACACAGGAGGGGGAAGAAAATATTATCTCGATGCCAGTAAGAACAAACTGCTGATACAACTGATTTTAAATGTTCTTCCTAGGTGGGAGACTGTAGCAGAAAACAGCTGAGATTTTCACCTTGGAAAATGCTATTGAATTGGAAAGAATATTAGAAAAAATTACAACACCAGAAAAATAATGCAGGTTGTACTTTGCTGATATGGAAATATGCAATAGCAGCAATTAAATTAATGTGTGTCCCTACTGAAATAGCTGATTTTTTTTTCCTTGCTTGCAAAATATTACCTAGCCAAAGATGCCACATTCCTGGAGAGAAAGAACATTTTAAAGAAAATTAAGCTTGACCAGGGACCATTTACAAGATAGTCTATTGCTCTAATTCCTGGTGTGAATCTATACACACACGTGTGGTTTGCATCCTCAGGTTTCATTTAGAAATTAATGCCAACACAGCTCTGTTCTCCATGAGTCAAATCTGTCCTTTGGACCAGGCTGAAAATACAGAATGTTGAATGAAGAACTGAAATGTTTCTGTGAAACTTGTTTATGATCTTGCAGTGAGCTCTGCTCACAAGAGACACCAGAAAAGTTCAAAGTGTTGAGAAAACAACTCTGAAAGTTTGTCCATGTGTTTTTGAAGGCGCGGAGGAAGCTAGTTCAACAGTTCAAAAAATGAGGTATATTAAGAACCATGACAGTAGAAAAGCTACTCAATTAATAAGCAAGTTTTTCAAATAAAATGATGTTGCAGTGACATGTTGTAAGCAGTGGCTGAATTATAGGTCAGAAAAGGGCAGCTGAAGTTTGCTTCCAAACAAGAACTTTCTCATCCTGAAATGTTTGTAAGATGGGGAGGGGTTTAAATCCATATGAACCTAAGACTTTGCACAGCTTTTCAGTTTGATGGGAGGTACTAGGAAGGATAGGGATTATGTCTATGCACAGCTTAAAATAGTCTGCATGCAGGTTCCTGGACCAAGGACTAGCATTTCATAGCACAGAGAGTGAAGAGGCTCTCTACCAAACTTCAAGTCTGCTGATTTCCCAGACTACATCTACTATTTCAAGTGTCAAGTTTAATTTCTACTCTTTTTCAAGGGAAAATTCTGTTATGGGCTGACAATTCTTTATCAATAGCACTAATACTGGAGTACTTCAGGAAAAAAAAAAATAGGTGAGGTTTAAAAAAAACTCAGCAAATTATAATAATTTAATAATTGAGATGTTTCTGACCAGCCCTATTTATAGTGACAAATTGAAAATACAAGAAGCATCCTCTGTGAAAAAAAAAATGCGAAGATCAATCTGCATATGCAGATAGTAGATTATGGTTTGGATTTTTTACTCATACAGACCTCAAATGAACCTTCTGGATCATTAAATCCATTTCCCAATCATGCATGCAAAAGCACTAACAATCTAATGGGCTCAGTGTATAGATCAGAAACCTATTCACAAAAGCAAACAGGAAGCTCTATATTCCAACATCAAACCCTTCACAGGAAAGTGGGCAAGAACTCAGAATTCAGATAAAACACTAACTGCTCTTTTAACTCTGAGTGACAGATATAACTCATCTCTTAACTGAGTTCACTTTAGTTTTTCGGCTGCATTTTTTTGTGTGTGATGTAGGTAGGCCTAGGTTGCATTATAAGACAAATACATTCCTGAGTTTCTACTGCCATTCACCTCTCATAATTCTAATTACTGTCAGAAGTACACCTTTGCAAAATCTAACTGATGTAAAGATTCAATCATAACTTACGATATCAAACTTACATTCTTCGTCCTGATACTCCATCTCTATGAAATCTCACTGCAATTCCTCCCCAAGGTAAATTAGTACTATATATACATAAACTCACAATCTACAGCTGAAGAAACTGCTGATTTTGAATGGGTTTTGTATTTCAGAGTTGTCTTGCACTCTTTATGTATTTACCCAGAGGTGTATTTTACCTGCTGACTGGGTTTTTCCCTCCATCCTCAGTGTAAGAAGACTAATAACACTGGATACAATGCATGCACTGTCTTCTACTTCATCATTATGCTGCTGGCAGGTAACAGTGAACAATAACTAAGACATCCTCAAAAGCTCACTTCCATTAAGTGCTGATCAAGTGCTGACTTCACTTATTCACACAGACGAGAGTATTTGCGGTAAATAAGAAATAGAAGTAACTCCAGTTGAATATGGATAAACTGGAACTTTCCCCTGATATGATCAAACACAGTATATTTCAAAGGCAATGATGCAGGCCTTACCAGCTTTGATTTTGAGACTGAGGAGCAATTTTCATCTGCGTATCTTAGGCAGATCATTAGCCATACCATAAGTTTATGTACACAAGTCCCCGTGCTCAGACTTGAAAGGGCATGGGTAACCAACCTCTTGAAATACGTACACGAATGTGTAGGTAATGAAACACGTGCACATCTGTTGCTGTGGTGGCTGCATGGTTGTTATCCTTCTTGAAAGCAATCGTGGCTCATTTCACAGTTGCTGCCTGGCTTCAGCACTCTGGCCTGTGCTTGGTTTTACGAGTGGACTCCTCCTTAAGCACTTTGGGAGCTTTGGAGGGTGAGATTTGAAAGACTCATCAGACAGGGACTTGAAGGGTAAGCAGTACCATTAGGCACCAGTAAAAAAGGTTTACTTCTAAAGGACTGACATATTGCTTGTGGAGATTAAAAACGCAAAACCAGGGGGAAAATAAAAGTGAGTATAGCAGAAAATAAATTAAAAAAAAGTGTTATGTTCAGAATATTAAACTTCACAAAACAAAATATACGAGTCTAGACTACTCTGCAACTGTAACCCAATACAAATGTATTTAAAAAGTAAGAGACAATGACACGGAACAAAATTGCTCTCTTTTGGTTTCCCGTTGTACAAAATGGTCCCAGTGGTTCAATTGCATTTGAAAGACTCGCAGTTTTCCTTTTCTCCAGAACATCTGGGACAGGCACCTTGGTTTCAGAAACATGTCATTTCTGCCAATTTTAGTTGAAGTGTATTTTGCTTCCAATCCCCATTAGTAAGAGGAACGAGGTAGAGTCTCAGTTAACAGGTTTGTGATGGAAAATTTAAAAAAAGGAATTTTGTAGGGGCAGGAGTGAGAAAGATAATTCATGAAGAATAGTCCAGGAATAGCTCCACACAAGATGCCTTCTTGAGATTAATGAATTTGTTGTACATGCCCATAATTATTCCCATTCACATGGAACAGGTCCAGCTGCTTTCAGCATCCGCAAATGAGAAGCAGAAGGAAGCAGAAGAGAAATCAACCATATTTTGCTATGTCCAACAGTTAGAATCATTGGATAGCAAATAAATTATGCTAAGCACAATTAAACACAGAATTAACAGTAATCATTTGTAACATAACACAACAAGACAGCCAAGATAAATGAGAAAGGGCTTTCATTGCATTGTATTGAGAAACTGAATGATATGTTGCCAAGATACATGTTTACAGAAATATGAACCTGAGGTCAAATAACTGGTTGGCTTCTAGCAGTAGGTGTATTCATCTACGTCTTGTTTGAGGCTGTTTCTAATTCCTTCTCCTAGTTCTGTGCGTGCTATAGAAACTCCTACTCTTGTAATAACTACTATTTTAACATTACTAGGGGCAGGAATGCTAGCTGAAATCCAGGCTCAGGCTGATATTTGGTTATTAGTGAGTGGGTTAGACTTGCCCAGCACCAGTGAGAGATGGTAGAATGAGAAAGAGCAGCTTTAAATCACTGTGATCTTTGGAGTGCTGCTGCTGGCAGCAAAACAGAGCAAATTCAGCCAGGTACGTCAGCCTGAGAAGTACCATTTGGATTTTTTCACAGTTACAGCTATGTTAGCTTTCTAAGGTTGAGGTGAGTGCACTTCTTTAAAAAAAAAAAAAAAAATCTTCATCTGTTGCTATAACAACTCTCTTGCTTTTCTACTTAGCAACAGCCTTGGCCCAGATTTTAGTCTTGTTATTTCTTTTATTGCATTCTGTGCTGTCTTCCAAGATATTTCAACTGGTCATAATGGAACAGCAAACTATCACCTTTCATTGTACAGTTATAAGTTTCATCCATGGAAGAGGACAGAGCATGCCCCAGCACCCTTGGAAGAACTGAACCCAGGTTTACACTGTATAGTGGGGATAATTGCCCAAAACTACTACAGAGCTGGGTTACTGCTGTAGCATGCATCCAATTCTAGGAGTTCAGGAGTGCTCCTGGGAGCTACAAATAGGCAGACGTTGAGTCTGTGCACCTAACACGCCAGAAAGATGATATGGATAACCTCTGACATCAATGTGTTTAAAAGCTAGTTGGTGTGACAGCTCTGCTTTGCCTTCTTAAGTTGCAGTGATTTATACTCAATGCAAGAAAAATCCCACCAGCTTTCAGGACAAAGCTCTTGAACATTATCCTCCGGGTTAGGAGGAGATGGGGAATCTGAAACCAGTTACACCCACATCAGGCCCAGTACTGGCAGACTGCGGGATGTTCCTCTGAGGGTGAAACAACACGCAGAGGAACCACCTTCCAGCTTTACTTCTTCAATGAGTCTCCACCAAGGAGCTCCCATAGCAGACAGAAGCACTCTTCAGGCCTCATCTTCCAGCACCGTTTTACCTCCTGTGTCAGAGACACAGAAGTGCGCTCTCTCTATCAAACACACCCATGCCACAGGCTTCTCCTAACCTCTGAATGATGGGCCAGGTTTAAAAATTGATTTCTAACTCCTGATATAAAAAGACAGGCAGAAAATTTCCATAGTAGATGAGTGGATGGAACAGCAGATCTGAAGGAGATGAGACAAGGAGGAGTAACGTGAAATTGTTTCTTTAAGGATGCGGCTATAACCCTTGCCTAAAGATTCCACTGGAAACCCTGGTTCAAAATAAGGAAGCCTAAATCTATTTGGTTCCTCTCTGTTCTCTTTTCTCCTAAAGAGTAGCTGACAGGTGGAGACTAAGCCGAGAGAACAGAGTCCCTGCATTAACTGCTAATGGAGACAAATGCCAGGTGTAGATGTCAACTGCAATTTTTCATTCCCTGCTGATAGCAGAAGGTTCCACAGAGCAATGCCAAAATATTAGGGTAGAAAATGCAATCATGGCTCCCCCAGTCCTTTTGTGACTTTTTAAAAAGCTTTTTGTTTTCAAAAAGCAATTTCTCTCTGGTACTTCCATTACTCCATGTAGCTTTGTCACAGTTGATCTTCATTAAAACTGAAGACACTATAAAAGACACAATTTTAGAGTAAAGGTAATTGTTCTGTAGTCTGATTCATTGCTAGTGCCAGCATGCAAAATAATGTTGTGCACTCACACATGCTGTGTAGTGTCAGACATCAACACAAACAGCAGTGTATTTCCCACTTTGTTTTGATTTAGGAATTACAGTGAAATCATCTGCTGCAGGCATTTTTCTACAAATGCAGAGTCACAGAGTAGAGTCACAGCCAGAACCAAGACTTCAGTTCATAGACAGGAGAACCTGGAAATCTTTTAGTGTTTAGCATGAAGATGAGACCAGTATTTAATTTTGTTGACTTTTTCAAGAGCACGCTTTGCTGGAATGATACTTTTATTTATGCTTTTGTGAGTCAATATGATTACACTTTTGTGGAGTGAAGGGAACCATAAAGTCACAGGCATTTCCGCCTCAACTGTCAAGCGGGGCATTGCACTTACAGCCTCTGAGTAAGTGTATAATAAATCTGCATAGTTTCCTGTGGTGTTCCAATTTTTCATGTTGACCAATCTCCCAAGAAAGGGAAGATAGAGCAATTTAAGATCACTGAAGTTCTCTCAACAGTTGTCTTTTGGCATTATAATTCCCTCTGTATGAAAACCTCATTTATGGTTTTCCCCAGCTGTAAAAAAAAAATAAAGTCACTGTAAAGCGACTGATTTATAGAGTATCTGTTCTAAATCAACAACCAGTCATGGAAGGCTTAATGGGTATTATTTGCCTGGAGTATGTCTGTCCATTTAGCAGTTGATAATGCAGTGTTCAATGGCCTGAGACGTTTCACAGTGAAATGTGCTTGCTGAGAGGCTGTGAGAGCAGGGGAGCCAGGAGCAGGTATTATGCCCTTAGGGAGGTTAGCAGAGGCAGTCATCTTTAGAAGGCAGCTCCTGACATGTCAAAGGTTTGCTTTAGTCTTTCTGAAAGGGGTAGGTGTTTAGTAATCATTTCCTGGAATAAGTGTGCACTTAATGGGGAAGAAAAGGAGAGGTAAATTTGAGTATGAGTTGAAACCCAGGAGACTGCAAGGAAATAGATACAAAGTCTGATGCGATCAACTTGGAAGGTCCTGCATCTACTGGTACTCATGAGCACACAGGAAAATATTGCCTTCCTGAGCATTTGAGCCAAAAAAAACCCCCTGTATGAACAGGTTGGTTGATATAGAAGAGGATGTTTTCTGTTTGGTTTTACTGTGATTAACAGAACAGCTTCCTTTTTAATACACATGCATATTTTTTGAATATTTTAAATGATACTGTCTATTATGGCCACTGTAAACAAACTTCTGTTCTCGTCCATTGGAGCTTGGTCTGACTTAAGGATAACTCCTGGGTATTTGTTTAACAGTAAGGCACTTCTTATAGCATGGTGATGATCCTTTAAATGGGAATATCTGAACACTAGCAAGCAAACAGCTTCTTGAGAGCCTCCAGTGGGTAACTTCTGTGAACTTGCGCAGGTTTCTCTTTGAACAGATATTACCATATTCTTTTTGAGGGCTGAAAGAAGAATGAATAGTGAGTATTCCAGTAGAGACCTAGCAAAATTTATTATTAACAGATCATGTGCAATGACTATAGCGAAGGAATGTCGGGGAAGTGTTGATTCTTCATCCAGCTTTGCTTTTAATAAAATAACTGTGCCTGCAACCTAACATGTCAACTCTTTCAGCCCTATTTGCTATGGTCAGGCAAGGAATACTATATCTATGGTTGCTGTAGGCACCATTAACATAAAAATAATGTTACGTTTGGCAGAAAACTTGTCAACAGATGTGTACTAAATAGAAATGACACATCAGTAACACACAGAATAAAATAAAAAACTGAAACATACGTTCTAGTAAACCGTCTCAGCTTCTGAGAAGGAATTATTCCCACCTACATATCTGCTTTTTAAGTCCAGTCATTTAGAATGATCTGCTTATAAACCCTGAGTTGAAGAAGTAGGCACGCATGAGAAAGAGGAACAAAAGGAGGTGGTTGTAGTCATGAGAGATAAGCTTGGATTACAACTTCATAGGAGTGAGAAAGGACTAAGGTCTTTAATACCATTGTCTTAATTTTGTAAAAATAAATATTTATAAAGCTAATTAAACAATGAGGCAGGCCAACATTTTCTGCCAGCTTCTTGCCCTTGACTAACAGAGTTTCAATTTATCTCAAAATTTAGCTGCCTGTGTGAAAAGATTAATTTAGCTCTAGCATTGATGTAATATATTGAGCTGACCAAATTAAACTCACACTCAAAACACGCAGTTCCTTATGTAGGTATGCTGGGTGAGCAAGGACAGCTTAGTAACCAGTCTAAATAACAATAATTGCATCTTGCCTGCAGACAGTTCATTGTCTACAAAGTATTGCAGATCTGAAACTTTCTACTTTTTTCATCAGAATTCAGAATGGTCACCAAGTATTCACACAAGAATTACAGATACACTCCATAAATGACAGGTCAATTAGGAAGGCAGCATGAATTACTAGAAATGATGGAGAGCAAGGCGGGGACAGAATACATTACAATAGAATTGTGGAAGTGACTTGATTTTTGAAACAGAAAATCAGAAGATAAGACAAGAAATAGGAAAGCACAGAAAAACGAAGATGGAGCTATAGTGCCCTCAATGAATACTTCCATCCTACTGAAGCTGAAAACCTGTCAAATTAAAAAAAAAAAAATTGAGAACCATGAGAATATGTGTAATTTGGTAGCAAAGTCTAAAAGCTAAGCATCATCTGGTTTTGAGCAGGAAGAGAGCATTTATTGACTTATTGTGGTGGGACCACAAGAAAACAGTACAGGGTTGTGAAGAAGATACTGAACAGCCTGAACAAACAGCAAAGATGGATCTAGAGATCACTTGCACGCACTTGACAGCTTCAGAAAAAGAGGGTATACTGGCTATAGAAATTGGTTGATGCCCTCCCATCACAGAATTATGCATTATTACTATCAATTTTTTCACCACTGGTACTACAAGAAGCAAAGTGTTTCACTTACGGGGTTCAGACTGGGCTAAGGAAAAAGATATCCAGACTCATAGAATTTGAGCTGAGTGAAGTATTTCTAACAGAGTCTTCCAAAACATGCAGTTCTGAGCAGACCAAAACACGGCTTGGACAGGAAGCGGTGGGGGTAAAAATTAAAAAAAAAAAAATTTAAGAATAACTGTCTTGAATGAAGTGCTCTGATTGGCAATTCTGTGCTTAGAAATTATATTTTTCAGTTTTGTTTTTGAAGTCAGATAATATTATTGGACAATAGGATAACCAACATTAACCTTAGAATTCTAATACAGAGCAAAACACTTTGTTTCTACTCAAACAACCTATCTGGATTTGTTTTAATAATTCAGCATTATTACCTTTTTTTGCACTTCCGAACCAAATGTAGTTGTGAGACACATTGATTTAAAGTAACTGAAACAAACTGGAATGAGTCATAGCTCTTGTGTTGTGAGGGAATGCAGACTACAGAGCTTCAACAGCCTTTAGGAAAACTTTGCAAGAAGGATTAAGGAAACTGATTGTGTACCTCTCTGAAGTCGAGGTACGAGGATAACTCTTGGGATATAGCTTCACTCTATGCACCTTCATTAGCCTTATGAAGGAACCAGTGTCTTCAGAGATGATAAGTTCTGCTTCTGGCTTGAATGGCAAGTGAGTAATTTACCTCATACACGCAGCAACCCTTGCTGCGGACATACAGCATGTAAGTACGATTAAATAAAATAAATACCTGTTTCAACTTGTCTATCCTGTAGCACCAAGAGTGGTCCAAAGCCACAGATCAAGATGGGTAAAAACCCATGGATAGAGGCTGGGTCGCCTCAGAATTACAGGTTTGCCAATTTTCGCTTTTCAGTCTATAAAATGGAAAGAAAACCACTTGAGTTATATCAAGGCAAACAGGTAGTATTGATTTCAAGGCACTCAGAGACACTATAGTAATGACTTAAGGCACTGCAGCAACCACATAGGGCACTACAATAACTACAGGCTCTATAATAACCATATAAATACCAAGATATGAATAAATTATTCTAGAAGGTGCAAAGTAGGCCAGAGTACGCCTTTTCTCCTACATAAAAGAAAATAATTCTTTTAACATGGGCATAGCTAATGCCCTGCTGAATTATTAACCTGTATGAGTGTGCCAAAGTGATTAGTTCATTATTAAGCTTTCCATCTTCGCAAAATTGTATAAAATATTTCAATAAAATAATTTTTTACTTTCAATCTAACTTATTAAAGAATAGGTAATAACAGTAGTTATGCAGTAATGAAAGAATAATCACGTATGCTCACAAAAGGTCTGGAATAAAGGAACAAGAAATGGTCCATGTGCGGCATTCTTATCACAAGCTCAGTTTCCCAAGGACTAGAATGGTAACAGCCTGACTGAAAATGTTTGCAAACCTAGACTGGAAGTATCTCTACCAGCCTCTACCCAATATATACACAATAATACTGTTCAACTAAAGTATCACAGAGTCTTATTTAAGAATATAAACTTTGACTTAATAATCCTATTTGTGGCAAGAGGCAGACCAAGAATGGTACACTATTTGCAATAAATAAAAATAATAACAAAATCAAAACACCCAAAGCACTGTAACACCTTTGAGATGGTTTAATTAAACTGGATCCAACTGGGATTAATTTGTTCTCTGTCATCAGCTCAGGTAGGAGCTCTAAATAAAGACAATATGACAGACCTAATTGTGCCTTATTTAATGTGAAAATGGCAATAGCCTCTCCAGGGGCCACCAGAGTAGTAAAACAACTTTTTAATTACTTCAGTAGTCTCATTTCACTATCGCTCAGGGAAATACCCTGCCACAGCTCCTTGGCTGCTGTCTCAGTAAAATGCCTGCCCCACACAGCAGCAGCAGAACCACACTGAAATATCCACCCTCAGAGTTCTATGCATCGCTCTGAAACATCCCACACTGGCTGCTGAGCTGATGTTAGTTTAAGGTAAGCACACCTTCTTGAATAACAGTACAAGCCAAGGAGACTCCCAGGGAGAAGAAAAGAAGAAATAAGACAATTGTCACCCCACCTTCCTGAGAGCTAACTCCTGAAGGCGTGTTGGTAAAGAAAAGCTATTCAGACCTTTCACTAACTGGCGCTCAGCTGTAGTGACATAAGCCTGAGATGATTTATCTGGTGTCACAGATGTGGTGGTTGTTTCCCCCACTGTTCATTGCATGTGTGGGGCCAGAAAAGGTGTGGTGATAACAGACCTGCCACCATACCAGTGGAGCTTCTGGAAGGGAGAAGAGCCCAGGAGTCACCTGAGCAACAAGAATGTCCCATTAAGCACAGGTATAGGCTGGAGGAGAATGGATTGAAAGCAGCACTGCTAAGCACCTGCAGGTGCAGGTTGACAAGAAGCTCCACGTGACCCAGCATAGCCAAATGTATCCTGGGTTGCACCCAAACAAACGTGTCCAGTTGGCCAAGGAAAGTGATTCTCTTCCTCTGCTCTGCTCTTGTGAGACCTCACCTCCATCCAGGTCCAGGGTCCCCAACACAAGACATGTACCTGTTGGAGTGAGTTCAGAGGAGGGCCATGATTACAGGGGCTGGAGCACCTCTTCTGTGAGGATGGAATGAGAGATCTGGGGTGGCTGAGCCTGGAGAAGAGAAGGGTCCAGGCAGACCTTATTGCAGCTTTCCAATACCTAAAGGGGCCTGCAAAAGAGCTGGAGAGGGACTTTTTAAAGGGGCAGGTAGTGATAGGACAAGGGGAAATGGCTTCAAATTGAAAGAGGGGATATTTATGTTAGATATAAGTAAGAAATTCTTCACTGTGAGGGTGGTGAGGCCCTGGAACAGGCTGCCCAGAGAACCTGTAGATTAACATCCCCAGAAGTGTTCAAAGACAGACTGAATTGGGCTCTGAGCAATTTGGTCTAGTGGAAGGTGTCCCTGCCCATGGCAGGGGTGTTGGAACTAGACGACCTTTAAGGTCCCTTCCAACCGTAACTATTCTATGATTCTATGATTTATTGGCCTTTTCCAGACTTAAGGAGTCAAGATTAAAGGGAAGCAAGGGAAACAGATGCAGTGCTAGCAGGGAACTTCGCAGAATAAGAAAATACCAGGTTTGTCATGTATGGCTGCAACTGCAAGATCATTTCAGGGGGTCAAGAAGTCCTTATTCTTACTAAAATATTTCCAGAGCAAGGACAGCATAGCAGGGCCAGATCTCATCTTTGGGGCAGCAGTGTGTGCTCTAGGACTCCCCTGCCCACTTGTAATGTACTGTCACAGTGAAGTAGACTGACTTAAGTTCTAAGAACTTAAGAATTTCAGAAGCGAGTCAGTAAAAACTTAGTACAGTCTTGAGGATTTGAACACAGCAGCAGTAGCACTTAGGTACTGCTATTTCACAGATGAAAGGGAGATGTCAATAGACTTAGCAAGAGTAAATCCTGTTTAACAAGATACATTACACTATCTGCTAGAGTGCAGACAAAAGCAAACATACATCTGACCTAAAAGATCCTTTCCAATCTCAAAAGTTCATCCTGTGGGACTCAGAATGGCACACTCAAAGGACTAGAAAAGCTGAATGAAATATTTCTGAGATTCAGCTCTGTGATAGACTCTTGACATAGATTTAATATCCCCATTTTATACAAAGAACACTTTTCACAACGATGTCACTGCTGATCTCACAGTCCTGATCTTTAAAGGTCTCCAAAATGCCTTCCAAGACAAGCCTAGAGTTAACAGTTTAAACTCCACTGGTCACTAGAAAACAAAGATTCAACAGAGATATTGATTCATGGCAGAGTATAATTTCCTTTCCTTTCCACTAACCTTTCCATGTTCCACAGACAATGAATTATTTTTTCTTTCTTTCTCTAAGAGAAGTAACTGCCTTATCAAGTTTCTCTACTCTTCACATACTAACTACACTTGCCATCAGAGAGTTTGCTTGGTACATACCTGAGCAATTGCTTTCATTTTGTGCTCAGCCCTGAAGTCTGCTAATTCTGTTTCAGCCCTGAGGAAGGCTTGTGTGCCTGAAAATTTGTCTACCTTTCTAAATTATGCCAGCCAATCAAATAAAAGATGATATCCCTATGTTCACATCTGATTCTACCTGTTGTTTCTAGAAAACTGTCGCTAAAAAACCCACATCCACATCTCCTATATAAATATCTCTGAAGTTGGCAGGATAAGAGAGTACAGTAAGGAAAGCACACCAAGTTAAATAAAATATGGGACACGGTGAGAGCCTATTCAACAAAACAACAAAGTGGATTAACAGGTAGCAGTGGAATCATAAATAGTCAATATGGAGAGTACTCAATATGGACTATGTCTAAATGCTGTGGCTGCCCCACTTGCTGATTCAGGAAAGAAAGGTTCTTCTCTAGGCTCTGTGTCACATCAGACAATGTTTTTTGGTTGTTTTGGAGGCCTTCAGGCAACACAGAAGGCACTCAATGTTAAGAAAATTCAACCTAATCTTAGAAACTTGTATGTGAGGAAGGGCTCCTTCAGGCTCCCCCTTGCTTGGATTCAGCAACAAAGCCAAAGTATCTCTGAAATATTCTAAATAAATGCTGGCTGAGGACAAGGTGCCCAAGACAGGGGCCACAAACTGAGAATACCACCCCTTTTCTCAATGCCAAAGACAGCTATGATGTAAAGGATCGCTGCTCCCAGGTACTTTGCCAGTAGGACCTGATTGCTAGGCTAGACCTTCCCCTCTTTACTGACCTAACAGGAACAAAAATGGTGAAAACACATAAGATAATAAAAATAAATTCAGAAAATAGTCAGCTTGTAAGTTCTGTGCATTTTTTTAAGAACACTGGTACTTATTTTTCCTCCTAGTAATTGTTTCAGTTATTCAGTAATAAAAAATTTTTCCATATAACTTCACTAATAGAATTAACGGCGTCACTACTGTCATGATGAACTTTTGCTATATTTTTGATCATTCAAAAGAAGTGAACATTCGTAAATATAATACAAACAGAAAATAAGAGCATATTATATAATAATCCCCTGAATTTTGTTTAGATGGACAGTTTCCATTCACACATAGGCATGTTCCAGTTTACGACATGAAAAATAACACATATCTCATAATACATTGTGACACAGTTGTGATAAAAGAAAGCTTTTAGCTAACCTTGTTAATATTCCCAGAATGGAAAACATTAGAGTTACCAGTGGGAGACAGTTCCCCTTTTAAATTTGTTAGATGTTCTAAGTCCATCCTTTGCTGCAAGTATTATTTTTGCTGCACCATTTTTTTTTTTTTTTTATCCTTCAGGAGTTATTCACAGAAAGTGAACACCAGAAGCAATGTATGTGTTAAATTACTATTTATGAATGCAGGAAGTGATCTTTTAGATTACTTGTCCAGCACAGTCAAGTTGGAAACTTAAAAATATTTATCACTGTGTTTTGCTATCAAATATTTATTTTTAAATACAGCAGCTACTGATGGACATCATTTACTTTTTTTTTTTACTTTAAAGATTCTTTTAAAATCCATAAACTTAAGTACAAAAAATTACATCCATGAATATAAGCTATTCTTTTTCAGGCTAGTAAAAGGATAAATATTACATATAAAGTGATTTAAAATTATATTACTATGTGTTTTGTTATTATTTTATTTATCCTAAAGAGAGTCAGTGGAGGAACTAGTTGTCAGAGTTATTGAACATCCTACCAGAGAACAATTTAAGAGAACGAGAAAATGGAAGAGAAGATCTTGCACTGGTCAGAATCAGTCTAACAATGCTACCAGTCCTAAATGAAGAAATAGGGGTTCGATAATCCATGGCTATGAATCCGTATCACAGAAGATCATGGGCTCATGGACCCCACAAGAAAAAAAGAATAAAAATCTTCTCCTTTCCTTCCCACCACTCCAAGTGTAAATAAAAGGCCAGGTGCTTTATTAATATAAGTGCAATGTTAATTTGCCATTAATCAAAGCCTTTCCTCTGCTCTTGCCTTGGTGTTATAGTCAGTGACCAAGAGGCTGGTTTGCATGACACTCACTTGTCCTCTGTTCCACCTGAGACCAGTTCCACACAAGTCAAAGCAGTGCTCTGGAGGTTAGGGGATAACTGCAAATATCACAATTTGTAATAAAGTCTTATGCCTTGAAAAAAAAAAAAAACAAACTCAGTTCTAAAGCTCATTAAGAAACTTTATCAAGGGATTTTTGTGCCCTGAAAAGATTCTAAAATCTTAGGAACATCTGGGAAATCAATGGGAATTACAATTTATTAAAACAACTGACAGTGACACTTAAACAACTGACAATCAGAAGTGACTGCAAGTCTCCACACCAGCACATTCATACTTCCCTGTGTCAGAACATTCACGCAAAATTACAAAGTGGTTAACTTATTTGTTATCTGTCATGCATTTTACCTCACTGATTCATCTACTTATCATTCATTACATGAAGGAATCAAACCAAGGGGAATAATCTCCTTACTTAGCATATGTCAGCTGAAAAACACCCTTGTCTGTCCATCCATTAGTAGTGTAGGAGTGAGATGCATAATTGATCTGACTTTTCTTTCACATTGTTGAAAAACAGAAAATAATCCTCCTGACATCCAAAAACTATTCAGCTTCTTGGATTCTGATGACAGACACTGATGCAGCTGTCATCTTCCTTGAGCATGGTGGCCTAAAGCGAACTCAAGTATTAAAGCAAAACGAATCCAAAGCACAGGGTAGCACAGACAGGAAGGTTGGTCACACCCATGCAAACTGAGATGTGTAGTCTTGGCACACCACCACCAGAAACATTGGATAATTGAGACTACAGGCCCACTGCCCGTAAACTGAATGTAACACTCTTGCTTTCTGCTGACAGCTCTGAGAAAAAAAATACTTCCCCGGTGGTGAGTGATCACTCAGCTGCATGTATTCGATAACTTCTCACAAGAAAATCACCACCTCCTTCATCTCCCTTCTTGGTGGGTGCCCACAGAGGATGTGAGCAGAGGAGAGAAGAGAAACCACTGCGGAAAGTGGTCCACCACCCCCACACCCGTGACTCCAGTATGCAGGGCCAGGAGAATGTGGTAGCCGAGCAGATTTAAATGTCCAGGGTTTTGCTTTCCACTTTGCTGGTATTCTCTGCCTCCCAATCACAGAGAGAGAGCAGGAGCCTGTGCCAAACAGTTCTTGGATATTAAAGTGATTGCACAGGCACACAAACTGGGTTTTAACTTCAAACTGCCACCATGAACACCCCCCCAACCTCACTGTCCAAAAGGGAAGAGATTTGGTTAACATCTGCAGGTGCTGTTAGCCCTTCTAGAAAACCCTTCCCAGTATCACTCATCTTCAGTAAAAGAACTCTGTGTTTCCAAAACAGGGATCAATATAAACCTTAAAATAATCATCAAGACCTTAACTAATACTGAGGCTGCAAGGATGGAATCTCAGATACCATCTGTAAAAGCACTAAAACCTCAAAGTTTGCTTCTCCTAACCTCTTTGACCCTATTTTTCTCCCCAGTCTCTGATAGTTTGCTCAGGGATGTAGCTTTCAGCAGCAGGAATCTATGTGGCCTTTTTCATGGTCACAGTCATCTCGATATTTTACACACAAGTACATAGGTGAGGACTGCACTTCTGAGAGCTTCTTCCTGAGCCTGACTTGCCAATAATCAGCTTCAGTGCAAGAGCTAAGTTTTGTTCTTCCAGAGCAAGCCGGGCACAGAAAAGACAAGATGCTTCAATCTGCATACAGAAGTCCCAAGGTTAAGGTAGGCCAGAGCTCTGATCTACAGCAATGGAAGAGAGAGTGACAATAGCACACTAGATGAGAAAAGCAAAACAGCAGAACAGTGATGATTTTTTTTTTCTGGGTCAATGCACAGATCTCTTCTTGAATTTTGTACACTTACTCAGCCTCTTTGTTGTCTTCTGTGTAATTTTCATCCAAAACTAATCCAAAGGGCTCTGTTATGATCTGGGAGCAAAAGCTTACATAAATAGATCTGTATCTGTTTTTAAAAGCAGACATCCTAGCACTCTCATTTAAACTTATTTTCCCTCCCCAAGAGCTTTTCTAGGACGGGAAGAACAACCAAGAGATATCCATACTGTATTTTTATTTCAGCCTTGTCTTTGACCCTGAAAACTGTGGAAAAATCGTGGACAGATACTGCCACCCTTCCCCAAAGCACAGATGAAAATCACTTCACTTACCTGGCACTGCACAGGGCAAAATGACCCTGCATACACCTTGACACCTCAGAAGGCTGTTGGGATCTGACTGCAGGGGGAAGGAAAACAGGATATGTGCCTACTTTTTTCATAGTTTATAAGCACTCGTCTAATGTGTCAGAATGATTGAGAGAAATCTAGGGAGGAGATAAGGTTGAGCTGTTTGGGGGACTGTAAAGGACAGATGGTTGCCTTGTCCCAGGAGCAACTATTGAAACAAAAGGAAAAGATGTAGTTTTAGAAGCACCAGTCCAGCCACACAAAACATGTCACACCCACAACATTACACATGAAGGAACTTTAAGCACAAAGGAACACATTTTTCTAACATGTGCGCATACACTTATATACTCATTTGTATGTATATTTATATATAATAAATATTTACACACACATTTATACACACACAAATATATATTTAGGCTTGAGGACAGGCAGTAAGCAAAGGGGGCTATCAGTGCTCACATATGAGGAAAAAATTGATTAGAATTAAAAAGTTGCTGGAACGATGGGCAGATTAAAATGAAAGGTTCACGCATGCTACAGGCTTGGTCTTTTACCTGTTACAGCATCCTGATTACTTCTAACTCCCTTCCACAACAGGGAGGTTATTTTTGCAGTTGCCATGCTCTGTTTTGTGCCAGGGAATGAGCTGTGCAACCTCCCCCCTGCTGCCCTTTGGCATGCCATGCTACGAGCCTTCCCCCAGTTCTTGAACCGTGTCAAGGAAACGCATTCCAGCTTCTGGGATGTACAGATTCATCTGCAACGGCTGACACTCTGATGGCTTTGTTTGCAACCCTAATTTATTTAGATCTATTGTTTCAAAGAAAATAGGGGGCCCTTGTGCCTGTTGGGCTTCATCTTGAGACACTTAAAAATGCAAAACAAGTTAATCTCTGCAAAGCAAAGGGGTTAGGCAGAAACAGTTGCACACAAAGGAAAAAAAGGCAGGGAACTACAAAGTACTAGGCTATCCTAAACTTCTGTCTGCTACCAGGGCTTAGAGAGCTGTGGCACGCTGAAGGCAGCTGAGGTTGGCGCCACAGAGGCATCTGTGAGACACAGACCTCCACATCAGACTGGGGTCAGGCTAAAGGGACCACTTCTCCAGCAACATCTGAGTACGACCAGAATATCAACACATTCCCCTAACTATTTAATTTTATGGGAATATAATACCAATTGTGATGAGCTTATGTGAATATGTAAATAGAAATATTTTTCAGGGTTGTCTGGGGGTTACACAAAAACTTGGCATACTGATTTCTCACACTACAGTGGAGAGAGAACTGAGCTGGAATTCGCCTGATTTTCCATGTCCCAGGCACCATGACTTTCGTTGTTGCATTTTTCATAGCCTGATTACAATTTATAAATATGTCTGAGAAACCATTATCTTTAAGATGCTGTGTTTCCACAGAGACCACACACTTAAAAATAAACCAACAATACTTATTACTAAGTTGGCACACGGTATCTCCATTTTCCAGTACAACACTGCAAGCTGGAGCCCACAATACTTAGCACTTATCTGTTCAATTTAAATCAGATTACTAAATCTTGAAAATTTGAGGATTAAAGTTGCAACTGATTAAAATGAAATTAGGAGATGGATGAGATTTATTCCAGATGAGAAAATCCCACTGGAAAAGTAAACAAACTATTCCTTAAACTTTCAATTAGAACGTGCAGAATGAACAAGTCATGGCCGATTTTTAAGCTGAAAGACTGTACTGCAAATCTCAAAAAGCTAGAATTCAATGTTTGAGTTTGAAATAAGAAAAAGAAACAGACAAATTTCATAACAAAGTGTCCTGTTTTGTTTAATATAAGTTGACTCAAAACTGAATTTCGCCTTAATGGGTAAAAAAGCAGTAAGCATTAGCCAAAATTAGTCTTCACCCATGAAAGAAAATCACGGTCAACACACATCTACACTCTGCACCCAGAATGTAAAGTCAGTCATAGTATACATACTAGGGAAAAATACAAAAAGCCATTTCTTCCTCACTTAAAATACTTGCTACCAGAACTACCAAAAATATTCAAGAGCTATCGACTTGGAATTACTGATACACTACTGGAAACTTCCAAGCATCCTCATTTTATATATGCATTACCAGCAAAAACATCCTACTGATAAGGAGACCTAGTTGCAAGAATATAGAGGAAATGAATATTTAAAGAAAGGAAAAACTGAAGAAGTAGCTAAGACATGTGAGTAACTTATGGCAATTTAAAAACTCAGTGAAATCTCAACAGGCAAAATAATTAAGAACAATAAGATAGAATTTTTAATAAGAACAAGAACTGTCTAACCAAGGATTAAATACATTTCAAGACAGAGATATCATGAACACCAGAAAAAAAGTTAAAATGTTCACTACATGCTTACATTCCATAATGAGAATTATAAAATGGGAATTAATTTAATTTATATATAGTACAAAACATTTCAAAATAGTTTAAAAAGACCACATCTGCCAAGATTAAACATGGGCATAAATAATCAACAAGCCTGGATAACCCCCACAATGCCTAAAATTGCCTAGCTGAAGGGTTCTCCAATTCATTAACATTTAAAAATTATTTTTATTATAATAAATAATGGAAAACTGGAACAATTCCAACAGATGGGAGTACTGCCAAGAAAAAGAAAATTACGTGGCTGAAAAAGAAAACCCCGCACCATTCGGTGTCAAAAACTCATATCATCTCAGTTTGTTGAAAGTAGACTCAAAAATGTTGATCACTGTGCAAAAACGATCTGGCAGCAGACAGATTTTTATTCTGTAGCACTTTCTAGCAGGAAGATGAAACCACTAGAATAGCCAACTACATGGGCTCTCAGCATGAATGTGTCTAGATGCTGGGTTTGGTTGTTTTTTCCTGAGTGGTGTTCCTTACTGCAGCTCCTTAGGCTGTGAGTCTTTGCAGGCAAATCCTCCTGCTAGGTGATGGGACCCCTGCACCTCTGATTTTGTGGAAAAGGCTCTTAGAGTTTTCAAAAGCCTCTGATGCTGTTGTGCCAATGGGCTCAAGAACGCGATCATCTATGCAAGAAAAAACAAATTACCACAGCCACCAGGAGGATGAAAGCAGGATTCAGCCCACAGAGATTAAATGAGAGCTTGCAGATTCTTGTGATAGC
>JAYRBT010000001.1:19517451-19557763 GCA_036023395.1 Myiotriccus ornatus
ATGGGAAGTGAAGTTGAAAGTATTTATCAATCATTTTCGGCAAGATCACAGAGTAATGGACAACTTTCATGAATTGGACAGGGATTTCTTTTCAAAAGGCAGTTTATTACCTAGGAATGTGTACTTTACTGAAGAAAGCAGTCTTGCTTTTTAATGACTTCAGCATTAGACACAGCATTTTGATACCAGTGTAATTACTACACTGCCAAAGATCAGATCTCCATATTCCTGCACCTCTAACAGCTCCCACGATTCAGACCCTAGAAAGTCCTAAATCTCCCTGATAGTACCAGGAGAAAATCTTTTAACATCATGTGTAAAATATGTTAGTCATTCCCCTTGTGAACATCACAAGCTATCAAAGAAATATCTAATGAGAAAATGAATGAGGAACCTACATCAAGACCATAACAAAGTGAAATTTTAGTTTTTGTTTAATTTTGTTGGGAAATACAAATGAACGCTTTGTCTACGATAGGAATGCTTTCTTGATTCCACCCTCTCCTAAGGAAGCTTGACAGTATTTAGAGAGCAGTGTGACTGTGGCTATACCATTATCATCTCCTTCAGAGGAACTCCACCTCTTCATGCTCATAACTTATGTCTGTTGCCTGGGCTATAACATTTCTCACTCCTATGGTAAATGTCATTTTAGTAAGTAAAGGCTACAATAAGCCTCTACAGAGGCAAGTCGTCCTTCAGGTAAGTCATCTCTCCCAATCCTTCTATGGAATGATTAAAACACTTCAACAAGCTGATTTTCAACATTTTCATGTAAGGGCTTTTTTGTCTCCTGTTCCAAAAAACTTGTGAGCTGAAACAAGCGCGTTCTGCTTTTACATACTGTCCTTAGCATGGCAGTTAATACCTATTAGGCCGCATCATGCAATTTAGAACTTTAAAAGGACATCTTGCAGAGAGCTTATACAAGAGAGAAAGTGTTTTATTTCTCATCTCATTTGTTAAGATATAAGATTATTATGAAGATGTACAGAAAGTATCCCTAGCTTAATTGTTAGAACCAAACGATCATTGCACATTGAGGCATAAAATACAAGGTGTATCAAGTCAGGCAGTATGCATAGACTTTGCAAGGCCAGGGAAAAATCACATTAGCTGTGAAGAAGCAATTGATTATTTTCACTGATTGACCTTTTACTAAGACTCAACTTTCATTTGCATATACAGTCACACAATAACCAGAAATTTTTAAATTCCTAGCCTGACTGGAGTCCCTCAGCCAAAGTAGTAAGTGGAAGACAAGGAGGAGGGAAAAAGGCAGTTAGAAACAACAGAAAAACTGTTTACTAAATCATAAATCAATGCTCTGAGAACAACTGGGCAAACACAGTTAATTTCTAATACATGCTTTTGACAACTGCATGTAAAGCATTCTAATAGGAGAGAACATAAAAAGGGAGATACCTGCTGCTGAGGACTCAAAACTCAGATTATACATGCTTTGGTGAGATTTTCATTCGCCCTGGCTTGTTTCAAGTAGCTGTTGAAGAGCATCTTCTAGTTAAGTTTCAGCTGACCGGAGTTCAGCTCATGTGCTGTCGCACCACTTGGCAAGGGGAAGCAAAGCCTGGTAGACAGGGATGATAAAGCCATTTACCTTAAAGTGAACACCTGATCCAAACCAAAGTGCTAACGATTCTTGTGGGTCCCTTCCAACTTAGAATATCCTGTGATTCTGTAAACTTGTGAGAAGAAAGCAAAAGGACTTGGTTTCCATTGGGCAAGGTAACTTCCTTAGAAGAGGAACGTTTTTCACACAGGCTAACTAAGAACAAGTACCATTTTTACCTAAGCCACGTGTTACAAACTGCCTGAGCTAGCTAATACAGCTGGTTTTCACAGTGCACTTTTCTGTAGAACATTTAAGTAATTAGGACCAAGTCACAAGACATAGGGAAGCAAAATTTCATGCAGAATCATTCAAAACTCATTTTTAGTTCTCCTTGCTGTGCATACCTCCATCTGAGGAGTGAGGGAGAGGAGGGTTTAAAAGTGATTTTATTAGAGATGAGTGCCTTTTTATTCCTGCCTTTCTCTCTGAGCTTTTTTCTTGCTCATAAGACATCACAGTCACACGTCTCACCCAGCCTTCTTACCGAGTTCAGCCTGGAACAGCTTATGTATATCCTCCCGAAATTTACACTCTGATGAACCGACCTCCTCCACCTTCTAAAGACTCTGTGAGTTTGAAGCAACTGAGGTGTCTACCCTTATTTTAGTTATAACATCCTTCTTTTGAGATAGAGGCCAAAGAAGTCAAGGAACAGCACTCTGTCATTGTGGGCAGTGGACTTTGGGTTTTAAAATGACAGCCCGTGTAGACAAAAAATAAAGGTGCAATAAACAAAAAATAACTATTAAAAAAATGTATCCTATGCACCACTGTTATACAACCTGATTCTGGTCAAGCAGGTAATGATGGTTTCCATCAGCAATTCATCCTGTAAATAGCTAAACACACTGGCAAATTTCCATGTGAACAAAATGCAATCAACTGTTCAGCATAGAATCTCCTGGTTGAAAACGGCAGTAATGGTAGAAAATGGAAGTTTTATTTAGCTACCCACAGTAAGCAGACTTACACCAGGCACTGCAACTGTTGTTTTTTCATAATTTTAAACTACCTCACCAATATACCATATAAGCTTACGGTTCACTGAACTTGATCCAGACATAAAAGCTGTAACTGATCATCAACTGAATGAAATTAATGAAATTACTTTCACACTAAGCCTGACACTGGTTTAGATTTAAAATTCAATGTGAAATCCCACATATGAACTCCTTTTACATTCATTTTATTGTCAATATGATGAAAAAAACTCTTTGGAAAGAAGAATTTTCAGAATTGATTACAGTTCTTGTGAAAGGCTCTGCTATAACCAATCTGGAGTCCAAAAGTCCTTTTCCCACTTTCCCTTCAAAAACTAGGTGCAGTTAGGGTCTGTGAGAGCACCAGCTCCCTAGGGACACCCTTCACAATATTCTTTCCCATCATCTCTGTCCATCAACTGGAGTATCACATCTAGGCATGGGAAAACAACTGGCTTCATCTCCATACAAATTCCAGCCCTCTTTGCTTGTAAAGCCAAAAAGGGTATAAACAGTGATGGGGAGTATGTCACACAGACACCTGTGGGACTAAGACCTCAGATTATTTCAGAGGTTCATGAACAGTTTCCTAAAATATCCTTTTTTGTCCTCCATTTCACTTTCTTACTCATTGGCCCAGAAATTTACACACAAGAAACAATCTAGAAGAGATCTGAATCTTAATAAGCAAGAGAAAGCACCGCTTTTCCTTAAGTTAGATCAATTTACAAAGACAAGATTTTCCTATCTGGTTGGGAAAGCATATGGTGAAAGCCACTACACTGGTTAAGGGCTAGAGGAAAAATAGCACTGAATATGCTACTCACAAGTAGCATATTTAGCATATCACAATGGTGATGCTGCCCAGGACAAAGAAATGTTCAGTGAAATCAGTATCTACAACAGCTGATACTGCCCACGTAGTTTAAAGATAAAAGACTCTGCTTTGCAAGGGGGTGCTTTGCAGCTGCACCTTCCCCAAAGCTCCTAAGACCTTCCAGGGATCTCTGTGATCTCTGCGTACCAACCTGTTCTAAGTGGCTCCACCAATGTGCCACACTACTCACCCTGCAGCATCTCTGTTGGGCTGAGGTTGGGAGCAGAGCACAAAGCGGCAATTGTGCTCTGTAAACTGGGCAGAAGTGGATGTCGTATCAGTTCTTCAGGGTCATGATGCAATTTGATCTGTCTGAAGAAATCTGCTGCAGTCAGCAGATTTTATGGGAGAGAGTCACACACAGATGGGGGAGTGCAGACAAAGCGTATTTCTCTGAAATGGAGAGCATATGGCATACCATTAAGCTACACTTAAATTACTAATGAGCTAAACAAAAGTTTTAAGTAGTGCATGATGTGTGCCTTTTAAAAGAACTGAAATGCTACAACCAAAGACAAATCACAGGATGTTTAATTTCTGCAGATCCAAAGCTGTCCAGACAAATGCTTAAACCATAATTACAACCAGAGGAAAACAAACAAACAAAAAAAGCCAAACAAGCACAGAAACTGTTCAAGTAAAAATGATAGATATGATGGAGAACTGGGCTTGCTAATACAAAGACAGAAAAATAATTAGTGCATTGCAGGCTACAGAACTTAAAGGAAAGCAAGATGGCTGAGTAACTGAGATTTTTGTAACTATATTATACCAGGCTTTAAAATTTACCAATCTTTAAGACCAGACGCATCTCCACTTATCCACTACCACGTAATTTTGCCTATGTGCACAAATCTTGAACAGTTTTCTTGCAATAACTAAGTCTGCGTTGTGGCTTAACCCCAGCCAACAACTAAGCCTCACATAGCCGCTTACTCACTCCCCCTCAGTGGGATGGGGGAGGGAATGGGAAGAATAAAAGTTAGAAACTTGTGGATTGACAAAAAGACAGTTTAATAGGTAAAACAAAACCCCCACACCCAAACACAGTAAAACAGGGAATTAATTCAATTCACTATTTCTCATGGGCAGGTGCAGTTTCAGCCATCTCCAAGAAAGCAGGGATCCATCAGGTATTGGGATGATGGATCAGGTGACTCAGGAAAACAAATGGCAACATCCCACCTTCCTCCCTTCTTTCCCCAGCTTTATATACAGAGCATGACACCATGTGGTGTGCGACATCCCTGTGGTCATTTCGGGTCACCTCTCCCAGCTGTGTCCCCTCCCAGATTCTTGTGCCCCCAAGCCCCTCACTGGTGGGGTGGTAAAAAAGGCCAAAAGGGCCTTGACACTGTGTAAGCACTGCTCAGTAGTATCAAAGAATAACTCTGTGTTATCAGCACTGTATCAGTCAGAGGTCCAAACCACAGAACCATAGGAACTACCAGGAAGAAAATTAACTCTATCCAATCCAAAACTAGCACAGTCTGCAGTCCCCTGAGTCTTTTACATACTGGTGTTACTTTTCAGAAACAGAGAGATGACATACCCTTTGTGCAGCTCTGGAGTCCTTAGCAATCCTGCATCTCCCTCAGATCCTGAGGAACAAGTCTCTCTGGACTTCTTTTCTCATTTGTTACAAAAACCCCTAACATTTTTTTTTCTGGCATCTTCCACATTTACTTTCACTACCACAAAAGAAGGTGGACTATGATCCTCTTCCGCACACTACTGAATTAGGAGAATTGAGGCTCAGAGGAAGATCAGTGTTTTACAGGTGGTGATAAGAAATCTAGATATCAATTTAATTAACATCAATAATAAGAAAAAAACCCCCACACTCAGATGAAAAAAAATTGTAGCTAGATGTAGCCATGCATTTGAAAAAGAGGTGCAGGTGTTGTGTTTTGGGACATTGCCAAAAGAGTATAATAATATTTCCCAACTGCTTACATTATTTTAAATAGAACACTATTCTTAAAACAAATTTTTGGACAGAAAAAATTTTTGTCTGTAGCCTGTATTTATATTTTACCTGTATTAAGCAGATTAGATCACAGTTGGCTCTTAATTTCAAGATATCCCACCCTTGCCTTTGTTGATTTGTGTTCACTTCGCCAGTGGTTAATAACAGATAAATAAATATAATAATATAAGCTGCCTGCCTAATACTAAATTTGGAGCTTGTCCCATTAAGTCTCCAGCTATTAGTTCTTGTTGTGTTTTTCTCTGCTAAATTAAGGAGCTCTTTTGTATCCATTTGTTTTGACCATGAAACATTTATACACTAATCAATTCACTTCTCAGTCTGCTCTAGTATAAAGAACAACTTGATCTGCCCTTTTCTCATTATACAGCTTTTCCTCTTCCCATTGAGTAATCAGTATTGGTTTCTTTTTCATACTCTAGATTTTTTTAATATCCTTTTAAAAAGTATGAAATGGAAATAATTTTCAGGTTCTGACTTGTACTCACACAGAAAATTATGTTACTGCTGCCATATGTTCTTCTACCCGTACTCCAAACTAAATGCTAACTTTCCTGTCACTGCAGGGACTCTCACACTGATACAATGTCCCCTCTAATCTCTTTTTAGAAATCACTGCTTTCCTTTCCCTGTTTATTTTGTTCTATGTTTCTGGACATATTACTTAGTTTCTTCTCATATTAAAAAGCATCTCATATAAACGGACTCTGTTGCTTAGTATTCCTGGTCTCTCTGAAGGACTGTTTCTTCTTCAATCTGGTAAAGCACCTCTCCAATACCCTTTCAAACGTTAGGAGCAGGAATTTAACACCCACTGCTGAATATATAAAATAGTAGTGAATTCAGTGTTGACCTTTGCATAGCCTCCTTTTAAACATATCTTCCTTCACTGACAACTTCTCACTAAATTGTATTTTTCAAAATCTGCCAATTATTCAGTGTTTTACTTATGTAACATTTCCTTCATTGAAAATATGAAGGATGTTTTCTGCTCCCATGCCAAGACTGGAGGAGTCAGTTTTAGCTGTTTCTTTTTGCCTTCCTTTATGGTGTGATGTATGAGGCACTTACTGGGGGACTATTCAGACATTTTCATCTAAGGAAATTTCTCCTCTTGTGCTGAAGTGGGACACAGCTGAAACTCAGCCTAAATCTTGCTCTCCTCCCATGCGCCAGCATGCGCTTGTGACAGCTCACCAAGTGTCCAAGGTCTAACTGCCTCCAAGTACAGGGACAAGGCTCCATGGTCTGAGTGGTCCCACTCAGTCCTCTGTCTCTGGTTTAATCCAGATTAAATCTGATTTAAACCAGATTCCTATAAACTGTCCTTACTTCTATATTTTTACCTAGTTTGTATAGCTGAAGAGGAAAGTGATATATGAGAAAACCATATGGCCACCCTGGCCACCAAAGACAAAATCATGCTCTGGCTTTCAAGGACTCTGTACACCCTCCCAGAGCAGACCCACGCCAGCACAAACGTGGGTCAGTGTGGGCTGCCGTGAAACCGCCACCCCAGGAGCTGTACTACACGAGAAAGCATCTACACGCACTGTGCTCAAGGCCTGGTGCATCCAACAGCCTAAAAGTGCTGCCTAGTCATAGCTAAACATCTGTAAAAGTAAACGTGACCAATTGTAACTTCATCTGTGGAGAAAGTCATAGTAAGCTGGGCTCCTGTCTGTCTTCCACTGGGATCTTCCAATAACATCAAGTGCAAACATGTTGAAAGGCTTTCCTTATTTTTCAGACCCAAATCTGAGTGATCCTATCCAGCCTGTCACCAGCATACAAGAAACACCAGGAACAAAACTGACACCTTGCCTGCCAGCAGTCTCCAAGGTCATTCCAGAGGGCTGTCAGTCCCAGTGAAAATTAGTGCAGTTACAGTCACACCCATTTCATCAATCTTGGATATCACTAAGTTGTAGATAGGGATCCTCCATCTGAGCTACAAGAACAAACCAAAACCAAGTAAATGTACACAGCAACTTTTTAGTAGATAGATATTAGAGGTAGACTCTGTCCTTCTAGCAACTTCCCAGAATAGCTCTATCTCTGGATTTGGGAAACATGCCCAATCCCCAACCTTTTAAGCATCTTGCTTGATTACCTGTCAGCTATCCATTAAGTCTTGTACAATGTGAGCACAAACACCACGTGAATGGTATAGTTACATAAACACTTCTCTGGCAGCAAAGCTGGATCAAGAAGTTCCCCCACTGCTCAGTCCAGCTTCAGCATTTCTTCACTGTACCAGCCCAACTCTCTGAGGTGCTGTGTTCTCAGTGAGACTGCTGAAGGGACCAGAGTAAAAAACAAAACAGAAAAACTTCCTACATTGCAGTCTCTTCCTCTCCAGAAAAAGAAAAGTACAGGGAGGTCAGGCAGAATAGAAATAAAAATTTGTGAAAGCTTTTCCAATTATTAAAAGGGCAGAAAATAAGACTTTGTCATCTTTACCAAGAACTCACACTTGTGACTGCTCATAGGGAAGCACATCTCAAGAGAAGAAACCCTTCACCCACCTGTGCTAAAGCAGCCAGAAGACCTGCCAGAGACAGCCTAGAAGACAGCATGCATTCAAACTGTAACAAAGCTACAATTTAACATTCGGGGCAATTCAGTCTGAGATTTATCTTCGGTTTTCCTCAGCAAAAAAAGGAAACAACTACAGTTACAGACTGGTAGCATGATTGAATTATTAGGGCAACAGCCTGGATGAGAGAAGAGCTCCCAAGCTGTTCCCAGAGACACGACTGGCTCTGCTGACACAAGGCAACCAGGAACAACAGACAACAAAACCAAGAAGAGTGATGTGGCTTGGTTTCACTGCACTGAAATTCCCACTTGGAAAGTCTCTTCCCGAAGTCAGATAGACTTAACCCAGTTTAAAGTAGGGAAAGTGAACTGAATGAAGAATCCTTGAATTCAGAATAAATCCCCAGGTGGTTTTCATTCTGTTTACATGAAGACAGGAGTAAAGGAGTTGCTGGATCTTTTCATTTCATGCAGTCCCATCAAAATTCCCTGCTGCACTGTTAAAGTAAGGTCAAAGATTTGTGACCCCCACTGCTCTGCAACTTCTAGAAATGTGCTCAATATTTATCCCAAATTTATTCACAGCCAATTTATTCCATTTTGACTTCATAACAACACTGCCCTTTTGTTTAAATGGCTCTTCTCCTGCTCTGCTCCCTGTATTCTAGGCAATATCTTATCTTCTTGCAGTCATGATTTTGCTGGATAAACAAGTCAACCTTTTTAATTTTTCATTTGAAAGGAGAATACCTTTTCACAGAACTTTTTTCAATAGTCTCTCCTCTCCGGCTGTAATTAGAGCTGAACTTCCTGTGCCTGGATGACTAGCACTGCACACAGTATTTCAGACATTATTTCACTGTTGCCCTGGAGGAGAAATCAATTTAAAATATTAATTTAAATTTATACATTTAATTATCCCTTTAATATCTACAACAAGAAATTTTAAAACTGTCATTTTTATAGCTCATACATCAGTATTTTGACATAAACCTGGTAAAATTAAGACTTGAGAATATTCTCCCTCATGCTGCGTTCTGAGACAACATGATCTGTATTGGAGACTAATGAAAATATCTCTCTCTATATTTTTGTTATGTCAGGATTAAATAATTCATACCACATACCTTAAATAATATAACCAACAAAGAAATAACATGCTTTTTACTCTCAATAATATTTTCTAAACATCCAATACCAAGTTACATGTAGGTTACAAAGAATTGTATCTGTTTTCCAGAAACTGAAAACCTGTGCTAACAACCTTAGGGGTTATGGAATACAAGATTCTTTAGCAGCCTTTAAAGTGCACTTAATTTTATTTCTATATTTAATTATTTCTTTTCAAGATTTTTACTAGGCTCTCAAATGGTTTGGATTTTTTTTTCCTTATTAAAGTGATAAAATGAGTCAACTGTTAGCACTTTAAATTTTGTTAAGTAGCCCCAGGATGGTGGCAACGATTATGCAAAGTTTAATGGCTTTTTAATCTTCTTGACTGCTATGAATGTAACCTGCACCTGTCATCTAAGAAACAATCTTATAGAATTTTTGCAATGGAACAGGGTTTTACTACTATGAGTAGGCATGTGTGTTTGATGGTTTTTTGTTTGGTTTTTGTTGGTTTTGGCTTGGTTTGGTTGTGGGTTTTTTTTCTAATATTCTGTTTTGGGTTTTTCACAGTAAGACCTCTGGCTTCATATGGCAGATGGGTGTGTATCTTCAGCTGACATAGCACCTTGTGAGAAAGCAAGGTTTAAGAAAGTTTAAGAAAGAAAGGAAGTACTATTATGACTTATAAGACTATGAACCTAGAAAAACTACTGAAAAAGTACTTCGATAGGAAAAAACATGTACCAGTTTAGCTGAACATTAATTCCATTCCTATGTGACTTGGTTACCTTTTGAAATTCGAGATGCTGAACCACAGGGCTGCTATTTTGAAATTGTCAGAGCAACTTCTGTTCACAGCCTCAATATTTTACAAATATTCATCACCAAAATGCGTGTGTGTAAAAATTACTACCCCATCACCACACAAACATTTTTCTCCCTCAAACAGAGGAAATGCAGGCAGGCTCCAAGAACAGCTAGGACTCCTGGAGTCTTGTCTAATGTGAAATCGTCTCCTCAGGAGGATATCTTTTTGCAATCAAAATTAAAGCATAAGCGACTTTCTTAACTCCAAATTCTTAGAAATTCATTTGTCTGAAGGACTGCTGGTCTCTTGAATTACCTGTAGGAACAGATATCTTCAGTCATCTAAGCCAGTGAAGGGGAAAGAAATAAAAAGGTATGCTCTTACAACGTACCTTCTGTGAGGGTATATATTTGTACTCACTTGTCTTATTTACAGCTCTGAGTGCATTCACTTGTACAATACAGTTGAGTAAGACTTGGCAGTTAAACAGTATCACAGCTTCAAAAAACATTTTTTTTTGTTTGCTTCTTCTGTCTTCTTGAAACAGATTTAGCCTGCTGGAAAGGGCACTGAAATTCATGTCTGTGAGCATTCTGAATAAGAAAAAACCCACTTCTGTCTCATTTCAATTTGTGCATTCTTTGCATGAAACAGGTAACAGAAGCTCTAATATTCCACAACGGTAGACTTTTTTTTCTACTTATTAGACAGCTCTATTTAAGCACCTGAACTCCAAAAGTCAATTTATACCACTGTCTTGGTTTGCAGCTGGGTTGAAATTTTAGGTCCAAATTTTGGTGGCCTTCCAGATATGCAACTATCTTACAAGTTAATGCCAGCTTTGATATGAGAATTGAGATAAAATGCTGGACTAGTGCCTTCAAACAATGGCCCTTCAGCTGAGGAAGCAGTGAAAATATTCCTACTCCCAACACAGTAATCATCTTCCATTTAGCAGACCAGAACTTTCACATCATTACTGAGTAGAAAATTCAAGCTACTGTTACTAAAAAGCAAATAGCACCAATGTAACCCCAAATATCTGTAGTTTCTCACACACTTAGAGAATGTAACCAGCAGTGGGCAAAGAAAAATACTATATTTCTTCCAAAAAGTAAGTGTACTTTACATATATATATGTGTATATATGTATATTTGAAATAAAGCTTTTTAAAAAATCTAAAAAGCTTTTTCCCCCTCCTCCTGTAAGCAGGACAAAGATTGTGTAAACTACCCCCTGTGCCATCAATCGTGGATGGAGAACAGGAATGCTGCTGACAGCAGTTGCTATTCTTTTGATACACCAGATACATGCCTCACATTCCTGTGGCAGCTGACACTACAATTAGTCCTTGTATGGCCAAGAGGGGGTGGGGAAGGAGGGAGTTCTTCTAGAGAACATTTGGTTTCCATGGATAAGCCGAGTTTCTCCTATGGCAGTATTGTCAGCCGTCGGAATCATGAAGCCCTTATACTCCGCTGTAATGCCGTTCATACGTACCTTTGCATATGAGTAGAGATTTCTGAGATGGGAACACTTAATGAGTTCCAACCATGTTTTGCGAATCTTCATGCCAGTAAAGATGCAGAAAAAAGTTCTCAGAGTCAAGTTACCTAGTACATGAATGATATGTCTACTGAAATTGGGAGGAGTTTTGCCTAGTAAGTTGTTGGGCTTTCTTTTCACAGTTTTTTTGTTTGTAGATTAATTCTGATAAGCATAGCAGAGAAGACTTGTGGGTTTATGAAATGCTTGATTTTGCATAAAGTAGTAGAATTTGCGTAAAGAAACAGTAGGTGTAAAGAAACCAATAAAACTTGACACGCATTTTACTCTTAACAAAAAAAGAGTCCAGTGATCACAATGATTTCATAATCTCCAATACTAATAAATAACTAATATTAGTAAATAATAATATTAATAAAAGTTCTGTCTGATCTCCAGTAACAAGAATTGAAAGTATGTCCATACCAAAGTGCTTTGTAGACTTTAAATACAGATAGAAACATATATACATATTTAAGACAAATCACAAACTACTTCAAACATTTTATGTTAAAGACAGAGAGATGAATGAAAATTCATGGTTTGGGTTTCATTTGTTGTTGTTGTTGTTTTGTTTTTCTTTTGTTTGGTTGGTTCTTTTGGGTTTGTGGTGGAGTTTTTTTTTTTGTTTTTTTGTTTTTTTTTTTTTTTTTTAAGTAGCTGAAATTTGCATTTTACCTTCAGATATTTCTATGGAATCATGATGAATGGACAATTTGTGCTTAGAGGTCAACATCTTTTCCATTCACCACAGTTAGAACAGAAGTAGGCTGAGGCAGAGCTGCCAAGACTGCTGTTTCCCCTGCAGGCTACACAATTTTTGCCCTTTTCAGAAGCCAAAAGGGAAGGCAGTGCATTCTATTGGTTTGCCTCCAGCTCACAGCTCAAGATGCATTGGGGGTTTAATGATTTGTATGCATTATGAAACAGCTTCATCACTGATATGTTTTAAATAAAAGTCATGTTCTACTTCCCTGACTTAAACTCGTAATTTGTTTATCCAAATCCAGATTTCCCAGAGGGTTTTGTAAGACTTTCCAAACAAATATTTCACTCGTTTTCCTCTTATTCCCGTATTTCTCATGCTATCCTATTCAAGACCGAAGTTTACTATGAGAACAACCAGAAGATACCTTTCTATCTAAGAGGAGAAAGAAACCATTTCAGCAGAATCCTTATCCTTCCAGTGCAAACCCAGACCCTATTATCACTCGGACTGTGAATAATCACACAGGGCTCTTAAATAATTTGATCTTCTCCTTTTATGTTTTCTGTTTTTAAGGCTGGAGGACAAACTAGGAAAAAACTAAAACTTACTTCCTCTTCTTCTCATTTGTACCCTTCCTACTGACCAAGAGGAGAGAGGGAACCATGGCTGAAATACAGCATGCAGGTTTTATTACTTCTCATCTGAATTCTTACTTGATATGTGATATATATCCTAGGTTCTCCTTAAGAAGATATGCTTATCTCCACACCACCCAAATACAGAAATGCACAGTAAAAGCTGGATTTTGGACTCTGTTCTCTAAACTCTCCCCCTTCAACACTAATATACTAAGCAAACATTACTACAGAGTTAGTATGATCAAATGGATAGAGCTGTAGGTTACATGTGAACAATCTGACATCAGAGTTGTGCTGTGCTGGTAGTGTGTTCCATCACTGACTAGTTTCTTTCAGGGGACCATTTTCCACCAAGATTTCCTTCTACCTGAGCATCTTAAGGTGGCATGAAATCAGTGCTCTCTTCCTCCTTGTTTTAAACTTGATATTTGTTGAAAGATTTAAAGAGCTGTCTTAGGAAGCTGAAAAGGATTTTCAGAAACACTGTACACAAGTGTAGAAAAGTCAGAGCCCAGTGACCTGCCCAGAAAACCAGTGGCCGACCTAGAAGGCACCTCCTCATTCCCATACTCCAGCAGTGACTCAGCCTGTGTAACCAGATTCCGCAGACTGAGCAGCAGAATTGGTATGAATTTTACCTGCGGAAAGAAAACACTTTGTGGTTGAAGCCCTGGGAGCTGCCCAGCGGCACCAGCCAGCCTGATCCCAGGTCTCCTCCTCGGGAAGAGCTCACTAGAGGGAGCACTCACACTGCTGCCTCGGGTCACCAGCACGGCAACCTCATGAAGGAGCCTGCCTCGGATTTTAAAGTCTCCCCAACTGCTGAGAGTGAAATGAAATTAATAAATCCTAATGAATACACATAAAATTCACCATTTCAATGTCCTAGGGAGGGTTTTTCTTTAAAGAAATGTAGTTTTAGAACAAAGTCTGATTGTTCTGATGAGAAAAATACAATACTAATAAAAATATGAACTTGTTAATGAATAAATCCCGTCTGCCTTTCCAGAAAACTCAGAGGTAGTTTTTCCAACCCTCCTCATGTTCAACATTTGCAGTGGGATAATAAAATAATCTCATTACCATATGGTCTGAGGAAAGAAGAGAAACCAGGGAATCTTGGCCGACTGTGAAAAGAGGGCTTGATTTTCCCCCCATCTTTCATCAGTTTATTTTCCTAATCCTGTACTGCTGAGAGATTCTGCTGTAAACAATTGCACAGCCAAATGATCCAATACCATCACCAGGTTCTGTTGGGCAGCAGCAGCTCTTCTGGAAGTGACTGCTGTAAGCACAGTCTGAAGTCATGAAAAGAAGAGATTGTGCTATGCAACAGCCATTCTCTGCTGTTCTTCGTACCCAAAATTCTTAAACAGGCCAGTGATGCATATTCACGCTATTTTTCCAGAGATGTATGCCAGTGTGTTGTTGATTTGCGTTCTACTTATTTTTTCAACTAGGAACTTTGCATGGTTAGCACACAAGTCACATGAGCCTGATGATGGTGACAGTTCTCTGTGGTCTAAAACAGTCCTTTAAAGTATGAGGTGCACATCAACTACTTCAGTCTTCATATTTGCACATCCACTCTCTCAGTTTCCTCCATCCAGCGGCAGGTGCTGGGTAGTTCCCTTGCTTTGCCTGCTGGTATCTGCACCTGAAGCACGACCCAGTCTCCGCTCCTGATTTCTCTCCTACCCTCTTCTCTTCATCTCCTCACACCCTCCCTTTGCTTTTGCTTTACAAATAGTCTTGCAAGAAGACTGGAAATGTCCTTCTAGACCCATTTGCAGCCCCCCTGTTGAAACTACCCTTGTTTCTCCCCTCACTCTGCATTCTTCACAGGCCGATTGCTTTCACTATCTGTTTCACTGGCACAGTTCTACAGGCACTCCTGCATGAAGGAATTTCTTTCCTAATCCTTATGTGGTGTCTGTCCCACTCCTAATTCAAAGCAGACAGAAGACAGGTCTCCTCAGGAGAAAGGCCAAAGTCCCACTTAGTTAGTCCTGCAAGCAAATACATGGAAAGGTTTACTGATCATTTCAGAAATGTCAGGAGGTTAACAGCAATCAGCTCTATTTCTGTAGGCATGTAAGAAAACATCACACATCGTGTGTTGTTGGGAAAGAAAGGGAGAAAAGAAGAAAAGACTTTGGAAAGGACTAAAACTTATTCCTTTGTCCTAAAGGGTCACAGAGAAATATCAAGGCAGTCACCACAGCCTGTAAATCCCAGTAAACTCAACGTTGCCAAAGAGACAACCTTTAAAAAGAAACTACTGTAGCCCTCTCTAGTGGAGTGCACCGTTCCAGCCCTGTCAGATTGTTGTAGGTCATGAGCTGAACATATTGAGGGTTTATTTCTCTAATAAAGGGAGTAAGTCACTTTTCCTGCAACTGGATTAAAGTGATCTTCCAGCAGCTGCCGCGAAGACCTGGCTTGGTGGTGGTACTCGGAATCTTTCCCCTCTGCTGCTCAGCAGCTCTAGCAGGCTCATGAAACATCTTTTTCCAAACAAATGCAGATAAACAATTTATAAAAATACCAAAGCCCAGTCAGTACAAAAAAGAAAGACAATGTTTTTAAAAACTGATGAGGTTTTCTCTACATGTATTTTCTCACTCTTTTTTTCACTGGTTCTCTGACATTTTTAAATTGTCTATAGTGACAAACCTTCATTCTAAACAGATCAATCCAATCTGAATGTGATTTAAGAATCAATATGGCTTGGGAAAAATTAAACCCATTTCTCTCTTGAGTCTTCTGAGGGCTCTTAAAATGCCAAATATTTTTCCCATTAACTTTACCATAGCCAACCTACTAAATAACTGGAAGATGCTTCTTAATTTTTTTAAGCATTTCTCTGAATTAGTGAAAGATTGATCTTTGAAGAGCATTGGCTGCTAAGGGAACCTGACAAGCTACCTACAAAGACATGACACAGGGATTTGTGAGACATCTTTATCCAAGTAATTCTTGGTCTTCCACTTCTAGTGTTGCACACTCCAAGATGTGACAGATGAGAGACCTTTCTGTGGCAAAGATCTCACTTTAACTATCACTGCAGGGAAAGTAAGATGACCTTCTAAATCAAGACAGAAGCAAATCACTGAAGAGTGAAACAGAATTTCTCAAGTTCCCCTGAAATTCTTTGTCTGCTCCCTTACCACTTGCACAACTCTTGTCAGTTTTGGTAACTCCAGAAATATTTGTTTCAAGTGCATCAGCTACTGAGCTGGCAGCATTTGCTGAGACACTTCCCTGGAGATTCCCATTCAAAAGTATGATAGCTTATTGCAAGCCAAGAAGAGAACATGAGACATCACCATAATTTTAAGAGAGAACTGGATAAGATATCGCACAGTTTGGTCTTCATGAAAAGACGGTCTAAATAGTTATGTGATATTACTTAAAGACTTTGAGGAAAGACTACTTTGTCTGCTAGAATGAAAATTTTGAATCAAAGCTTCTTGGGAAACTAAACAGGAGAAGCCAAAGAAGTAAGTGAAGATTTTTATTTAAAAACAAACCAAATCAAACCAAAACCAGCACTAATAATCAGACACAACTAGGCCACAATCCAAAATGGGAAACAGAATATTTTCCTCCAGCATATGTAATTCCACCTCCAGAAATGAGATAATGTAATACTTCTACCCTTAGTAAATTGTTTCAGGCACAACATCAAGAATATCCAGCTTCATCTCTGCAGGTTGTTATGAGGTACAGTATTTCCCTAGTAAGAGATACCTTAGCAAGCAACTTTCACTGTCTCAAATCTTTGCAGCAACTCCAATTCAGTAAAAGGTGAAAGGCCATTTGAAAGGCCAGACTCACATAGTCGCCATCTGTTGATTCCTGTCCTCAGCTGAAAATGGATATTGACCTTCCCATTCCAGCATGTGCAGGTATACATGATAATACCTTTGATAAACACCAAAAGCACCACTTTGTTTGAGAGCAAAGTTGGTTCGTGTTGGGAGGGAGATAAAAGGAGAAATACCTTAGGAAGTTATTTTACTCCTAGTCCATTAGTGAAAGGTCTTGATAATCTACCACATGAGCACTATTTGGACCATTGACATGCCTTTAATTACACTTTTCATAACTGGAGTTACTGCTATAATAAAAGGGCAAACTTTTGATTTGGTTTGCTTGAAAAAATGAGGGTTCTATTAAAATTGAATCTCAAATATCAGGCTTTATTTTGATAAGGTCATATCTTTTCAGACTGATTTTATGCAGTGCAGATATGTTTTCAGTAAGGGAATGGTTCTTCCCAGGGCAAATGTTGCTATGATGGGAGTAGAGAAGGTACCACTTCACTAAATCTGGACATGGGCAGCTGTACATTGCTGTCTGTCTCAGTCTCTTTTGCATTCAAGGTGGTTACTCTGGTAGTGTTTGGACTGTTTTTGCTCAGTGTGTAATGCCTGGCCAGGTTCTTTGTTAAATTCAGAACAAACTAGCACATTTGAGTCACTTCCACACTCTCTGAGTCAGAGAGAGACACTATTATCACATCTGACCACCTCAAGACATTTCCAATCTCACCCTATAGTTTCTGCCCTTCTGCCAGAGTTTATTTTGCTGAAAGACATCAACATTAAATTAAAAGAAGCAGCAAAGAAAATCCCTTGTCTCAGAAATGTGTTTGGGGCCAGCTAAATGCACATAGGAAGGAGGGGGAAGCAGAGCTAGTCAGGAAGTTTATCATAAATAGATTTCTTCAAAAAAAAAAAGCTTTCATAACCAAGGGACTATGCCTGTGCATATTTTTTTACTGGAAGTATATATACACCAGATTTCCCATTCCTAAAGTAAAAGCTGATTAAGACATTAACAATATAAATGTGAAAAGGAAGTGCGTATGGTGGAAAACTGAAACTATTAAAAGATTATTGAAATTCAACTTTTGCATGATCAAGTCACATCCTTTTCTCCCTTCAAAATACATGCAAACACACAGTCTGTTTAACAACAGTTTCAAAGATCTGAAGTTTGTCTTCCTCTCTGGTCAAGTAGCCACTCTGAGAGTCTCTATACCTGACTGTTTAGCAAAAAAAATCAGCCTTCGTTCTGAAGTAAAGCACTGTAAGGCTAAAGATGACTCAGCTTCAGTGTTAGGCCTGGGGACTCCTCATCTGCCTCAGCCAGGGACAAGAAGTACCTCCCAGTTACAGACTGACTTGAACTATGGAGTCAGCCATGACCAGCATTGACCACTGCAATAGATACAGCTTAGATTCCAGAGAACACAGAAAAACTCTTTTCAAAGTGCAAATGTATCTCATTAAATACAATGATACATTTAATAGAAGGCCTGTCCACAGAATGAAGCTCTTGAGAAAATTTTATGGTAAATAGGGATCTAAAAAAGACAGAAACCCCTAACAGTATAACTGTAGAAAGTAAAAAAAAAAAAAAAACAAAAACCAACAACCAAAAAACAACCCACAACAAAACAAAAAAAAAATAGTTGAAACAATGTTAGTGAGAAGCTGTGAATTTCACATCCTTGAAAATTCAGTTTGACAAACTTTTTGTTCAAATTAAAGATTTTTAGGTGCCAGACCAGAAAACATAAGACATCTGAATCATTTATCTAATTGTACTTTGTCAGCTTTTAATAGGAGACTGGAGACTTCAGTAACAAATTGTGATACAGACCCAACATTTTTAATTCTACTCTTTTCTCCTACCCAGTTCCAACAATTCTGCTTTACAAGCACCTGTGCTGGTCCAGTAGCCATCAACAGAGCAGCTGGCAAGAAGATACTTGACATAGACTTCTTCATATGTAAAGAGCCTTCCACATCTGGTCACTGTGCCTACAGCGATGTGTTTTCAGTGCAACACTCGGTTGCAGATTTTCTCTGTGAATCTGAGAAAACTGCTGAGCGTTTTCTGTACGTTCATTTCCCATCTGTGTAATGGTAAAAAGATTGCTTTTGCTTAGGAAAGGTGCCCTGGGAACATGCAAGGTAAAGGATGAAGTGTGCATGTACTCTACCAGAAAAGACTGTGCCAGAAAGAGAAAGCAAATCTGAAACTACTCACAGATCTATAAATTACTAACTCATAATATTTAGGCAAGGGCTGGGAGCCACAAGCCATTCGCCACTTTTTCTAATTTGTGTTTTCGGAGAGCAGGGGAATGAATTTGTGGCTGACAGGAGCCCACCCAGAGACCTTAGGCTCCTCAGCCACACCCCCTGGGTGGAGCAAAATTTAGTAAAAATACATCAGTGATATCAGTGACACAATCACGAGGGCAGTCAGACATCATCAGGTCACATCAATACCTAGATACTAGAAAAGGAATTTTAGGAAGTGTTTTTTTTGTTTTCTGTATTATCTGTCAGGTTACAGCAACAGCCACTTTGTAGAATTGTAAGACCAGACAACAAATACTGTCCTAGTAGAAACATCTACAGTGAAGGTTGTACAAAGGAAATAACTTGGTCCAAATCTGTCGGGCCATCTTCAGTGTTCCAGGTTTTGCAGCACCAGTGTCTTCACACAGGAGTTCTCTGTAACTGCCCCTTTTCTCCCTTCCATGCACTGTCCTGGGTTTTCCTCCTCTCTGGTGGTGGTGCTTAACTTATCCGCCCTGCAAACACTCTTGTATTAACCCTTCCTTATTCCTCCCTCCCCAGTTTTTCCTTGCTGCTGTGACATTTTCTCCATTAATTGCCAGAAAAATCAGTCCATGAAGGATGTCAATTGTGTGTGAAGGTATAGGGTTTTTCTAAGAAATATAAAAACTAATCTGACAGGTGCACAGTTTTACCAATTGCCTCCGTTATCCCACTTCCCTCTTTTACCTCTTAGCTTTGGCATTTTACTTTGTCAACTCCACTTGTTGCCATCACGCCTGCTTAGGCTGTGAGCTCTTCAGAGTAGGAGACTTGTTTTTCTGTACTGCCAGATACCAGTGTAAAGTCCTTTAAAATAATGAAGATTTTTCTCAAGTCTCCCTTAATACATTGGTGATTTCAAAGTAGTTCCAAATGGGCAGGCAGACATTGGTGCTCTCAGCAAGGAGGTCAGGGAGTGAAAAGGCCCTAAACACTAGCTATTTTGATGCATTTGAGAATAGCCAGCATGAAATTGGTTTCATTCTCTTTTAAAGGATTAAAAAAAAAAAAAAAAGTTACTAACAGCAGCCAAACTCTGCTCCCATGAAAGTCAAAATCTTTGCCATTGATATTCATGCAAACAACTGCACAAATGTCAAGTCCTTTCCAAAGTTCTCTCCCACACACCTGGTTTATACTCAACACATGTATATATGTACCCTAATGACTGCACTCCAGCTAGCATTATTAATAAAAACAAAGTCACAGTAGAGACCAATATTTTTCACATAATTTTTATGATACTTATTTATTTGCTGTGCAGTCCTGTAAACATTGCAGTATTTCCCAGTGTGAAATAAAAGGAAAAAAAAAATATAAATGAAACATTAAAACATTAAATAAATGATGAACCAAGCAAAATACATTTTTAACTACTGAAATCAGAAAATCAGCTCTACATGTAAAGACATTAGCATTGCAATAGTGATGCATGAACTAATTAAACTCACCTTGTTATTTGTTCTGCAGCCCCACTCTCTGGCATTTCAAGGATCATGCCGATGCTTCTGAGATGCGTGTCAAAAGGCATGTGGCCACATATTCAAACCTGCTCAGTGCTAGTGAACAAATGGACATGAACTCAGTACCTGTACATGTTGAGTTAGCAGGAAAACAAACACATTCTCTACATTTAACACAACTGCAGTTATTGCATTTTCAGAGCAGGGCAGGTTTTGCATTAATGATGGGCAGAAAGTACCCCAGGGATGTGGAGGCTGCAGCAGCACTGACTGCTTACCAGGAGTGTTACCTCCCTGTTTGTTTCTTTCTTTCCAATGTCTCTTTTACTCTCAAGTTGATCTTACTTTTGAAGAGAAGCATCAGTCGCAGTGCAGAGTGCAATTCACTGTTTGGGGCAACAAGGAAATAGGACAACTCTCCCAAGCCAAGTTATTATACCTACAAATATAGCCCAGGGAAGAAATTTCTGCCTAGCCAACACACTGCTTACATGGCACTACTGCATATAGAAATATGGAGACTAAAGGAAAACAGGTAAGAGCCATTTGGGTGCCAGAGTTTCAAACACGGAGGTGGAGGTGGGATGAAAAAATTCACCCCAGGTGGTATTTGCATCCTGTAGTCAAATGGGGCTTCCCAAATTGAAAAGGTCTGCCTTTCCAACAGCATCTTAAATTGCAGACCACTTGAAAAGATACCTCAAGCTAAATACCCAAACGTGCTTTGAAGATCTGAGCTCTCAGCATGAGGGTTCAGAGGCAGGTGGGCGGGGTGCAGGTACCCTGAGAATTGGCAAGTAGGTAGAAAACACACCATCAGAGCAGAGGAAGACATTTTTTTACCACAAAAACCACTGAAAACCAAGAACAAAACACACCCCTCAAATGTCAGCTCTGCAGGACAGGTTTGTTCTTTGCTTTCCAGCAAGTGCCAATGCAACATTTAAACTTTGTGATTACTTTCCCTTTCCTTAGCCTAAGCTTTCAGGCAGCTGAGGTCTGACACTGTATTTTGGGCTTCCGGTGAGGGGGCAGACATTGCCCTTTGATAGCACCTGCTGGGAGAACATGACATACTCTCAAGTAATCTTTTCTAACAGGGATAAAATTACCTTTTGTGTAAAAGGTTTTCCCAGATTTATGCCTCAGTTTACCCAGTAAGGACAAACATGATTATCAGAACAGATCTAAAACCTGTTCAAACTAAGGAAGGACACCATCTTAGATCCTTACCTGCTCATCAAGAGTCACAGCAGGAAGCCTACAGAGGCTTTTGGTGAAGGCTCAGTGAGATATTTCAACTGTAACCTGTTAAATTTCAAAGTAGTGCAAGTAAGTGTGATATGCAAAGCCATGGGGTTTGTAACTCCTGTTAGCTTGCTATATAAACTTAAACTTCCCATCTATTTTTAAGACATGAGTGAAGATATTCAGCAAGGAATTAACTGCAGTGTAAAGGACTGGGTTTGAATGGAAAGAGTTCAGTATAAAACACCAGTCCCAGCCTCACTCAGATTAAAATTACACTGACCTTTCTGCTGCTTAATCAGCTCATTTTTCTGCATACAGGACTCATTCAAGAACCAGGATTTTATGAAAAGCAAAAATACATACGCAAGGCATATGATTAGGCTGCAGTAACTAATTACAAAAAAATTTCAAGACCTTTATTTTTCTGGTGGAGCTAGTGCTGAGGCAGAAGGAGGTTGCCTGCCTTCTGCCCCAGTGACAGAATGGCACAGTAATGCTCTGCTCTCTGGCAGAGTTGGCAGGATTTGCCAGGCAGCACGGTGCAGCTCCAGGTGCTGCTAGCCCTGCAGGTGAGCTGCTCCCTGCCCCTTCCACTCGCTCCCTATCCCTCACTTCCACTCTCTCCTCCACCCCCATACTGGCTGCCCTTCATGCTCTGCTCCTGCTTCCTCAGCCAGCCAATATGGTCAGGTATTTGTCATCTATCTGTCCACTTGCTTTTTTCTTTCAGAAAGGTCTATTAAAACTAACAAAAAAATTTGCAAAATATTTATATCTCAGGCCTACTCAGTGCTAAAATCTCTCTCTTCCTCTCAATTAGACATCCAAAACTCTTCTCATCTCTCGACTCCCCTCTCCCTAGCACAGCCTACGGTCTCCAGGCTTACAGAGGGAGCTGCTTTCAAATAAGGTTTTTGACATGATTTCTAAGCTAGCCAAAAGTGAGCAATACTGCCTTGACCCACAGCTCCACTGGGATCAGTGGGCCCCTGGGCACAGTAACTGGTTCATCATTAGACCTCTCCTCATCTTTCCACTCCTTTTGTCCTGGCCTTCCTAGTACCTAATTTCAAGTCAGATAGGTCAGTCTTATTTTTTAGAATATCATTAATTTTCATTGCAACAGAGTAGTTTTCGTTTTCAAAAGTATCTGTGGGCAGTCAGAAGAACCACAGACCATGACAGTCTGTGGAAACAATACCGGCTGTGGAGTACAAAACTTTGCTCCTACAGACACACGTGGCTGTGCATGGGAAGGAAAATGGAAGCGAGGGGACAATGGCCTTGAACAGGTAATTGCCAGAAATTTAGTGGGGTATAGAGTTAAAAGACAGTTTGGGTTTTGCCTTTTTTTTTTTTCTTTTCTCTTTATTGTAATGGCCCTTAATTGCTTCACTTCCTGAAAATCCTAAGACAGATGGGTGTCCCACAGGAACGCATCAATGAAGGGAAAACAAAGGCTTGTCTAGCTAAAAACAAAAAGCTTTCCTTCAGATCCCCCAGAGCAGTTCCTGGTCTGCTGGGGAAGAGGTAGCCAAGGAGAGTTTCACAGCAGTCCTTAATTGTGAAGTAGAAGTCAAAAAGTAAATTAAAAAGAAATAAAGAGAGACTTAATTTTAAGAATTTTTAATTCCTAATTTCTCTAGAGATTGTAAGGCATTTTCTGGGAGGCAGGGAATTATTAAGCTGTATATATGGTCACCACTTATAAAAACTACCAAACTCTTCTCTGTTTTTCTGTTTCCTCCCAAATTAGGAACCTACAAATACTTCAGCTTCCTCTGGATGCTTGGGATCATTCAGGTGCAGCATTCAAAATTCCTCACAATAAACTTGGATGAAGAGATATCACACACATTGTACATAGAGGCTTGCAAACTTGTGCAGTACCAGTCTATGGAACAGTGTGCAGAGTAATTTTTTTCATTGATAACCTTTTATATTACTGCAGGTTTTAACGCTCCCAAGTGCTAAGGGAATGTAAATCTAGCATCCTAAATTATTGCCTTATATGTGGAAACAGAGCCTCACAGTCTGCTTCTGGAGTACACTTTCATAATCAGTTAGGAAATTCATCTTCAGAATTAGAAAATGGAAGTTTAATCACCTGGCTATCCCAAAACAGAAAATAGTTTAAACATTAACAATGTATTGAAAAAAAAATCTCCCTTTTTTTTTTTCAAAACCATGTTTTTCCACATTTATACACAGTTAGCCACAAAAGGCTTGGGCCAAATCCTTTTTCTTGTACTGTTCCCTCTTTTCATTTTCCTAAAGCTGATGTGCCAAACCATGAGAGCCTCACTGCCTCCTCCAATAGATCTGCTGTTTTAAGATGTTACTGTTCCCACCTCTACTTCATGCTGCTTTTTCCCACTCCATCACTAAACCCGGACTAAAAAGGAGCACTCCTCAGTCACCCAAGCGCAAGGTCCTGCTCCTCCATCCCACAAGGCCTTTGGCATTGAGATGCCAAGCTCAGGACACAGACTCTGATCAGAAATGTCCTCTGCTTTGTCACCTGGCCATCAGAGACCCCTGTGCATTATTATCTTTGGGGGTTTAATTAGCTGTTTGCTATAAGGGCACATTCCATTCCCGGTGTAATCACCCAATGATTCTGCCTAGGAAGTCCCTTTCCTAGCTGACTCATGTGCTAATGACTCCAGTAAACTCAAGTTCTTCCTGAAATCTGGAGAATCCTGTTCTTGACTGAAGAACAACTGAATTTCACAGGGAATATATCAGAGGGTTGTGAAATAACCTGATACCATGAGTAAAAAAAAAATTTAAAAAAAAAACCCAGAAATGCATGCCCTTTTCACATTTCTCTAATCCAGTTTCAACCCTTAACACATTTACTTTTTCTAAGCTTACCATGTATTTGAACTGTAAAGGATACACAGCTCTTTTTGATGTTCTTATTCATGTCCCATTTGTGCTAAAAATCTAGGCAGTTGTTTTTTTGTTGTTTCTCACAGAGATCAGTTTCTCAATTCTTTTGAGTGGCAAAATTTCCATTTGTTTTGATCATTCAGGTTTTAATATAAAAGAATCACGTTAATTCCAGGTGGTTTTACACCTTTCAGTTCTGAACTCAGTGGATTTGTCTTCCCATTTAAGCTGCCCTCAAACTTTCTATTTCACTGTGAGGTCATATATCCCAGCTGGAGAAGTCATTCTAAACTGGCATTTGCTTTTTGTTTTTCAGATTCCTATGTAGAATTGCCTAGACAGCTAAACTTTGTTCAGTCTGTTTCTGAAACAGGAAGATGCAGATGTCGACAAATGGGTGAATCAGTCTCAGATTGCTCCGTACAGTGTTACATCAGGAGTAGGATGTTTTCCCTGAATGGCATATTGGTTTGGGTGTTTTCCAAGATGACAGAAGGACCAGCATTGTGGCTTACCCTATTATACTGCAACACCAACACCAGGGCTCTGCTAACGTGAGTTTAACTGTGAAGGTAGATCATTTGCCTAAAGCACAGCTTTTCATTGACACTTACTAAAATTGAAATAACCCATTTTCCACATACCTCAGGTTTGATATATAAAACTGTTGAGAATGTCAAAGTCCTGCTGACATTAAAGGTGAATCCACTCTGAACAAACACGGTACTACGCAGCATTAAAACACCCCGAGAACTCGTTTTTTAAGTGTCTCAAATTTGGTACCTGGAATAAGTGTAACCTGGTGACTGTACAGAGTGCCCTAGCTATATGTGTGTGAAAGAGAAGTGACTGCACCCACAGCAGGGGGCTGCTGCTTCAGGAAAAAACGTGAGGGGACCACTCATGTGTTTGCATGGAAACTCATACTGTGGAGAAAGCACCTGCTTTCCTAATCTTAATAAAATGGTGCAAACAGCAAAGAAGTTATTTGCACTTTGGACTCTTCACTAGGTCTGTCAGAAAGAAAGGACTTTTTGGTCTGATCTATTAAAGCACTGCCAGCTTTTAAGGTGAGGTGTAGAGTTCAGCCTACGCAGACGACAATTGTCCTTTGTCACCAGAGAGCTCAGAAGGAAAAATTATTACTCTCAGCTGAAAATTTAAGCTGAACTAGAATCATGCCACCAGAAAGAACTGTTTGCACAGTTCTGCTTTTATAGTTACTGTCTTGATATTTGGGAGAGAGAGTAATAGTGTGCCATGGCGTATAGAAGCCTTCTCCAATTTATCCACTTGACTTCTTACATCTTTTCTTCCCATTTGAACTCTTGTAACACTCTTAATCAAAGGTCACAGGAGACACTGATACGCATGGAAACTTTAGATATGGCAAGGCAAGGTTATCACACCTGATAAATCCAGGCTCTCTCTAATACTTCAGAATCACTCAGACGAGAGTCTCTGAACTTGGGGTCATTCCCATTTGTTTTTGAGCAAATTCTTATAGCTACATATGTTCATACCCCTACCTATATATACATTTGTATAAATTTATCCATAGATGTTTACTGTATCTATATCTATACATATATGCACATTTCAACTCAGTAAATGCTAGGCAGATTACAGCTACTCCCCAGTTAATTTTTTCAAGTGACTAAAAAGCCAGCCTTGAAAAGAAAAAAAATAAAATTAATGGTTCCCATTTCCAATCCAAATGAAAAAAATCTCTCCATTTTACACTGCAAACTGAATAATTCATTTTCAAAACAAAAACCTTTTCAAGTGTGTTTTGAAATGTTCATGGGAAAGACATCATATTTTATTCTGCCCCAGCTTTTGCTGTCTTGCTCAATATGACAAAAGTCACCAGCAAAAGAACAGGAATAAAATGTTGTCTCCTGGAGGATAAATCCTCTCACATCATTGCTGTGAGCCATCTGCCATGCATCTTACCCCTAACATCAGTATTAAGTGGCTGCAGGGAGCACTCAGCATCCCAGGCAGTTACCAACCTATTGGACTGACTTCTGGAAAATACTCTTCTAACAGCCCCTTGCTGGGGTAAATCTAGCGAGCATGGCTATGAATTTGGAAAAAAAGGTCATCAAGGGGTGTGTTTTTTACAGTGGTGCTATGGCCTTCAATTATGTTTAGCATGTGAATACATTACATTTACTACCTGAGGATTTTAAAATAATTTTAACTTTAGGGAAGCATTTAACTAATTTACAAAATGAGGCACAAAAAAGGTGAAAGAATCTACCTGGCTCTAGTAGACCTGCAGAAAGGAAAAAGCCACACGGATTTGTTTCCTTCACGCCCATGGTTCAGTATATAAACTCCTTCAGCCTCCACAGTGTTTTTACTTGGAAAGAGTCACATGATGCTCCCAAAAGCTGGGGATACTCTTAATGGTATTACCTAAGTTTAACAAAATTGGCCTAAAAAAAAATCACCTCTGCAAACACCTCTTACAAATGGTAAAACAAAACTCTCTCAAGATGAAACAGATAAATAATGGGAAAAAAAGAAGCTATTTCAGATCAAAATTGTGACGATGCCATGTCAACAGGGAAAATAATATAAAGCTTAAGAACGTGCAGTAACTTCTTGAGCATTTGTACCTTCTTTCCATGTCCCATCACACTTTAGCAGGCCCCATACTGCAGCCATTCTCATTAAAGCTTTTGTGTTTTTTGTAAGGCATTTCACATGTACTTTGCAGAGAAGTATATCTGCTTTTCTGTACAACACTATTTCGCCTCTGTCCTCTGTGTCCTCTTTCCTGATGCATCTTTTCCCCTCACATTTTATTTTCCCTTCCACCTCTTATTTTTGGGCTTGTTCTGGTTTGAATTACAAAGAAATGATAAATTCTACTCGGTGTTATTAATTCTTCTTGTACTCTGAGGTGCTGACCCCAGTGTAGCTGAAGGCTCTTTTCAGACCTAAATGGTGCATTTCTTCTAGTTAGACCTGTTGTCTCACATGTGTCCTTTAGTAACATGATCCTGGAGCAGAAAAGACATGAAGATCCACTGTGGGATATAGAAAAGACCACAACCTTACAAAGTGAGTTTCTTTCAATTGCCTTTGACTATGTGTGATTTTAGGGACACTTCTTCCTTCACAGGAGCACTGAGTGATGCGTAGGGTCTCACATTAAGCAAAGAAACACTCCCCAGTAACAAACATGAATTTGCCCTTTCTTCCTAAAAGTAAATGAAAAAACTCCAACAGATATTCACAGCAATACAAGAAGAATAAGGTTTTGATACTTACACATATAGATGCATGCATAGAGACACAAAATATGTAATCGTATTGAGAAGCACAGAAAGCATGTTACTAATCTCTGGCATGTTAACAACTGAGTTGCTGAGTTCATTTGTGCTGTCAAAATAAATAAACACATGAAAAGGTCCATGCAGGGGAATGCTTGATCCTGGAGAGCTACCTCCTTAAGGTGCAATGGGTTTATTTCCTTTTTTTTCTACATTTGCCCCCATTTTCTGGAAAAATAGAGGGGTTTACTGAGAAGAGCAGCCTGCTCATGCTATAATCTATGTCACTGGTTAATCATTTGCCTTCTGAGCATAAGGGAGTTTTCACTCTCCCCTGGCTCTAGCATCTTTGTTTTCTAAGGCAGCTGCTACTGCTTGAGGATAGTGCTCTTTGTCTCTTTTAATTTTACTTGTTTACCCTTTAAAAGTTTCATGCTCAAAAAAGGTTGAATGATGTAGTTTCAATTTAGCTCCTGTTCGGTTTCCTTGAAATCAACATCTCGATCCTCCATGCAATATAAAAAAAAAAAAAAAAAAAGGCCTCCCTCCTTGGGCTAGAAATAAGAGAATTGCTCAATGTGTGACAACCTTATCACTTCCCTCTCCTTTGACAATGAAGAAGGCATGTTAGTCGGTGGCTGAAAGACAGAAAACCATGACAAAATGTTTTACTTTCAAGTTCACAATACCTGACTACGTGGAACTGGGAATCAGTGGGTGAAAAAAACACTGTTAAATTTCTTATTTGCCGCCATTTGTTGTTGCTGCTGGAGGATGGCAGAGCTAATATGGTTAAGGGAAATTTGTTTTCAGTCTGCAGAACTTCGACTCAAGCAAGACACAAATCATGACACCAGCACTGGCCTCTATTCAATAACTGATGTGAAATTTGCAGTTCAGATTACTGTTTCTTGTCGTGTACAAATTCACGGAGGGGGTGAAGGAAAAAAAGCAAAGCAAAGCGAGAGAAGAGGAAAGGCTTAACTTTGTCGCAGGCTTACTATTGCTCTAGCAAACAGCAAAAAACTCCAAATGTTTCCATTACCTGTGGCTAGATTTCAAAGTAAAATTCACCATGGCATTTCCTGCGTTCAAAGGTCACCACTGGCTGACTCAAGCCACCACAAGCCATCTCTGTTACCTGTCCTTAGGATTTGTAAAATCAGAGCTTTGAAGTGAAGAATATGAAGATCTAAGCACAAACATAATTCAAGGCCCCCAGACAAAATGAAACTAACTGTGTTGGTGTAAGAGAGTGAGAAAACCTTTCTCCACCCCAAATTACTTCCTGATCTACTTAATATTGATTCAAATACTGTTAATACTTACATCGGTAGCTTTTGGATGCAGCGATGTTGACTCTCATTCAAAAACTCATTAAGAAGCCAGTAGATATCTCCATTTCAAGGAACAAGTAATGACATCAAGAAAATCTGTTAACTTGTCAAAGACAAAGCGTGCAAGACATGCAAGAACAGTGGCCTTCTTTAGTTCTCCGCAATGGAACACGACTCATTATATACTCCCTCTTCCTTGACACACATAAGCCTTTGTACTCTTGAAGGGAAAGGGCAACATGGGGCAGAAGGCAATACCTGCAGAAATAAATCAGGTAAAAGAGACAAGACAAGGTCACATGAGCAAAAAAAAACAAGACATGGTAATATGAGCATATTTATTTAATGTACATGTATTTTAACCAGCTAGTAGTTAGCCCTAAATTCAAAGATGGAGCGGACAATGCTTATGAGCACATGCATAATACCTTCTGTCAAACTGAGCTCCGCTGCAGAAGGTGGTGGCAATCATGATCTCTTGGAACCACTTAACGTGAAAGGTAGAAATGCGATATAAAGATGAAAATAATACAGGGCACTAGTTCCCACACCCAACCAAAAAGTTATGTCAGGTGCACTGGCAATGAATACTATAGTGATATAATTCCCAATGTAAATCACAATTGATATTAAAAAAGAAAAGAAATGGAAAAAAAAGAAAAAGAACTAAAAGATTTAAGCTTTCATACATGCTAGTAACTTTTACATGTCTTCTGTGTACAAGTGTATATAGATATAAATATATGTGCAAGCTTAACATGTGTGCACTAATATATAAATACCCAAAATATCACAAAATCGAGGTAGATAAAAACCCTCTTTCAAAAGTGAAAGCACAAGCTTCTTGTAGTCTACAGAATAAAACATGGAGGAGAAAAAAACAAGTTACAGTTGGGAAAACTGGCCTGCTGTGCATACCATTCTGTGTGACACAAGATCTACGTGTCCATGGCTGAGACTCATGCTTCTAAGTGCATGTGTAAAACAGCTCAGACTAAATCTCTGTACATGTGCTTGGACAGACAGTGGAGCTGAGCCAGCAACAGTCTCGTTCTGTGGTAGGATGAGCTGGTACAACTGTATTGCCAGTGTGGGAAAGGCCTCCAGATCTTTGTAACTCTCTGACAGTGGCTTAACTGATTCCACTGTGGTAGGCAAACAGCAGTGAGCTTTCTGCGCTGTTTTTATTCCTGGTGTTCTCCAATAAATTCATTGAACTTTTCCTGAAGGAGATAAAAAATCCTCTTGGAATGCATTTTAAGAAAACCTGTTTGACCTTTCTTTTACTCCAGGGTCATAAACAGCTCTGATGCTCAGAGAGGGCTGCAACCTTCAGGACAGTTCAATCAGCAAGGAGATGACTTCTACTTTCCGTATATGCAAAACGGGATGTCTGAGCATGCCTTTTAATTGCTTCCTTTTGACTGAATGCCTCTGATAATATTTTCACACAATAGGCTAAAATACAGTTACTGTGAAATCAGATGTTGACTTTTTCTGTTTGTGATAAGGTTTTTCTCGATTTGAAATACGTAGACAAAAGAAGTTCCTTGAAGCAGAACTGCTCTCCTCATCAGTAAATTTGCCTGAGTTGCCATAAGCAAGCTCAGTTTATTGGTTCACCAGTTTTTGACAAGATTATAAAGCAGCCATTTGCAGAACCACTGGAGAGTCCCACTGGCAAAGTACCATCCTATTACTTTGAGGCAGCTGAGGTAAACCAGGCAAACTTGGAGGCTTATATCCTTCTATGGCAATGTTTTTATAAATCAGAAATTAATGTGTACCATTCCTCCACAATCTGGACCTGGCTTATTACAGCTTCTCCACATCTAAGCCATAATAGAGGTATAGAGGTGTCACGATGTATTGCTCTTGTGCAGAAGCCACACAGGGAGTTTTCAGGGCTGTCCTAACCAAAATTTATTACTGAAAAGATGCTCTAAAAGTTATAACTCGAGTGTGCCTCCCCCATAGGGACAGGGGAGCAAAGGCTAAGGGAAGTAACTGGAGAAATTAGAAGTCCTCAGGAAACAGAAGAGGAGGATGCAGAAGAGTGAGGGTTGTAGCATGATCAGATATCTATACATTGCTGATAAACAAAATTTGTCTTTCGTGCCTCATTCAGACTCAAAAAATCAGACTAGGTAACTACTAGCAGCCAAAGCAGTGCCCATCATGTAACTCTTCAAGTTTTCTTTATGATGCTTATAGACTAGGAACCCAACAAATTTGAACCTGCTAGCTGGAAACCCCATATGAGCATCTCAAATTACCATTTTTTACAATACAGCTGAGGAGATTTTAACTGCAAGCTCTCCTTGAGATGGAATGACTTACTTTTCTTGCAGAGGCTCAAACACTTATTAAGAGAAGACCATTTAATTTTTTCTTGGTAGGGTTAATTTTCTGCTGCTTTAGCTCCTTGAGTTATCTTCCCAAAGTCCAGCCCACCATTAGTGCCAGCATAAGGAAAGAAATGTGAGTCTCTGGTGGAAATGAAAATGAATTTGTTTCTCCAGAAAAGCCCCTTGAGCTCAGTGACACCTGCAAAGGCCCCATCACACTCCTCTAGGGCTCACCGGAGCTGACATGGGTGCATTCCGCCATCCTCCCTCGCACAATAGCTCTGTACCGGGATAGCTGTTTCCATTTCAAGGTGGTGATGCTGTTTTGGGGAGCCAAACCCTCTGCTGCCTATCTCAGTAAAGGACTTGAACTGCTGTGCCTCACAGGAAGGGACTTCTTCTCCTGCCCCCCACCCCTCCCACCTGCACATACATGTGTGCTGGAAGAAGACTCAGCCCCAAGTTCCACAATTCATCAGGAAAAATGAAACCAAAATGTACAGAGCTGAGGGAACACAAACTTCGAGATTTTTTCTTCTAATGAACTGCCACAATGCACATATTTGGAATGTAGGCCAAGACTTCATATTTTTTTAAAAAATTGACTAATGGGAACTGCTGATGACGAGTGCATTGCTGGTTTAGTTTTGCAGCTAGGCACCTAAATACAAAGAGACCTCAGAAATACAGTTTTGGCAAGGATGAGCATATGATTTCAGATTGCTCCTTGCTGCCAAAATATATCACAAAAATGAATCACATTTGCGAAGTAAGAGTTAATATAATTGTTGGGCCCTGGTCTAGTCTGAGGCTTTCTTTCACAGGGCTTATCTGAGCTACATAATTTTTTTATTTATACTAGAACCCCCCAAATTATGTCTCCTGTTGCATGCACACTGTAACCTTGCTAAGGAAAGTTATTAATAAAAGTGTTTACTGTTTTAACCCTGAGTGACCAAATCCAATTTTATGCCCTGTACCGAGTGTTCCTCTGAATGATTCAAGAAAAAATAATGTTATTTAGCCTGAGGCTGAGAAGCAACAAGAGAATTAGCATGCATGTCACTGTGTTCAAATCCCTATGAAAGTTGACAATTCTATTTGCAAGTATAATTCCAGACTGTCCAGGGAGATGACAGACAAGCAGGTGCAGACTAGCCTGAAAAGGAAGCTGCTCTAAGGCAGCACATGTAACACAAGCAGAGTGGATCTCCCCACTTCCCTGGAAAGATTTTAAGGACATGCTTTAATGAATTGTTTGACACAAACCTGAGTATATTAAAGAAGAGAGGCGACAGAAGGCAAGCAAAGTATTAGTCTGCGCATCCTTTCCAAGCCTTCTGTTTGCCAAGGCAGCAATAGCCTTGTCTGCTGTGGAAAACTGGGGAACCGAACATTCACATTACAAAGCAATGAAAGAAGTGCACTTACTATAATAATTCAGGGAAAACACTGATGGTACTGGAATTCACTAGCAAGGAACAGCTTTTGTAGCTGGCTAAATGCAGGAGGGAGGCTTGACAGAGGCTATTTTGGCAGAAAAACTAGATGTTATGTTCAGTGTATTCTGAACAAGTACTTGGCACAAAAAGTGAACTCAGTTGAATGTATTCAAGGAGCAACAAGCTGTGAAATGTGTGTTTAGCTTGGTAGATTGGCAACAGTAGCTTCAGTCAAAGAAAGGACCACCTAGTTTCTTCTGGTTGGAGGTCTTGCCTACTACATTTTGTCACAGACAGATTATATACAGTTCATATAATTGTTTTTTATTCCCCTGTAATTTGCCTATTCATAAAGGCAGGGCTGACTTTCCAATGAAGCATTTATATTACTCAGAAATTAATTAACTTGGTAAACCTCGTTAAAAATTGTCCCTACAGAACAGGTATGTTTTTTGCTCAGTCATCTATGTAGCATTGGTTTTAACCCCTGACACAGTCAAGGCCATGGCCACGGTGGTTAAAATTGCCTCAGCTGTCCCTAGCACGTTACTGCTGAAGATCAGGGAGCCAAGTAGGAAGAATACTTTACACACCAATTGCTTGCAGTGAAAGTCGCCTCTAAGGAAGAGACAATACAGATCTTGTTGAGTTTTATCCAACAGTCTGATTTGTTGGGCTACCAGTAGCTAATGGAACAAATTATACCTGAGAGCAAATAGTAGCTCCAGGCTGTGGCTCACAAGCAAGCTGAGTGTAGCCATATATTGCTGTGAGACTCGAGGAGCTCATGTCTGTACAATGTACAGCCTGTCTAGCACTGGGGCTGCCACCTGCACCTTTTTTAACTCGGAAGTATACAGGGTGAAGGCAGCCTGATTTATGGAAATGAATAGAAATAGCTATGAGTTTTCCCCAGGACTAATCCTTAATGTTTTCTTATATATTAATAAAATAACATGTTGATTTCATTACCTTTTTACTCCTCTTTACATGAAAGGAAAAGCAGGTTTGTTTTGTGTGTGGGTTTTTTTTTTTCCCCACAAAAATCTCTATTGACTGTATTCATAGCAAAAGTTTGAGAAAATTATACTATTAAATTAATAAATAAAATAAGTCTGTCTTATTTAATGACATTATTTTTAAAAAGAATAGTTCCGGAGTTTGTTGTTGTTATGTGAAGAGGCTTCTTTTTCTTCAAAATTTTACCTCAAATTCTCCAATACTATCATTAAGTGTATTTCTTCTAGAGCTATCTATTGATCCTTAAAGATTAACTAAAGAAACTTACTACACTTACACTTTTGGGGCAGATACTCTTCTTCAAGATCATATATAACACTTGCCTACTGATAAGCAAGAATACTGTATTTAAAAATTACAGTCAATGAAATAAAATTTTGGATGTACCTCAACAAATTTGTACACAAATTTATTGTTTTAAATGATAATTTATTTCAAAAATTGTTAGGGGTTTTCCACTAATCAAGGAGGCAAAACTATTTTATGAAATGTAAAATATGACACAAAGTAGCACAAGCTTGAACTGTTCACTGGATTGCTTCTTAAATTTCTCTTCATGCAATGTTTTCTAAAATTTGTTTTACTATAATGATAATTTAGTCCTGTCTTCTCTACTCCACCAAGAAAGCCTGGAAATACTGGCATAAAATCTGATATTTAAAAAGAAAAAAACCCTGAAATGTCATTGGTATCCTTCCATTTACTCACTAGCTTCTTTTTGTGGGCACTTAATGGCTTCAAGTCCTAAGACATATCTGCGTGGCCACTTGATTTAAACATATGCCACAATTTCTCAATTCACTGCATGACCCTGACCCTTGACTCTAAGAAAAACACCTACTATTGAAAAAAATGTGATGCTATCATGGACTAGCAATGATCGATTAAGCACAGGCCTGAATTCTAATGAATTTCAAGTGACAGGCATCTCTTTTTAATGCAATTTAACACTTACTCTGCAGTACTTAGCAATATGAATCTGACGTCTGGATCAGGATGCCATTCATTCATACACCCCCAAATTTAACATCCAAATCTGTATTGACTTCCTCTGATAACCCTCTGGCTTTTTACTGTGTTTATAAGTCTGTTGGACACTTACTGACCTGCCCTACTACTAAATGCTTAGCACAGTTTATTCTGTTCTTGCACAATAGCAGTTGTTTATTCATTAGTTCTTTATTTACCAAGCTGATTACTAGAAGTGGATACACACAAGAGCCAGCCAAAGACAAACCAAACTAGGCACCATTAAAAATCAGTGCTGTTTACAGGTTTCTAATGAAAGAAAGCAAAAGAGTGCTTGCAACAGGAAGCATCTTGTCACTTAAAATACAATATATTAAGTGCAGGATTAGAACACAAACCCCACAAATTATTCAGCACAGTGCATCTTCCCAGGAATTCACTAGACTCCAGTACTATTGTCATGACCTCTTATGAAATTGAGTTATTTAGCACTCACAGCAGATTAAATGAGAACAGAAACTGCAAAAGTAGTTCACTAACAAAACCCCCATTCACTCCATTGAGCAGAAGTTCAGGTCCTTTATTTGAAATAGCTCAAATACAGTATTCAACCAAGAAGCAAACCCAGCCCTGATTGCCTTAAACAGCTGATGCATTACTTAAAATTGTCATGTTAAAGTCCTCCATGACCTGAGCCAACGGCCAAACTCACCCGTGGCGCAATTCCTTCGACTTCAATGGAGTTGTGCTGGCAACCACCTCAGCTGTACTTGGCCCACTGCCATTATTTATGCAAGGCTGTGCTGTGTGTCTTCTCTTGATAAATGCCAGCATTGTAGAGCTCCAAAAAATAAAGAAAAAAACACTCTTCAGTAATCACAAGACGAGACACACAGAGACACAAACTGCAGCACAGCAGATAAACAAGAATTTACAGCTGTGCTATACACCAGCACTTAGCAGAAGTTTTTTCTTGCATTTTAAAGAAAACTATAATGTCATAAATAGCATGAGCTTCTTTCTAGTAAACAGACTACAATTTGACTCTTTCATCTTCATTTTGAGTCACAATTTTTCAATTAAAAATAGAAGTGAGGCGAGACAGATACTGACTGACTTTCTGTGTAGACACCCGGCTCCTCAGTTTAGCAGACTTCAGGGAGTGTAGGACTTGCAAATACACTGCTACGTCTTTAAGTTTTGAAATATTTAGCATTGCTACATTGGGTATGAAGTAAAACAAAAACTTCACGACTCAGAGGAACATTATTATCAGTTTATATTCACATAACATGCCCATTAATTACAGTTACTAAAGGCTTTAAAGAGCCTTTACACACAATGCTCTGGCCTACTGTCACGCACTTGTAAGGCACTAAACTGCACCTACAGAGCAGGCTGTGGCACCTGTTCCTCAGAAGCTGACCAACACACCAGGAACTGTGTCAGCACACCGCCTGGCTGAGGAACAGTGAATGCAAATTACCCCAGCAGCTCCCTAAACTCAACATTTTCCAGTTCCTATGTGCTGGTGAGTGTTTTTTAATAAATCAGTCTGGTGTGTGTATGTATATGCAGATGCATGTATGTATATAAGATCAACTTTTTTTTTTCCTCACATTTATTTGAACAATAATAATTCACAAAAACTAGGTGTCATCCGGAATCAGTGAACGCATATTCATGTCATTCTGTTTAAATACAGTGGTTATCCTTGTATATTCATTCACACATGCAATGAAACTGTCACGTCTTCCTGACATGGGCACCTGCTCACTGTGATAAATGAAAATGTGCAAGCGCAAATCTAAAAAAACCCCTAAAGAGCACGTAGGTAACTATATTCAGAATGTTAATACCTCATGGATCACTAGTCTGCTGAAAAAAGTTGTCCCAGTAAGTTAGGATAAACACAGATTCTGTGAAAATACGTGAAAGCGTATTTCAAATGAGGAACAAGAAAGATTTAAAGCACATATGATACCACCAAATCTGATGCCACTAAATAGCTTTATTACCTTAGGCAGTCTATTCAACTTCTGCCTCAGCTTACCCATTTGAATTATGAGAAAATGTCTCTGTATCTGAATGAACAATTTTCCCAGGAAGGTAGTTTATGACAGAAGGGACTTTTGGAGTTTATCCAGTCTGCCCTCTCTGCTCAGAATGGAACCTACTTTGAAGAGATAGGATCCAACCTTCAGAATGAAATCTGTTTGCTCTGGCTTTACCCAGTTAAACTTCAAATATCTCCAGTGGTGGTACTTCAACCTTCTCAAGTTCTTCATGAACATTTATTTTAACCTAGTTCCAAATGGGTATTTCCTGCATTGCAGCTTGCATCCATTCTCTCATCCTGTCACTGTGTCCCTTGGAAGAAAGTCTGTTTCCCCTACACACTCCCACTAGGCAGCCATCATGATTGTTCATCCTGGATTGTTCATCCTGAAGGATGCCTGTTCATCCTTCTCCAGGATGAACGATCCCCATGTCTCACAGCCTCTCGTACCCCCTGTGCTCCTGCCCCGACCGGCATGGTGTCCCACCGCTGGGGTCCGGCTCCATCCAGTTCCTCAGCCTCTCTTCAACAGAGAAGCCCCAAACTGGGCACGGTGCTCCAGGTGCAGTCTCACCAGTGCCAGAGAGCGGGGAAGGATCCCTGCCCTCATCACTACACCACTGGTGAGCAGTCTGCAGCTTGGCTTCATGGTGCTGCTTACAACCTGGTGGTCCTACCAGCTTTATTTTAACCCATACAGGACATATTCTGAAGTGCTCAGAGCCTCAAAATAACTGTAGAAATTGCTTAAGTAGTACTTATGCAAGAAAGAATGACAACTTATGATTTTAATCCTACCCAAAAGATTTACTTGGCTAGATTATAAAAATTTGAACTTTATCTGACAGAGCTCCTGTAGAGAGATGTCAGAGACCTTTTAGCAAGAATATATTTATTATCGTGTTGTACTTACATTGCTACCAGATGGAAGACTTAGGAAGGGAATAAAAAACTTAATTTCATCATCTGATGTGACCAATGAGTTGCTTCTTACTATCTAAAATAAATGAGAAGATGGTATGTTTAGCTAAAAAGCAAATCAGTATTTGTGATTGTCATCACTTAAAGCAAAAGTCCCTTTCTTTTCTTTCTTAATTTCTGTATTGCTATCCTTCACCAGACCATCCACCTAAAACATGGTTATTTATCACCCTCATAACACAATCATGCTACCAGCACAACACAATCACCTCACTATTTTTATACTTTATCACTTTCTTCCACTAGCTTCCTTCCAACAAGTTCAGCTCCAGCAATGTGCAGCTATTGTAAAAACAGATTTGTTTATTTTGCCTCCTTTTTATCGAGCTCCTGGAGTGCTGCCTTACTGAGAATATTTTAGACAGATTTGCCATTCCGATTATATCAAATACATTTACATTATCCTTCTCTATCTTCTGCAAACAAGAACACACATCTGCATTCCTGCAGGCTTGCTTTCCAGTGGCAATTAAGGTGTTCATATCTGAACCATGTCAGAGACACCACGCCAACAAGTGAGCTGCTCAGTAGTATCCCACCTACAGTAGCATAATACTCTATAATCAAACACACCCTTCTACTATATGAATTTCTGGGCAAACTAGCAAACTAGCTTTTGATATTCCCAGTGATTTTGATACTAGCAGTTAAATCCACCTTTCAGAATTTGTCCAAATATGATTTTTACTTTTGATGGCCATATTAATGTTGTGTAAAAACATAGGACTGATACAAGACTTTCAGTGAGTAAATCTGGTCTCCTGCTATTGTAAAAAAGGCTGCCATATAATCTTGCTCATAAATACATCCTATTCTATTTTAAATAGATTTTCTTTTTTTTTTTTTTTAAATCTGCATTACCACTGAAAGGCATACCAAGCTTACATCATGTTCTGCACTCCAAATGTACTCACAGCCACTGAAAAGTCTCCTGTTTCTTGTACAGAATCCTTTCACTTAGCTCTCTGGTTTTATTCATGTCACTCCTTTCTGTTCCTTTCCTCCTACATCAAGTGATATAAATGGAGGTCCTTCAGCCTCCTGTCAAAGAGAGACATTCCTCACAAATCACCTCTCCATCTTTATGATTCACCTTCCATGATTGCAGAAAGACAAGAATTTATACTGTATCCTAACTGTAGCCTTCTCCACAACCTGGCAGGAAGGTATTAATGACGCTCTGAGTCTTTCAGAAGTGTTTTGCCTGATGCATGAGGCCTTTCCATGGACATGGCTTAACTGTAACTTTCTTTCCTGTGTGTCATAACTACAGTAAGAATATAAAACCCAGTTCTGAGGAGAGAAAGAAGTCTACGCTCAGAAGTATCCAAAGCTGAAGAACTGCAGCAGCTAGGGGAGGCTGAGGAGATTTTTCTTAGCACCTGGTTGAGAGAAACACATTGATGGAGTAGGAGAGAAATTTGTAATACAATACGGCTTTTACATGTTAAGGTTCTTGATTTCATGACAGTGGGTGCAGAGCAATAAAACATTAGATTATGCAGTTCAAACCTGTTGTTAGTCCACAACAACTGGCAAATGTTGTTACCTCCTGACAGATGCCTGTCCAGTGGGCTGAGTAAGGCGAATCGGTCTCAGCCCAGTTCTCACCTGAAAAGTCATCTTCGTGAAATGCCTCATTCTATAAATTTGCACTAAGTGGTGATTGCAGAAGAGACAAAGATTGAAGAGACATTTTGTGCCACATCTCTCATGCCTCTAGGCAATCCCTCTCGGTCATGGTTGAGATATTTTGCTGAGAAGTAAAGACAGGGGTGTTTATCTTCCCTCCCTGTAGCCAGCTGTCTTCTGGAGAGGAGCAAATAGAGATGAAATGCTTTTCAGACAGAAATTAGTCAGGTGAATTTATTTCACTTCAAATTCTTTTTATATGCTTATATCTCAGACTATGTTTGCAGGGAGATATACACATTTTTCAAAATTTAAGATGGGTATTGAAGGTGTCATGTGAAAATTTTACCATTTACATGCAAGACAGCCTAACAGACAGGGTACAGACAGGGGAGAGGAAGGAGGGTTTAAGTATAGAAAAAAACCCTAAAATTGCAAAAATCTCATTTACATTACTGCAGAGGCTGCACCCTAAGTATTGAGTTTCCAGTCCTTTAAACTTTTGAAACATTATTTTGTGCATGACATTATACCTTACTTGGATGCATACTCGTTTCCAAGGCTGAAACTAGGATATCTTAGCCTCACAAGGTGTCTTTAAATACTGATTAAATTAGTATTTCATTGTCTAAGCATTTGATTCATTTTTT
>JAYRBT010000001.1:19561319-19589367 GCA_036023395.1 Myiotriccus ornatus
CTTCCTGAACTGAGGGGCCCAGAGCTGAACACAATACTCCAGGTGTGGCCTCACCAATGCAGAGTACAGGGGAAGGACCACTTCCCTGCTCCTGCTGGCCACACTGTTATTGATGCAGGCCAGGATGCCATTGGCCTTCTTGGCCAATGTCTGGATCAGAAGGAGCTGATCAGCCCAATCAGACCCTGTTAGGAAAGTTTTCATCCCAAAAGTCTTTATGCATAGAAATGTCTCACACAATTTAACAGGAATACATCGAATAACTATGGCTCTCAAACTAGGAATGTCAGCTAGGTCATGCAGGGAGATGAAAGGAAATACTTAAGAGTTGATACCAATAACTAGATACTCTTTCACAATACTATTTCCATGAATTTGTAACTATTTGCAGTTTACATTTGTTTATAATAACGTAAGAGAGACATCCATGAGCAAGAAGACAACTTTATATGCAGAACTGCCTGTTGGGTAGCACAGAAAACCCTCCCCCAGCAATATTATAATAAACTCATACACATGTGTCTAGTTCGTTAATTCTGGCAGCAATTTAATTCCTTAAATTACTCTTGTTACCAGATCCCTGCACAGATTCCTTCTTTCACAGTAAAGATAACAAAGTATTTATCATCCTCCACTGAGACATGCATATAATTAATATATAGAAGCCTCAATAAGGATACATCAAAGGCAAGCCATGACAAGCAACACTGTGCATAGGCATTCCATTGTGCCATTTCCAAAGTGTGTATGAAATAACAGGTTGCCCAGAGAGGTGGTAGATGCTCCATCCTTGGAAACATTCAAGGTCAGGTTGGACAGGACTCTGAGTGTTCTGGTCTAGTGGAAGGTGTCCCTGCTCATTGCAAGGGTTGGACTAGGTAGCCTTTAAAGATCCATTCCAATCCATACTATTCTATGATTCTACGATATGAACAGGCTGTTGAAAGCAACATGTCATCTCTAGATGTGTGTCAGCTATATTGTATTTCAGTTCACTAGTTTAAACAACCAGATACATCTGCCACACTCCACAAATAGGTGTTACTTGATAAACATAATCACTTTTGCAGTAGCATTCTTATACCTAGTTACAGAAAGTTAAATAAATAGCTATATCAAACACTTCTCTTTTTGGTTCTCTATGCTTGGATTACCTAATATCATTTGCACTAAGGCATTAGTAAAGAATATATTTCAGTTGCAATTGCTGACTAAACCCCCTCAAACTTTTCCTTAAAATATTGAACGTTTGCTGTAAAAACACCTCAGTTTGTATTGAATACCTTACAGCATTATGAAGACCACCAGCACACCCATGGCACAAAATATTTCCGTATTAACTTGTAGCAGAATGCTTTTTAACAAATGAATCAAGATTTTGCAGCTCTACTTTCAAACATTTTCCACATGTACTGAAAGACACCAGACCAAACAAGGCATACTGGACTGTCACCATGTAATATGATGGCCATGAATTTACACCATGGTTGATTTAACATATTTTATTCTATTTTTGTGTAAGCTGTTCTGTCTCTTTTTAGTGATATAAATGAACACAATCTTAGAATAACCTCTGCGTTGCATAAGGATCAGGTTTATATGCATATGTAACAGACTTGACCAGAATTTTTTTCATACCAAAAGGGAGAAAAATAAGCTTCTTCTCACAAACTTTTGGTGGTGACCTATCAGATCCAGTAAAACCATTATCATGATTTCAGAGACCACAGGTAAATTCAGAGGGACAGAGAAGATGAGAAAGAGGAGAGAGGCTCAAATGAGCAGCCGGTGGTTAGAGTAGTTATTTGAACCAGTTTTTCCACCTCCAGGTATTTGAGTAATTCTAGAGTATAACCTCCAAGGAGGGAGTCTTAACCATGAAGCAATTCCCTATTCTAGGCTACACTCTACACTTTTTTGAATGAAAAAAAAATCAAGACCTAACTAGGCTATCCCATTACAAAGGGTAGCCAGGTAAAGAAATCTTAATACATATAAACATAATTCTCATACTGCAATCAGTCCAAGTAATTCCTAATATTATGATTGAAGTATTTCTGAGATATACATACCAGTGTAAAGTAATAATGTTCTGAAGGTTACTTTGATGTACTCTGTAGAAGGTAAACCTGTTTTATTTACATGCAGATTGTGCTGGAAAGGCAGCTTGATGGCACCCTTTTATTTGTAACATGCCTCTTCCCATTACTTTGATTGAAATGAGCAGTTTAGCTCTTTGTCTGCATGACCCTAAGGTCAGCATATCACAGTTTGCCAGGCACAATGCACTTGCCAGAGCTTGTAATATCAAGGTCTCATGCGTCAGCATTTCACTGCAGTCATCTCTCATCAGTGCTGTTTTTCCTAGGATGTTCTCACCCAAATTTTTTTGGCTTTATGCATATGATTGCACGGACTCCCTGATGGAAGTTTTCAGTGATACATGCTCAAATGGAAATAAATAACTAAAAGATGTGATGTACGTATTGTGGATTTTGATCAAAGAAATTTTTTTGGGAAAAAAAAAGTCGACAAAACCAGAAGGATCGTGGAATAAATCCAGGGGTTGAATACTCCATGTATTTGCAGGCAAATGCAGGTCAAGCACACTGGAATGACATGACATTGCTTTAGTCAAACAGCATCAATTCTGGAGTTAAGTAGCAGAACATTTGCACTAAGATGAATTGATTCAAGCTACTTGCATATGCTACAAAGTTCATGTCATAGATGCAATCTGTACGTCGGGACATGCTCTATGCCCTTCTGAGATCTCTGCAACCATGGAAGAAAAGCAATTGAGTGTCCAGGCTGACTAGATGATGTAGAAGAATTAGGCACCTGGATGCCAGCACAAGTTTTGTTGGCTGACTGAGGTTAAGTAACAGGAAATGCAAGGAAGCAGAACACACCTTCAATCTTGCCGCTCAGACAGGACAGGTTTTAGCTTTGTGTATGAATTTAAGAGGGGGAAAAAGGCAATTGCGTTTACAGAATCAACTGCTTTTCCTCAGTATAGATGCCATCTTAAAGAAGAAAATATATAACAACACTTTGAACGTGACACCACACATGGAACAACTTGGTGTATCTTTAAAAGACAGTCTGTGCCAGTAACAACAAAATGTCTTGTTTTAATAAGCTCTGGTGTCCTGATCCTTGTTTTGCTATATGAGTCTTAAGAAACAACATACCTGCTTGACACAAAGAAACCATTATTAATGCATGGAGGAAGAGGACATGATGTCTGTTGAATGACCTGAGCCTCTCCATCCTGGTTTATGACCAGGAGTGGGTTGGCTCTGTCTTTAACTAAAGCTCATAGCTCTTGCTCACATATAACAAAGCAAACAAGCTCACCTGCTGTACTGATAACCTCAGAAGCAGGTGAGCGTGACTACATGAATCCATTTTAAAATCCATTTAACTCTGGTGCTAGCTATAAATATACACCATAAATTTTTATCTGAGGTCAAACATCTCTGGGAGTTTCTGTAGTGGTTGATGTGATTATAGCATTAGAGGTCTCTCCAAAAACATATTGCTAACTCACCACCCAGCTACACATTCAATGAAAATCAATACTAAAGCAGGTGTTAGTTTTCAGTGCAGAGTATTAACATTATCACTGACCTGCCGTTGATCTGAAGTAGGAGTGTCATATTGAAGAAGGATTCATCTAAAACAAAGAGATTCATATAACTTTCATTTTCTCTGTAAAGCATACTGGGTAATCAGTCCTGGAGTTGAAATCATCTGTGTATTTTTTGAGCAGACACAAAAAATGTACTGATAGCATTTCTTTCTTAACTCTGCTCTATCAGGGTACCCTGACCTGAAATCCACAAGATAAAGCTTTTAGCAAATTTATTTAGACATTTATGTATGAGAAAGTTCACTGGGCAACAAGAGCTAACAAAAGCAATTTTTGTACTAACCATGGACTTTGCTGCAGCAATGTTGCACTTTACAGAATGAACATTTATAATATTCTACAATGGGAAAAAAATAAAATCCAAGGAATAGTGGTATGTCTCTGGTAATTGCCTTATCCGTGGTGATGAGTTTCTGAATATGGTACAGGTTAAACACTGTTCTTAGAAAATCCTTCACAAAACAAAGGTCATGTATCAAACCCTTTGTAAGCTAAGGAAAACAGATTACACATTTGCAGCACTAGAGAGCAGTTACAAATAATATAAGTACAAAAATCAACTATAAGTTTGTAAACTCCACAAAGCCCAGCTTCTACTGAATTGGGATTTGAAACATGAAGGCATTTTACACCTTCATCCCCTAAAGGTCAGTTTATATTTTCTTTCTTTCACCCAAATTGTTCTGGATTTACAAGGTGACGGACTACTCTCAGTACCTTGAATGAATATTAGTCTTACTAAGGCAAGAGAAATCTCAACTGATGTTGCACAAAACTAGCTGAGGACTGTAGACACCAGAAGCCAAATGCCTATTTCCTCAAAGACACCATAGACTTTTCACTTTTCTCTGAAACATTAAGCATGGATTTTTGTAGAGACATGATACCAGAGCTGATGGACCACCAGTACTACCTAATATGTAAAATCATAACTAGAAAAGAAACACTCATTCAAGGCAAAGAGAAGTAAAAGTGGACTCCTGCAAACATTTAAACAGGTGTACATGAAAACTTTCTAATAGTACAACCTTTTCAACCTGTTTCACAGCATGAAATTTAAGATATCCTGGTAGAGTTAAGAGGCACCAGTAACCACTTTTCTTTTACTCCTAGAAAGTATTTATGCTATTTCAAATTACTGACTCTCCCTTTTGGCATGAAAACTTCCAATAAAAAGAACAGGCTTTTGGGTGTTTGCTTTGAGGAAGGAAGAGAAGGAAGAGGATATGAACAGATTATCAGGTTTTCCAGTGGTGGTGGAAAGCTGTATGTGAGGAATTAATGAAGAAAGAAAATTTGAAAAGCTGATGCATTAAGAGAAGCATGATGTACAGAAGGTACTTTGCTCTCCCAGACATTAGAACTGTTCAGTGACATGTCATTTCCAATGCAGAGACAGCTGTTTGAGGCACGTGACCTTATCCTTTATGGGTTTGTGAGGTTTTGGTTTTCTTGTTTTTGTTGGTTTGTGGTTTGTTTTTTTTTTTTAATAGCAAGCAAGAAGTGCTTTTAAAATTATTTACACAATAAAGTAAATGCTTCTATGTGAAGGCAGACACACAGTATGTTTTAAAAAACTGATTATTTTACATTCATGAGGGTTTTCATCCTTTTGTCAAACTCCCAGTGGTTAACATGGTCTCCCTCATCTCCACCCTGAATGCTTTCCTAGTTTATCAAGCTTATTTGTAAAAATGGACAGAGAATAACTGCTGATTTTCTGTTATCTATCTGCTGTTATCCAGTATAATTCCTTTAAAGATGAAAAGTGTGAAAAAAATGCTCACATAACTTATGAGTACACACCTTGCGATAAACAACAAATAACCAGAGATATGTATGTCACTTGAAGATGGTCCAGAGCTGAGCTTAATGAATACCTGCCTCAAAGTTTAATAAAATGTTTGCTGAGTGCATCATTACAAATCACAAAATACCCAGCTAATGTTTGTGCTGTGACCTGATTATAGACTCGAGGGAGCCTTCCTGTGTTACTGAGATTATTCACTTCTTTATTATTGTCTGTTTCAGATGACTGAAATAGATCTTAAGACTAGTTCCTGACTCCTAGGATTTTTTTCCTTTCTTATATTTATGTAGAATATACTGTCTGACAAAAATAGTGCTGTACTGTGATGCCTAAGGAAACATGTGGTGCCAGGCTAATGACCATGGCTAACCAGGAGTGTTCTACTCTATCATGCTTGTTTCCTGTCCCATACTCTGAAGAGAGAAATGTCTCACTCCAGGCTTGCCTCTCAAATGAGAGCTATTCCTTAATTTCAGTGCTTCTTTATCCATATTCACTAAACAGTGCCTGGTCACTTCAAAGCACTTTTACCAGAATCCTCATGACTTGGAACAAGTGTGACATTCTGCATCAACCCCAGTAACATTTGCAATTAAACAATACTTTTTTATAAAAGTTAACAAATGCCCAGCTATCAAATGACTTATGAAAACAGTTGAGGAGAAGTAACTGGCAGAATAAAAATCCCAGCATCTAGCTCATCTTGATTTATCCCCGCTTTCTCATGGTAGAGGATCTTTTACTACAGTAAAAATATCACTTACTTGCTTCCTCAAGAGATTATCTTGAGCAGCTTCCCAGGCAGGTCAATATACTTGAGCATTTTGAAAGGCATTTGGTGGTAGGCTGAGAGAGTAGTGGAAATCCTTGTGATAGAAATCAGAACCTAGCAGACACACAAGTTAAAGTAAACAAATGTTAACACAATTTATAATCTATATTGCATTAAAATAAGAAGTATATTAAATAATCTGAAATAATTAGAGGTGCAGAATAGAGCTTTAACTAGCTGAATGCAGATACCAGATTTTTGCCTTTCTTCTTCTGATTTAGATTTACCTTTACTGGTTTGAGGGATGTTTACTATATAAAAGAAGCTTGTGGAGAACTGCCTTTATTAGGAATCTAAATTTTCTTTACTCACTCTGGAAGGTGATCAAGGTCCCACTCCATACGTATAACACAGGCTCTTTTACACTCTTCAAGTACGTGCTTCAACCATATTTTGTGCATTGGCATTTCTGGCTATGTGACTATTTTTAGTAAACTGGTTCTTCGCTGTTACTGACTTGGGCTGTGTGCAATAAACCAAGGACAGACTGGAACCAAGAATCAACAATATTCAATTCATTGTGCCTGTAGCACCACACTTTTTCCCTTCTGTCTCAATTTTCCCACGTTAAATGCAGCCACTGATGATGGCTGAGAGGATTCATGTTTTTCTAGTTTCTTGAGGACAATGTGCAAGTGCTATGTGATTATTAATAAAATGTCAGGGAAAATATCTTTGCCCTTTAAATATTTATACCTAGGTAGACAGACTTGGTGAGCCAGAGACACTGTGTGTTGATGGGACCAGCTGGAAAAAACAGGCATGCCTTCAGGTTCAAGCAGATCTACTCATCAGCAGGCCTGACAATCTTCCAGCAAAACACAGGTTAAACACAGACACTCTTCACCTATTTTTAGGTTTATTTATACTGCTTTTCTGTTGAGACAAAAAAACGGTATGTGTTTTCTTCCCCCAGATTGTCCAAATAAGAGCTGGTAACTGTTCCTTTGTAGGGGATGCTGTTGCATCTTCAGGCCGTTATAAAAGATACAAGACAACCAACTTTTACATATTCATCATCTACATGAGTCTGGTAAGAAATTCAGATGAAGATGTCTAGATATCAATAAAAGATAAACAAAGAGACAGATGACTGTGTGTCTAGTTTAATTTCAAAACAGATGCGCCATCTTAACATGCTATACCTAAGTTTTGATTAGACTCTGAGTACCTGCTGTTTCCCTCAGCTTGTCCTCTAGTGAATAGCAGATAAAGTCCTCAAGTTAACTGCAGCTTATAAGAACTTGAGTTTTATTTTGTGTGTTTAAGTCCTCTTTCGATAAGCTAATATAGGTTCTTCACATTAGATTTAAAAACCAATCAAAACTGTATCATTCATAAAAATTCTTCTTAGATATACATTTGGAAAGATGTAAACCTCGATCTGAATCACAGGCTTTCCTGTGATTGCTTTAGCATTGTTTATAACAAACATATAAGGAATTTGTTCAGGAGTTGAATGTTTCACCTATTTCTCCTACCCTAACCCCCTCTTAATTTTATGAAAATGATGAGTTTGCGTCACAGGAGGAAATGTGCCTCACTGTTTTTCCCTGCCACACTATTTATTCTCTCATTGATTTATTCATTGAAGGGCTACTTGTGATGCTGTGCCACTGAGATATGTGCTTCTGAGCATGTTATAAAATTGTTGATGTTACCCTAAGGGTCAGTGCTTGTCCTCAAAAGATGAAGTGTTCATTTTTTTTTTAATTTCAGGGCAGTTGTGTCTCATTTCCTTATATTATCTGCTCTCCTGCTCCTAACTTACTGACGTGCTGGGCTACTTCAAGAGGCCCCCTGTAAGGCCAAGTTGATTTATTTGTAGAGTCTCATTCTACTTTGTAAATGGAAATCCCACGACTTTTCTTGCTTCTAGACTAATTTTATGTGTACATATATGCATAGGTACAAAAATGTATATACATATGTGTGTGTGTATAATTTTTATTTAAAACTATAAGGATAATGTCTTCAGCAAAAGAGCCCTTGTACTGCCACACTTAAACTGAAGTAGTCTAATTGGTAAGTTGTACATTTCTGCATTAATTTTGCTGCAGAAAATTGTACGGCAGCTACTACATCAGTAATGTTTCTAGTCAAGTGGAAAAAGAATCCAGTCTGCATCATCATCTAAACATGCACATTCCATCAGCATTAAGATGAATAATAAAAATTAGACCAGAAGTCTCATGAGATGAGAAATTCCCATATGTACTTCCAATAGCTGACATTCACACACCCTTTAATACATATCTAGAAAACTAAACAGTAACAAGTATAAAGCTTTCAGAATTCTACTATACTCATGTTTATTTCCCCCCAGTACAGATAACTAAAGGATCCTGAGTCATTGCTGAGGCTTCTAGATACTAATGAAATACAAACAACTAGGAAAGCATCAAGAGAAGAGATTTGCATCCATAAACAGACACAGGCACATAGCACACGAGATTTTACAGTGCTTGCCATAAATAAATATTTGAAAAACATAATAATTGCTCTATACTATCAATATATTTCCTTCTTAAAATTGAACATCTATGAATCATGAAGGCCAGTGCTCCTGAAAGCATGACCTGATAAACTGGTGGCGACAATTTTAGCTTTTTAAAGAAAAAGCTCTCAGAAACCCCTATTTGCGTGCTGAGTGCAGCACCAGAGCAGAAATGAGAGGTGTAAGAAAAAGAGCACGACATGGCTATGGAAAAGGTGTCACAATTTTAGGGCTTAACTGTATGCCAAGCTTTAGAAAAGGAGCTGAGTGGCAGCAAGAGGGGGAAGTGGAAATAAGGAAGAGTTTTAATAACTTTTGCTTAGTATTCATACAATGAAGCTCTTCCAAAACAACTAGCCAGTTGGAGAGAGCAACTGTCTGCCCTGAAAATGGGTTATGGTAATTTCAGCATGGGCGGATGGTGAAAGGAAGGTCAGGAGACAGAAGTAGGAAAGGCATGTGCAAACATATCTGTATTCTGCTTTCAAGTCTGCTGCTGGCAGTTCTCCTGCTGCTTCTCACTCTGCATTGCCTCTCTCTGGGACTGAGCTGCCTCCTTCCCTGTGTCCTCTGCTGCTCCCGCTTGTGTTGCCAGTGCACAGGCTAGAACGCTTTGTCTGCTCTTACTGTGCTCTCGGAGTCATAAGTCCTTCCCACAGAGGCAGGCAGGGCAGGATTTACAGCAGGATGTCAGCTCTAGGTTGGAGTCTGACATTTGCAGGTAGGCATACTTTAAATGTGCTTTCAGCAGCAATTGGTAACATGCACATGTACAAACATCTATGAACATACAGCAAATGTGGAGATGATTTTCCTGTGATGCACCAAAGGAAAGAAAACACAAGGAGAAAATCATTTTTAAAGGCATGGATGAAAAGAAGAAGGGAAATTGTGTCAATTCTGAAGCTTTCTCTCTCTTTGACATAAATGAATTTCTGCCTTGCATCTTGCATCTTAGAAGGTCAAATAAAACTCAAATAAAATACTGGCACTACTAGTAACACTATCAAGCTACAATTAAAGTGAAAAGGAAATTATTAATTGATTTTTTTATTCTGACATTGGTATTTGACTATATAATGTCAGGCAATCCCTTTGTGAAACGTCTATTAGTACATTTAACCTATTAAATGAAGTTATACCCAGTCCAGTTGAGCTGGTAATCTCATCTGGAGGAAAGGTAAGCAGTAAGCAAGAGGAGCACATTAAAAGAAGAGAGAGAACTAGCCAGACTATAATCACAAGGAAACATGCTGTTCAGAAGTGCAGTCACTGTTTCAACATAATACTGTCAGGAGGAGGCTGCAGAACATGCAGGAGATATGAAGCTTCTTGCCCTTCCACTGCACACCCAGGGTCCAGCACAGAGAACAGAGTGGTGTCTGATAAGATTATGCCTCATGCTTATCAGAAGCATTTCTTACTTAATAGAGTTTGTAACAGAGCCTAAGAGGACTATTATTAAGAGATTAGGCTGCCTCCATCCTCTTGCCTGATTAATTTTTCAGAGTAGAAAGGAAACTCCAAGGCCCCCAGTCTTTCCCTGATGTAACATATTGCAGTATCTGATCACAGTCAGACTAGTGAGCCTCCATGGACATCTGTGTTATGAGCAAATTATTCTGTAGCCAGTTCAAGATCTGTCAAATAATGGACACATTAAGAACTGTGCATCAAGCTAACCAAGGTAAAGAAAAAGCCACACGCTGGATTCTAGCCCTTTGAGATGAAAAATAAACCAGTTTTCTTGGGAGAAAGGTCTTGTACTAGGATAGTCTTTTTACAGAAAGGGAATAAGAGGAAAAAACCCTTTCACTGGAATATTTTAAAGGAAATTTTACTCTAAAAAAATTATGATGTTTCTAAATGGAAGTTTGTTTTGAAACAAAGCTGAAACGTAGGCAGGAATGAGTCAGGCACTGCATGCTGCCCTCAAATAGCCAATGGCCCTGTACTACGGGCATTACATTGTAAGTCAGGTGACATTATCCAAGTCCTGAGTCTTAAGCAACAAATTTAATGTTTCTTCATCTTCCCAGTTTCAGGTGATACTTCTTCCACTTGGTTGCTGCCTCCAATTTCTCACAAAAAGCTAAAAGGTCTTGACTTTCTCCTGATGGGGAGGAGGCACGGGGACATTTCTGAAAGTTTTTCATCAGGGTGACAGCCTTTCCCTGTGGCTTTCTAGCCAACACATTTCACTGTGAAACAGGAGGGAAGGAGAAAATTAGAATATCTAACTGCTCAGTGTCAGCCCAGAATGAACACTAAGCTATAGGCTGTATCAAACAGAGAAAAGAGTCCTGTCCCTGTGAGTACTGGCCTCATTTTTCAGTTCTAATTACTCAAGTGGATTTGTTGGGGTACTTGCAGGTGAAATATGGGATCTGAATTTTGACAGCTAACCAGACAGGCATTCTAAGTCACATACATTTAACTCAAAGAGGAAAACGCCTTTAACACTGGGCTGGGGAAAAAAAGGAGCTTGAACTTTCAGAGCAGATACTTTGAGGGATAGGATGGGTGGCAAAGGAAAGGATTAAACAGCACTTTATCATCAACATTAATAGAGTAGTGTCAGTTTAGGAAATCTTTGGAAAATCCTATTTGTTATTAGACTTTTACTACCCACCTGTAACACACAAAAATAACACCTATCATATGTGCTTTGTCAATTTTTTTCTTCTCTTTCTGGAAGAGTAACTGTAAGGATGTGATATAAAAAAGGCCCTTGCTGTTGCATTTTAGTGAGAAAAATAAGTTGGTAAAGGAAAGTCACTACACTGAACAAAGGAAGGGTTAAGATGAGCATATTCCTGTGGAAGTTCATGCCACAGGTCAGATTTCAACTCTGAGAACACTTGTTGCCCACCATCTCTATATGGACATTACCTTGAAAATTACAAGTGAGGGATATCACATTCTTCTGATATGTGACTTGGTCATAGCCACCAAGGAAGTCATTAAAGGACGATGGTAGATGAAACCATTAGCTGAGTGTATACACCAGCAGGGAGGTAATTGCATTTTTGCCAGTGATGGGACACCAAGTCTCAGGTCGCCAACTATTTCCATGCATCAATGAATTGCTATATCAACACGAATAAGTTCAAATTTACAAAAAGACTAATAAGGCTGAATTATTCCCAGTGACAACTATGTAGCCTGAAACTATAACTATCCAATGAATGGCTGACAACAACCACCTGCAATCCCTTACCAGTACGTTATCTACGCAGATAGGCTCCTGTGAAAAGGTTTATCCAAGGAGAAGATCCATCAGGTATAGAATTCTACTCAATAAATATTTTTATCTGGACCAGGAATTTACTCAAAGATAAAAACAACATTAATCTTGATGAAGCCCTTAATTCAAGCACTTAAATCTTTCCATTTGCCAGATTACTTTCTTCAGTCAAAATTCTAGCATTTTCCTGCATCATAAGGCTATTACGAAGATTTATACATTAATGTTTGAATATTCTCAGACATTAGAGCAAGGGACAAATACAGAAATTTCGACAGAAATGTAAATCTAACTTAATAGCCCTTCCAGATTCAAGTCAAATGTCACTGACAACTCTTGTGCTCACAGTTCTACTCCTCTCTGCAAACGTAACTAATCTTACAACACGTACATAGAAATATTATCACAAAACAAATGTTACTGTAGTATGCTAAAATTTTAATGTCCTGCCATGAAAAATGTCTGTTGTCTTGGCAATATTTTTATTATTTTTTCCCCACCATGTGTTTGTCATTTGTGGCAGCTTTGCTTTTTAAATCTCAAAATATGAAAAAGCAAGACTCCTGAAAAGCCACCCATAGAAAAAGGAAAAGCCCACATACATTTAAAATTTTGACAGTTTCAGGACAACATAATGGGCTATAGAATGAAAAGAAATTTAAAGAAATTACATTTCTCTGCCATAAGAACCCTTAAAATTGTATATGTGTCATTTAATTGCCAAGAATACAGGGAGAACCCCTTCCCACAATAACCACAGCTCTCTGCAGGTGAGAGTGTTCTCTATTGGAATGCCAAGACACCAGGAGTATCAAGAGGTGTGCCCTTCTAATGTTGAAAATTTATTCTACATCCATTATTTTCATGAGTGGAATAAAAAAAACCTTCAACGAAAATTTTAGCGGCAGAAGGAGCACACTTGCATGAAGTTACAGCAAACATGCTTTACCAGTACTTTTATTTTGCTTTGTTTCTTGATGGGATAAGTATAACTTGACAAAAGATGCTTTTGACATTGCAGAAATTCAAAATACATGTTTTAAAATCACCAAATCAAAAAACTGCCTTAAACTAGATTTTACCTTGTTCTGAATTTTAACTTTAACAATACTCTTCACTTATATTTTACAGTTTTCATTTGCAACTGTGATGACTAGAATTTTTTTCATTACAAGTTCTTATAAAAATTTAATAAACTTAGTTTCTGAAGAGGGCAAATTTAAAAAGACAGCCTGATGGCATACTTGTGATAAAACTTCAGAACTATGTAGTTCCAATCTACCTTTTGAGCACTGGAACTTCTTGGACCTCCGATCAAAAAAAAACCCCAAAAACCCAAAAATGAACCAGCTTAGGGAAAAGATGGAAACAACAAGAAAGGTCATCAAATATTTCCTGGTACCAGTGATGAGTAATATTTCTCTGCATCCATAGATCTAGTTATAGTGTTCCAGTAAAGTGTTTTCTGACAAAGCCTTTCCATAACTTACCTATTTACATAAGCCATTCTCCTTCTAGAATGAAAACCTCTCTTTTGTAAGTTAAACAATTGTGCTAGTTGGGTTCAAGCTAAATGGAAAGGTCAGACCTAAAATTTCTGCATGAAGCCAAACTGGAGAAGTCATATCTCAAAAGTCTTAGCATCTTCCAACTCTTCTAGCTAAAGACAGACCATATGCTGAGAATAAATACTATCTACAGGAAGTGACTTACCAAAACATCGACATATGTGTTCTCCCTCCAGAAGGGGTCAAAGAAATTTGGAGAGAGACTTATTCCTCTACTGCAATAAAGCTGGAGATCAGTGTGCTATGGGTTTCGTTTTGTTTGCTTTACTTTTTTTTACTTAGGTTTAGTGTATGTAAGTCATCATAGATGTTTGCTTCCTTTTATCTTCCTTTGGAAAAAACCAGCTTCTAACTCTTTGGATCTCTAAATTGGCAGGATTACTTAAAACTTTTAAAAGGTATTGTAGACAAGTGTTTTCAAGGCAACATGTTTCCTTAGTGTTCTAGATGAACATGGCACACAATGAAACACTTTGTCAAAGACAAGCTGATAAAAAATCCCACCAAATTTTTGATTAAGCACTTTTTTAAAAGATGAGTTTAAGAGAAAAGAAATAACCATGAAGGCTTCTCTAGCAATGTTATCACTCTTTGCTTAGATTGTTGTCTTATTTGTAATTCTGACTTGTGCACGTTCTCCTACTATAGTAAATAATTTTAAATGTAGCAAGTGTCAGTGGATTATTTTTATTGTTAACGGGAAAATGTATTGTTAGAAGATTCTACTGTACTTGTTTGATGTTACTTCCTAATGAAAAACACATAAATTATACTTTCATTCTGTATAGCGTAGTTAAAATAATTTACAACTGTAGATGAGATTTTAATTACCCACAAAGTTTAAATTTTCTTTTGTTTCTGAAAGCAATTAACTCAGCCTTCTTGAGGTGTATCTATTTATTTCAAGAGAGGCAGTTTTATCTTACTGCATAGAGCATTAAATCTAAGCGTTACTATGTGCCAAGTGATCAAAACATTTATAAATGGATAACTGTACCATCACTACTCTACATGTGTAGTTAAAGCCCATCAAAATCCTGACTGCCCATCCTGCAGCGTAATCTGAAATCCAGCTAATCCTAAAACTGTATGCTAAGGTAGCAAATTCACAAATATGTATGTCCTGACAAAAAACTTTCTTTTCAACCCCACTATTTTATCAACTCTCACTACAGTAAGTTAGCAGCAGATAATTGTTGAAACAAGTGAAAGACTGCCCAAAAGTGTTGATAGGATTGATGCCCCTTCATGGCACAGCAGGATTAATCAGACACACTCCTGGTGGTGGGCTGCTCTATCGAGCAGATGTTTGACCCCCTACTGAAGGTTCTACTATAAACATAGTGGTATAATCCCTTTTAGATACTAGGAAGAAAATTAACTTTTAGCTTCTGCAGACTTACAAAGAGCCTCTATCTCCCACTGATTTCAAACCTGTCTTCTGTTAAATTCATCTTGACCCCAAACAAGTGCTTTAAATTAATGGAAAATTCTTGTCTCTCAAGCAGTTGGAACAATATCAGATACCTGTTAAGAAAAGGGTAGCACAGTGAGGTTGCATTAGCCCTTTTTATTCCTGCATGTCAGCTCTGGGAAAGGCAACTCAATTTCACAGATTAAGAAGAACAAGCAGAACTCGACCTTGCCAGAGGCAGAGTCCACACTGGGGGAGCTTTTCCATGCCTCGCCCCTTGATGCTCTCTACCCACTCCAGTCCCAGCTGCCTGCCCTCAACCAGCAACAGGCCAGGATGCCCATCTTGACTCACTAAAGTGCAAGGCAGCCCTATATGTCTTGAAACACAGGTAGATTTTTAAATCTGTAATTTACGGTTTTAATCCAGTTTTTATTAATTTCCTATATTCCACATCCAAGCCATTTTCATCTTTTTGTCTCTCTCTTGTGAGTTCAGATGTTCAGTTCAGAAATAAGGCACTGTCCTTCGGAAAGTCAGCTTGGCAATTAATCATTCAAGTGCATGAAGGATTATGTCATAGAATCACATTTGCTTAAAAAGAACACAGCCTGCAATAGACAGTTTGAGCAACAAGATTAGTCTTTTTTTGTTAGATAAAAGAATACTTTCATGTTGGCCAGGAACACCTCTGTGTTCATATTGATACAGATCTTTTTTTTTCTCCTTTTGACTTTAAAGAAAGGAGAATGAGGCATTTCAGATTTTATTACCATGGTCACTGCTGAAATGTGTCTTATATTAGAGATGTGCCAGTGCTGGTATTTTAACAATAATTCAGACAGCTATGGAACCACTACAAATATGTCAGTCTCCTCTCTCTGTTTGACATCTGCTTCAAATAAATCCAAAGCAGATACTGACTCACCAAGTCCACAATAAAGGCTATGAACTTAATATACCTTTCTAAACCACCTCTTATTAAGGTGTTTTATATATATATATATAGATGTGGGTATATTCATAAGAAACTAAGTCTCCCAGACCAAGCAGTGCTCACCATAACTATTGTTATCTACAACAGTCAAGTGCCTTGATTTCTGAGCTACTGTTTTTATTTTTTCCCATTTAAAGAAAATAACAATTAAACACATTTAGTGTGTTTTCCTTTTATGACGTATTTTGTATAAGGCATTTTTAAAATTCCTTTTCATGAGAGTTAAACCCCTGTGAGAAGCACAAACAACCAAGGCATTTGCATCAGAAATTCACCTACAACTATGAAAAGAGGTAGATACAGCATCGAAACCTTGTGACCTGCAGTAAAGGAAAAAAGGTCCGAACAATATTGACAGACACAGGAAAGCAGAAGAGGCCACAGAAACTCGTGACATCATAGCAACTCCTCCAAGCCACTGGGCAAAGAGTCACAGACACAGTAAGTGACACATGACACAAATCCACTCAAATTCATCTGTGGCAGCAGCAGGAGCTCAGACCGGTCCTGAAAGGTCAGTCACTGAGGCAGCAAACGCGTGCTCAGAGCAGCACTGAGCTAAACACACCCACACATGTACAAACAAGCCATCATACTCCTGCCCCGCTGGCTACTGGGGAAACACATAGAGGCCAGGCTAAGTTTTGGAAGGCAGCATGGGCAGCCATCAGAAGTGATCCCACTGTAGCTCCCCAAGGGAAAATGGAAAGCACTGCTTTGCTCCAACAGACTGGGTAGGAATCAGCTGTAGAATTTCCCCCCTGGCAAATGGCAGGGGGGATTACGGTTACCATGGGCTAGTAAACAGCAACTACCCTCAGAAATACAAAGCCTTTTTTAGACAAAGTCTCTGCAGGGAGAAAGCTCCTTCAGTCTGCACTGACATTTGAATTCAGACATTTCTCCTCCATGCAAAATTTTCTACACAATTCCCGAGAGGGATCAGATAGAGCAGGAGGCCCCAGAGCAGTGCTGTCTCCCCGGTGGGTACAGACTGAGCTGTACCAAACAGCCCAAATGCAGGGACATGTTGAAAAGGCCAGCTTGCTTCTCCTTCCTGCTCTTTGCATGGCAAAGTTACATCCAGTGCTCCCCACTGGCCTAAGCTATCCTAACGATTTTAGTTCTCTTGAGGGCTGAGTTCAGCCTCCTTGCAACTGTCTGATACTCCAAGTAGTTTGTATGCTGAGACTGGTGGAAATACTGAACCCTTATCTTATTTTTAAGTGAAATTTATCTGTAATCTAGACTCCACATCCTAGGTGAGTAACCCAGCCACTAAACTGTTGCTAAGTCTTCTGGTATAGCTTCCATCTCCCAATAGAAACCTTTCAAATACCCTGGTTTCCTTCTGCTTTGGGTAGGGAAGTTTTCTGAGACCATCAGTGTTCCCACCCATCTCTGCTGATGAGATACCCAGGGATCTTTAAGAAGCCATAGGACTGAGCTGGCCATTAAGTTAAATATTTTCATAAAATCCTCACAGGACTGTATTGAAAGAACATTAGTGCACTTCACATTCTAAAGACATTTAAGGGACTGAAGCTGGAGCGTGAAAAGAGAGAGTAGGACATTAAGGAGAAAAGGGAGTCCTCCTCTCCCCAGTGCTAAAATATTGTATTTAAACAAAGCAGGAAAACTATAGCAATAGCTTGGTAGGACAAAGTGCCAAGGTAGTTGAAACATTTTGCACTTGCTCAGATTGGTTAGCCCTACTTGATTATCACATCCATAAGGTGTAATCAGTTCCAAGGATAAGCATTCTTACCTTCTGAAATGAGAAATGTTCTGGAACAAATTTCTTTCAGCTTCTTCCATATAGCTCCACAGCTTGCTAATCAGGCCTTATGCAACCTTTCAGGATGGAAACAATGCATACAGCCCATTACTGGCTCTTGTTTGGGCCGTAGACTGATTGATATTAGGAGATAACAGGGGCAGGCTTTCCAGCTCTGTGTTTTGAGAAACATCTCCTTAAGGAACTATTGAAGTCTGCGTACTAAAAATCATACAAGACAGCTTTTCAACAATGATTAAAATCATGAGAAAGATGTAAAGTAAACTGTTTATGCCATAAAACACAAAGCCAGAGTGCCTTCTCTGATTTTCTCAAGTCCTTGTCTCCTCAAGTAGAGACCCTTGGAAAAAATCATGTTAAGGCAGAAAGGAAGTGTAACTAAAAACACAGCAAAGTGATAGGATATTTGAAAAAAACAGTTGCAATGGGTAAATAAAAATTTATGGGCATATTCAAATGTTCACATTCTTCTTCTGCTGTTGCTTCTAAGAAACTCTACTGCAACAGGAAGAGCTTCCCACAAAAGTCAAAAAACCTTTCTCCAGGAATACAATAGTGCAGGTAACAATGCTTATGTCCTTGAGCTAATGGAATATGCTTTAATTACCCAACCATGCCCACAAACTAAATGCTCAAAATTACAGATAGATTAGCAAGCTCATGAGAAGCTAGACAGCTGAATTTTGGCTTTTTCTTTCCAAAACATAGGATGGAATATGATAGAATTTTCTGTAAATTCTCTCAGAAGAAATCAGGAATCATCCAGGAGTATTTTAAACACACTAATGTAATCTTGTGATATTCTATAGAAAGACGTTTTACAGACTAGTACTGTGATGCAGGAAACCGCCATCATATCAGGATCCTTTATTTGAACAAGGACTCTTTACCTGTTTCTGAGTTCGATTCTATTTCTTTCCTTCACAACAGCATGGATGAAAATTTGAAGTAGTCTATTCTGATCATGATATAAGATATCTCTACTTTCTAGTGGTGCATATATACATGTATATATGTTTGCATATATATATAAATGAATGAACATGTGTAGACAAATGTACAATTGCATCTGTGTGTGTGTATATATACACATATTCATGCCTTTTTCTTCAATTTGGGTGGAGTGCAAACTGAAGAAGTTGATAAGTCAAAGCACTGCACAACTGCATACAGTTTGCCTGCTGTTGTTAGGACAACACAGTCACAGCTTCAACCTGCTTCTGTTTGGGCTAATGTGCCCACCACTTGCAGGTCTGTGTGATGCACAGCTGAGCCCCGAGAACTCAGATCCATGCCCTCAGCCTGGGCTCCAGACCCATCTGCTCAGCCTCCACGTATCCAGTCTGCTGGACTGTGAGGGACATTGTACAATGGCTTTTGGTTGCTCACCTTTGAAGGAAACTACAAAAAAATCATAGTAAGAGGAGAGATTTTATGAATCTGGATGTTACAGTGACCACAATGTTTTTTTTATAGCTTGAAAAAGAAGTAATTGTACTCTCCAGGCGGTACAGTTAGCAATATTTTAATGGGATCATTCAAAAAGTATCAGGTATTTCTAAAGTTTTTGGACAATATATCACCACCACCCCTCCTCCCAAACTGCCCCTGAAAGACAACTTTCTCTTTGAACCTAATTTAGCATGTTTCTGTAGACAGCTTATGATCTATACGAAAGACACATCATCACAGTGAGCATCGCAGTTCAGTGAGTATAACATGGTTGTGATCTAATTCAGTTTATGCTTTGACCTAATTTATGAAGGATGTGGCACATGGCAATTATCGAATTTTACAGTGCTAGGCTCACTGTAAAATGAGCTCTGTACTAGCACTGTCCAGCTCTGGAGCTTCTTACTAGAAATGAGACCAGAGTTTCTTGTCCTAATTTACTCTGTAATGTCCATTCAGACCCCCTGTGTCAGCACTAAGCTATTTTGAGCAATATGACTACTTGGCTGTGGCTTCCTTTTATTGCCTGGACCACATCTGGAACTATGAGGGTTATATTTGCATTATGAGGTAGAGGTTTAAGATCTAGAGTCAAGCCAGACCCATACAACTGCTACAGAACTGTTTTGACTGTTTTGTCTAGTGCTTTTCTCTTTTTTTTTTTTTCTTTTTCTTCCTTTTAATATATTTTCTTTTTTTTTTTTTTTTTTTTTAACTGAACTTTGCACTTGATGAAAAAGTGTTTAGGAAAATGACAGCTGCCAGACTGAACTATTTGTTACTGTGCCATGATGATAAGCATTGCAGTCAGTCATTTCACCACCACCATAGTCAGCCCTAGGGACTGCATCTGTCAAGATCTAAAAGCTAGCACCTTTAGATGGAGTAGCTGCAAGATTAATTTTTATAAACGCATATATAAATTACTCCCGTCGTTTTGCAAAGCTGAGCTGCTTATTCCAACACCAGGCAGCTGAGATCAGACAATACAGCACATACTTTTTATTTCATACATTTGTTTCTTATCACATGGCCTGATACAAGTGTTAGCCTGATGCAGCCTTCATTTTCACAAAGTGCTTTGGTAAAATTTTCTTGAGAAAAAAAAAAATACAGAAATGGCTATCAAGGTAACATTAGAATTAGTATTTCATTTTCATTTGTCAGTAACTTAATCCTTCAAATATTTAGAACTTTCAAGTACAATCAACTAACAGCTTCCTGTGAGACACTGTGGTTACAAATCACAGTGTTTGGCACCCCGAAGGCTGAGGAAATTTCCCTGATACTGATCACATTTAGGAAAAAGTAGGAGCTAAGTTAAAACAGTGAAATATTCCTGAGAACCTCCACCTTACCCATATCCCTTTGCAAGTCTCAGTACAGCAAATTCTACTTTTCTTTGGTAGTTTGAATATTTTCCGGAATGCGGACAAGAGCTGAAGCATGCTGCACAGCTCATAAAACCATATTACACAGCAGAATCTTTCAAGATGGGAGGAGTCATATAGTTAATTGCACCCTTCTTCCTTTTGACATATTTTCACCAGCACCACCTTCACAGACAGAAATTGTGAAACCTGTACTGTTGGTGTGAATTTTGTTCTTCAGTGGCTGAATCTCAGTCCCTCTTGGCTGAATATCTCGTGATATTTAGGAATACTCAGTACAGAACAAGTACTGATACTACAATAGAAAGAGAAAAATACAGCACCTATGGTGATTTCACAGGTGCCGTCATCAATAATCATTGTTAAGGCTCAGGAAAGAAGAATGAGAGAAAAAGGTATGTCACTGTTCCCAGAATTACTTTTTACTTATGTGTAATACCAGGAAGCTCACTTCAAAGTCCATATTTCAGCATTTCTGTAGGACTGACACCAAAATAAACCTTCACAATATGTTTGTGGAAAGTTTACAACTACAAAACATAAACATCCCTTAAAGCATTCCCCCTACCACAGAAGATGCTAAACAATAGACCACTTTAATTTCTTCCAAATTATTATTCTGAGGAACACACTGACACAAAGCAGGTGCTTGCTCTCTGGAAGGCAGTGAATTTGTCATGATAAATGAACACTTACTGGTCACAACATTTTTATTAGTTTAGACCCACTCTTTCATTAAATTTGAAAAGAAAAAGGTTTTAGTGATTTTGACAGGATAGTGTCATCCCCGCTTTGCTTTCAGTTCTGCTACATTAGGCCTCCACATTCATCAGAGTTCTGTGGACTGAGTTCCTTTTACATTTCAGAGTTATATTCCTGATTAACATGCTCTGGTTAATCTGGCTAAAAAAAAAAGGTATATTTGAAGAAAGGGACAATGGCAGAATGGTCCTGTATGGGAAACATAATGGATTTAACAGTTACGGTACTTAGCATAAACAGTATTGTTGACTGATAACAAATAGACTCAGCATTAATTGATAGAACTGATAAAACTACTCTTCTGTCAAATTAAACTTTGGCAAATGACTTCATCAGCCCTTTTAAAATACAGCCTAGGAAGATTAAAGTTCATGTTCCAGATGGCCCAAAAATAACCACTAAAAGCTTCCAGCTATGCTTGAATTAACAACCAAGTCACTATATATGTCCACAAATTTGACATACTATGAATTAAGCATATAATGATGGAAAGGAAAAAAGGAGGAAAAAAGGAGGAAATGAAGACAAAATTGTGAATATTCCTTTAGCTTTAGATTTCTACTTTAGGCACCCACAATATAAGGATAATTCCCCCGGACATCTTTTATTACCAGGAAAACAAAACCAGTCCTACCATTTTCTGGCAGTTTTGTTCTCTGGAAGAATTTATACTGTGCTCTCTTCAGAATCCCACCTGGTCTGACTGCTTCATCTAACACCTTAAAGGCGAACAGCACAAATAATCCCCTAAGACTCACAAGAACCATCATTAACAGCAATTTCAGATCATCAAATATGTTACAGGTGGCTATTAAGGGCATTTAGGCAATAAGTTTGTTATGGCATCCCATTACTCTGCTTTGCCTTGCTTGAGAAGCGGACATCAAATTCCCAAGGAAATTCCTTTTTGCTTTTTCTCTAAATCACTGAAAACACCAAATGAAGTCATCGTTCTTATTAAAGGAATTTTTAGAGGTCTGGAATGGTTATGGAGACCAGAAGAGTCTATCACAAGCAGTTTACCCAAGTTTTCCATTCCAGTTAATGAACCAAGGTTGTTAATTTTTGCCCAGATTGGTTCAGTTGCCACAGATCTACCATTCAGATTTAAAAGGAGAAAGAGAAATCAGGTGTTGGTATTTTACAAAACTACAAGAACAGAAGGGACAAGCATAGCAATTTAGTATGCTCTCCTATTTAGACTAGGAAATATACCCAACAGAATAGGAAGATAAGTACAAAGGTGAAACAGGACACATGGGGTTTCTTCAGTCATGGTATGAGGTAATCATCCGAGATGAAGTCATGACCAGTGAAGAATCACTGATGTTTAATGAGTAGATAGTGAATACAAACTTTATCCTGAGCAACAGCCCTGAAACACTTCTTCTGTAAGCCTGCACCTGATGGCAGCCTGCATGTTATGGTTTAAAAGCCAGATATCAGAGATCTGACTCCATCTGCAACCAAGGCTTATTTATTTGCACAGATACCAAGTGAGTCTTCCTAAGGCCTGAGAACAAAACCAGCAGCTGGTCAGGAAATACACTCTTTCACACTTAAACAAACAACACAACTTCTCCCCAGAAGAGAATAAAATGAGGAAAAGCAATCAGGAAATGATCAAAAGGGAGAGATACTACACTTTGCACATTTTGAAAAGGAATTTGGAGAGTACTCAAAAGTAATATTCTCATATTTTGAAAAAAGTTTGGGTAAAGAACTGCCACGAAAGAAATATTTAAAACAGTCATACAGAGGAGAGAGTGAAAGATAAATAAGCCACTGAGGAACCAAAGAGGAAAGGACAGTAGTCTTAAAAATAAAAATAAAATCCCCTTCCAATACACATAAAGGAAAAGATGACTAGGGAAGATATTCATTTCAAACAGCTCCTCACAGGGAGCCAACGATTCACAAAGGTTCATCTTTCTACAGGAAGAAGATAAAAAACAAGCTGAGAAATTGAAGCATAGTAAACTGATAAATTAGAAAATTCATCTGTCTGGACTGAAGGAAAAAAAAGAATGAAATAGCAAGTGAAGACAAAGCACCAGACCACAGATATTTCTGAATATATAAACCCTGCAACATAACATTCATTTCTCTTCATGAAGTCCAGAACAATTCAGTAAGAATATGAAAGCTTTACCACAGAAACTGATAGACACAGTAAAGTACAGCACAAATACAAACAGAATTTGATCTGGTCACATTGTCATGCTTTTTGTTCAGACTTGCTGGGAAGCCAAACCAGCATGTTTTAACAGCTTTGGATACTTAAACACTTCTATTCCAGACATCATAGTGTAGACTAAGACGACACAAATGTTGGAGTGGACTAGGAGACAGAGTTAAGTGAACAGAAAACTCAGAGCTGACACAGGCGTGTCTGTGGAAATAGACCTTTGTAGCAACTCTTTTGTACATGTGTGGTCAGCAAAGAAAAGAGCAATTTGGGAAAATTTCTTAATGAGTCACATTAATATTTTCTTTAATGAAAAATGAAAGAATGTTCCTGTTCATGAACACCTTGCAAAATACCATCATGCTGCCAAGATCCTCCCCTTAGCACTAAGACTGATGAGACTTTCAGACTGAGGAAGAATATGAGCATAATGGACAAGTTGAAAACATCACTTTTTCAAGGTAAGATATTTTGTGCGATGCTCTTAAACAGTATTCAGAACTTAGAGACTGAAAAAACAAAATGGTTCCTAAAAGTTGCTGGAATTAACAGACAAATTTTCCACTGCTTCCTTGTGCACAGCATTCAGGGCAAATAAACTCCCTTCCTCGACACTACTAAGCAAGGTGCTGCATACCAGGGTCCCATTTCTCATTCTTTGGACATTAAATTAGACAGTAAACAGATAACCAGTAGTCAAATGGACTATGCTGTGTTTTGAAAGCTTTTATGATACCATCAGAAAAATCACATTTTAAGGAAGGCAACCACAAGGGCACCCATAAAATTGGAAATACACAAGAACAGCATGCTAAAAAAAATATTTAAAGCCCTCAAATTAGTTATCCTAAGAACAAGAGAAGTAGATAGGTTTCCTTTGTGAGGCATTACAGAGTTTTCCCTTGACAGCCAGTATTTCTTTTTTTCCTTTCAGAAGCACAAGAATGACACCATGAAAAGAACAGCAGTGGAATTTAAAACCAAAGAAAGAGAACATTGCTTCCAGCTATTCACACTCATAATCTGTGAAATTTATGGCCTGAGAAGACAGCATTAAAATTAGCCATCCCTTCTTTAAATTGAACTCAGGGTTCCAGGATCCATGTAACAGCTTTATGCTTTTTAATATCAAAATATACACAACTGAAAACCATAGATGAAGATGCGACAACAGCAAGAAGTTTTGAGATTTTTTTCTTCCTTGAGTTGCAAGAATTACTTTTTAGCAAAACCTACACAAATCATGAGGGAAAGATTTTTTTTTTTCCTGGCAAACCTTCTCAAAATTTTTCCTTCTTACCATGGCATCATATTCACACATTTTGTTGTTTACAACAATGCCGCTAATAATAATAATAATAACAATAACAACAACAACCACCACCCCAAACACAATAGAGATAAAATGCAAATGTATTAAACCAATTCATATCTCAAGTGAAATGCACATGCTTCCATGACCTAGCAAAACCATAGCTGGAGAGTGGAGTGACCACTTTTACAGGGTAGTGACAAACTGCATTTGCTGAATTAGCCAAGGCTGTTGAATCCAGACAGCTTTGAAATAAGAAATTAACTCAGTCTGATGACAAAAAGATGAAGCAATCTATTAGCTCTACACAGCCTATTAGTGCTAAATTTTGACTGAATTTTCAGTTGCAATGTAAAAATTATGAGCAAAAGCCCATTGATATCACAGCTGCAAAATATAATTTCAGAAATCAGAAGTTTTTGTTTAGTTTCAAGCACTGCTTGTATATCCATAATAAGTACTTCTAAGGCCTTTTTTCTTAAATATGCAGTGGAAAAAAGAGGAAATATGTAATCAGGCCAGTTTTAATGAGAAAAACATAATGATGAAACCATAGCTATACTCTCATCTTAGAAGGCAAGAGAGATTACAGGCTCCCAAAGCATGGAAGAGAAGAAAGTGTAAGTAAAGAAACAACAGAGAAAGAAAAGGGGAAAGGTGAAACTTACTAACAGTTTTCAAGAAAGGAGTAAGATCAAAGATCTAGAAAAAGGTAACACTGTGGCAAAATAAGAAGTCTGAGAGAAAAAACAGAGGCAGCTCAGTAAAACTGTGTGTCATTCCGCCCCAAGATGCCATGGAGTTTTACTGTTCCACATCTGACTGCAAGATGTTTGGCTGCTAGACTCATGGAAGGAAAACATTGAAATCGGTGAACATAAACCTCCACCCAAAAGTGTCAGTCCCACTCATTACTGTATGTATTAATAACAGATAATGGTTGTAAACTCCACATGGTGTATGTGTGATTTTGTCTTGGCACAGCAGAAGATACCTTCACAGGAGTGATCCAAGGAGCATAAAGCTGTGATATTAATTAAGAAATGAAATCAGTTTATTCCCTTCAACAGCTGTCTTAGAAGTTTCTTTTGTATCCTACTCTTGACTTTAGGTGCTTTATACAAACAGCACCAGGACAGTGGTCCAAGCTTGTGAAAGATGGTGTTGAGCCTTGTGCTGAGCTTACTTGCACACAAGGGGAAACATTTAGCTAGTAGTTTTACTCCAGCTAATAATTACACAACACAACTTGGTTTATTATAATCAAAATTCTACTGAGCCTCCTCCTTATTTCCTCTCTCCACCAAAAAAAAAAAAAAAAAAAAAAAAAAGGTTATCTGGTTATTAGAAACTAAAAAAATGATCACTGATTAACAAAACTTTGTGAGTCCTACAGTCTCTAGAATCAAGAATCCTCAGTAGCTAAAAATTGCTAGTTTTCCTAGTCAAATATTGAATGAGAAAAAGCTGAGGGACAAAAGCCAGCAATGATCAATCTTTAGACCACTTCTACAGAAATCCTCCCCATAAACATAGAATGGGAAATATCTTTTCACTTTTAAGGCTATGCAGTTAACTTCTGTATTCAAAGTTGCTTCTTCTAGGAAAAAAAAGAAAGAGATATGGGAGCATATATGGTGCGCAAAACACTATCTATTCACAGAGATGTCAGTTGCAGCATGTTATTTTCTCAGTGACCTGTACCAGTGACAATGAAATTCAACTATAAATGAACTGAAAAACCTCTGCAGATCTGGACACCTTCAAGGGAATAAAGCAGAAAACCCCAAAATTCGCACGCCCTAAGAATTCAAAGTGTGGGAGCAGTTGTACCTTTCTCCCCTTTTGGTAAAACACCTGAAGGAAGATGGACATTTACCTTCTATTCAGGGCTCACCATCTCACCATCTAGGAAGACAGTCGTGGTCTCCTCAAACCCACTTCGGCCTTTGACTGACCTTCTTGAACCCATGATGGCATCCATGGAATATCCTTGGGAAGCCTTTCACTGACACGCACGTGTCTAAAAGTACTTGATAAAAGTTATAGTGTAGTCATCACAAGAAAGTTGTCCACTATTTTGTCTAACACTGTCTATAATCTGAGTGATCAAACCTTCTAGGTTTCGGGTTTGGGAGTGGGGAGGATTGTTTTTGTTTTGGTCCAGAATGGGAGTAAAAGGGTTTCAATTTTTTCCTGTTTTCTAGGCCTGGCGAGAAAACACTGCAATTGCTGTGGTTAACTGCTGTCTCAAGCCAGTTTATTTTAGGTATGCCAGACAACAGGGGCAGTCCCATATAATTAAGCAAAGAAACTGGAAGCTTTTCTTTGGAACAAACTTACTGGTTCTCCACGTCTGGTGGCTGGAAAGACCCCAGGACTCCCACGTCTTCCAGTAGCCTCTCTGTCACCAGCATGCTGTTACAATCTTAACTTTACCCTCCTGCAAGTCCTCTAGTGGGAGGGCAGCACTAGAGGCATTAGGGAGCCCCTCCCCTTCGCTGTTATATTCAAGCTTACCAATTCACAAGGCAAAAGAAACATTTCTAGTTTAAAAAGCTGTTGCAATAATACTTTTCATTAAAACATACTTTATGTGAAGAAATCCTGAAAAAATCTCAACCTTCTTACTAAACAAATTTCCTGGCTCCTGCTCAGCAGGACCCTCTGCTAGCTCCTGTCTTGACAGGATTGTGGTGGGCTGGAAAACATCACCTCATGAGAGCTGAAAGAGCTAAGCTTTACAGTTGGCTCTAAGTTTATCATCAAGTTTTTAACACTAATGTGTTAATTATCTCTAGTTCAGGTTAGTCCCACCTGCAGAATGTTTCAAAGTGGACGGTATCTTGCCAGTTTCTCTCTAAATGTACGAGGATTACAGAATTAAATCATTTGAGAAGATTAAGAATGATGAGTTGCTCTGATTGCAGTGCTCATTTCAGTGAGGTATTAACAGATGACAAAATTATCTATGGCAGGCCTAGCTTTCTATTCTTTTTTTGATAAGTACTTTATTAAGAACTATATGAATAAAATACCAAGACACACCTCTCAGTAAACAGTTTAAGTTCTCAGAGTACAGTAATCAGACAACTGATAAATTCTAACTAGCTCTTTCCAACAAC
>JAYRBT010000001.1:19599752-19627784 GCA_036023395.1 Myiotriccus ornatus
GATAAAATTGGTTTACAATGTGATCCCACTATATTTCAGAGTAAGCTGACTGAAGGACAGACTTATGCAGTCTACTTTCACTCTTTTCCACTGCTATGTGGGTGAATGAACAGAAATTTTTCGGTGTATTCCATATTCTCTGTGGAATCTCTGCAGAAAAATAAAGTTGTTTTCCCAGTGATTGTCACTTGTAAGTACGTAGACATTAATCATCAGTTTTACATATCAGGGCAATTTTTCCTGTTTTCTCTCAAGCAACAAAAATATGAAGTAAAATCCATAACAGCCTTGTTCCATCTGTAAATCCATCTGCTTTTTTAGCATGTGCACTTGAAGTACTGATGCATTTGGGGAAAAACAAGTTACAAACAAACAAGTTTCAAATACAGCATTTCAGCTGTGGAATGCAAAAATTCATCATGTCTTTGTAACGCGAAGCTGCACTGCACTCCTGTAACAGATATCTCTGGCTTGCAGGTTGTAGCACATTGTTGTCATTTGAATGTTTATTCCTTTCATTACCATTTGAACAAGTACCTCCCTCCAGCAAATGAAAGGTGGAATAAAGGAACTGCTAGGAAGCCTGAAATTTATTCATCTTTTTTTTTCCCCAAGAATCTGTGAATTTGGCCATTTTCTTGGTGTTCCTCCTCTGTTTGATTATCTGCTTGCATCTTACGGGCACAGAGATTTCAGGGGACCTGACGTGGCTGTGGGTCCCTTTGGAACAATATGCTGAACAAGCTTTATTATTCCTGCTGGCTGAGTGACAGGTATTGAGCACAGGTTTGTCTCTCTGATTCAGGGTCATAGAGGAGAACCAGCTACTTCTGATGCAGCTCTGAAGTCAAATAAAAGAAATTCCCTGCTACTCAGGAGCATCATCTGAACTAGTGACTCTTTTCCCCTGACAGTAGTGCTAAGTAAGAGATTCACCACGTGCAACAATTTTTTGCCACCTCGAGAGAGACTTGGCAGAAAAATGGTGTAAAATTAAAAACTGTCACTTACTCAATTTTCACAGAAAGAAAATAAAAATTGTTTCCACTCATTTTGAGCTTTGACAAGGGAAACAGGATGCTAATGCTTCCAGCATGTCCTGCCTTGAGTAGACTGCAGCATAAACATCATCAATCCTGGAACCAATTACTGTTCTTCTGATGTCCCTCACAACAGACACCATTTTCTCTGTATGAATATTCATTAATCGGATCACTACACATTGCAGATAAGTTCGAAGTGGTTTTCCTCATCGTGAAATGCAGGTTAAAACATACTACAGCAAAAATACATTGCAATCTAATGGCTGAATTTTGCCAATATATCTCAGTTCACTCACAGCACTGTTGGAAATTCTCTAGACATGTCACTTCTTGGCTTGAACTTAGTTAATGACTGAAGTAGAACACACAGAGGGTTTGGGGAGGGTATGCAAGCATCTACCCACCAACAGATGTCCCATCAGGGAATGACCCTTAAATCACAGCATGAACAGTAGAAAAAAAGTGTTTTGGAAACCTTGTGCAGCTAAGAGATGAGCATACCAATAAGTGAAGAGAATGAGGAATGCTGATTTTCATGTTACTCTAGGGTGTAATGAAAAAAAAAAGAAAATTTTTCCTGAAGACATGAATCTTTCCAGGTTTTCAAGAGCTCCATGTCTCACTCTCAGCTGACAGAATACAGTCACCTTGGGGTTATATTGAACAGAAACAGCTATCGATTAGGAAAGTGTTTGCAGATTAGGAGCTTTGCAAAAGAGTTACTCAGCAATCTCTATTAATTGGATATGGTCAGCGCTTGAAACTTAATTTCTATCTCCATTTAAGTGAGTCAATATTGTGGAAGCAGCTAGAAAATAGGTCTGGCACAATAAAACTGCAGTTCTATTCCTATTTGCGTGGATGAGTCTAGTCAAAAGCAGAATGCATCTGCCTTTATTTCAGGCTAAATAACCACTGGCCTCATGCTCTATGAAGAGGCTGTGATGGTTTCCATCTGGCACTGCACCAGGGATTCATGGATTGTACCAAGTTATAGAATCATGGCTTACCTCAAAGGAATCTCTGGTGATTGCCTAGTCCAAACCCTCAGCTCAAGCAGGTTGTACACAATCATGCTCAGCTGAGTCTTGAATATCTCATAGAGTGCAGACTCCTCAACCTTCCCAGGCAGTCTGTTACAGTGGAGAAAAATGTTCCGTAGCAAAATGTTTTCTTATGTCGAGCCTTCTCTTCAAGGCCAAACAATCCCAGCTCTCTCAGCCTCCCCTTGTACGTGCACATATAAACCCCCTGAATTATCTCTGTGACCTTTGCTCCAGTATGTCCCTGTTTCCTCTTGTACTGGAGAGGACAGATCTCTAGACAGCACTCTAGATATGGTCTCACCCGGAATGAGTAGAGGACGGGGTAACCTCTCTCGAACTGCTGGCAATGTTCTTCCTAATACAGCTTTCTTTGCCACAAGGGCTCATGTTCCATTTTTTTTGGTTCTCAGACGGGGAGCCCCTGGCCTCTACTGATTCAGGGAGTTATCCTTCACCAGATGCAGGACCCTGCATGTGTCTTTGCTGAACTTCCTGAGATTCTTGTAGGCCTGTTTCTCCAGCCTGTCAAGGTGCCTTTGAAGGGCAGCACAGACATCTGGTGTGCCAACCACTCCTTACAGCTTCACATTTTCTCCAAACTTGCTCATAGTGCACTCCTCCCTGTTGTCCAGGTCCAGGATAATAGCACTGGCCCCAGTGTGGGCCCTGGGGTATTCCTCTGGTGACTGGTCTCCAGCTAGACCTCATACCACTATCACAACCTTCTGAGGCCAGCAGTTCAGCTACTTTGCAGTCCATCTTCCTGTCCACTTATCTAAAGCATACTTCATTAGTTTGTCTACACTTGGACACTTTTTGGAGCTCAGGAACTCCAGGAAAATCAGGTTCTATTAAATTCTGTTTCTAGCAGTATCAAGCAACTAATCTTTACAGACTGTAACATGAAGACTTGGGCGTTGGCTGCACCAAAACTAGATAACTGGTCATAGTAATTTTGTCAGTTTTGGTCCTCAGTTCTGTAGGGAATGGAAAATCACACCGAATAGGGATCAAGAGCAGTTACGCAATTGAAGGAAACCCACTGTGTTTCTTCCTTCAAAGGCTAATATGCTAACATGACTAAAGGAGAAATACTGAGCAGATTTTCTGAAAAACAACATGACCTTTAACAGGAAATGAAAAAAGTCTCCTTTTTGCTTCTACTAAACAAAACAGAGGGCTCCTGTTTGAAATTGAAGTGAATCTTAGCCTTAAGCTAACATCTGGAGCCTTGCACATCTGTAGCTTAACTCAGAAGCAGATTATTTTAATTAAATAACTTTCAATGTGTATGTTTTTGAAACACTAAATAGAAAAATTTTACAGTACTAGCAAAAATAGGATGGAGACACTGAATCGAAACATATTTAGAGTTCATCCATTTACTAATTTTCAAGGTTTGCCAAGTCGTTTAATTTTTAGAAACACAGCACCCGTTTAATGCTTAGAAACACCTAAATACCTCATGACAATTCTGATAAGAAAAAGCAAACACAGCTCTCCTGCACTTACCTAAGAGCAAGAATAACAGAATTCCCATAAGCAAAATATGTGGGCACAAGCTCCCAGAATTCACATCTTGCTGACCATTGGTCTTACAGAGGAAGAGGTATGTCTTCACATGTTTAAAAGCACCAGCTACTCAACTTGCTGAGGCATAAAGTTCTGCAGGAGCATGGTAATAAGGGGAGCTCTTATTTTGTATAACTGCTGTAAATTTCAGCGCTTTGCTCATCCAAGTCCCACTGCACAACTAAAGTTACCAGTAGAAAGCATCAGTACCAACTGAAGACAGAGTTCTCCTAAAATTTGTTCATGATGGGTCCACGTGTCCCTTCTCCCCTCTGACGTACGTAACCATTTCATCCATATCCCCCACATGCAGTGAGAAAGCCAAACTTTGTGAATGCATCTTCTCTATCTTCTAAAATCCTTTACTCTCTGAACAAGAGAGTATTTTGCTATTTTTGCTGTGATAATGTGATGTGTGCTAATAACTTTCTGATATGCTGTCACTAGTGTCTCAGCAATTGTTTTATCATCATGGAGTTCTCTTTGAAGATTATTAGTCACTGTCAAGGGTGACCTGCTAGCTCTATTGCTAATGGTTAATAGATGATTTTTCTTTACCTAATTTATACCAAAAATTAAACTCTAAAGGTTATGCTAGATGTTCCAAATCCTAAAGACCAAGTCTGAAAGTGCAGGTATTAAAAAGGTGAGATGCATGAAGCAGCACAGCTATTCTTGGGCAAGCATTAATAATTAGATATTACTTTGGAGAAAGGGCAATGCTTCATCTGAAGATGAAGTATTATCTTCAATATCTCTTTGTGCAGTTGGTGGAACATGCCCACTGATTGTGCTTCTAATCTCAAAATAAGTTGGCAGGTTTGCCCTTTTCTAGCTGAAATATAGTCTCTTCTGGGAAACCTTTACCAACACATCCTGACAACTGTTATGTCCTATTAAAGGTTGTTCACTGATATTTGTAGTATGTTAAATACACACTGCATTATTACAGGTGAATTCTACATTTGCTTAGAACAAAGATGATGCTGAAAACAAAAGCCAAACAGACATCCACAGGGCTGGCTTGTTTAGGAAACAGACTCATTACTGTGCTAGACTATTGGTGTATACTATGGAGTTTCCTCAGGATCAGCAGAGTCAGAAGGGAGAAATTTCTCTGGGAGAAATGTGGTTATTTATGATATCCTGCTCTCCAAGAACAAGACAGTTCCAGAGATATTTTTGATAGAATAGGCAAAGAAACAGTATGACTGACCCTTACACCAGAGTGATATTTAAAATGATGACCAAATATTATTTTGCCTTTTCCCCACATGAAAGTAGGAAAGTCCTCTTCATTGGAAGGAAGGATTTGTTTTGTTTTGGTCTATGTTTTTTTGGTTTAAAAAACCCTAGCAAAACAGTTGATCACATGAGGAACAAAAGAGGATTTTATTTCTTTCATGAGGAAAGAAAAGGCATGCTAGACTGATTTACTAGTTGGGAAAATTTATCTTGGCTTCAATTAAGTAATTTTTTAAAAAATCTGCTTGCTTGCAATAATGAAGAAACTATACCAGACACTAATGCACTCATTACATTATCCCTTTAGGGCTGGCAAAACAGTCCACACTCCATTTTTGTAAAAAATCTACTCTGGAACATCTGATGTCAAAACAATTTAGCTTTTATGTTTGTAACATCTTTAAGGTACCCATCTGCATAAACACACAAACAGTAGCAAAAGACTGCAATAGTTCATTTGGGGAAAAAAAAAAAAGAAAAAAGAAAGAAAGGGAAGGAAAAAAAAGAAAAAAGGGGAGAAAAAAAAAAAAAAGCAGCAGCTTCAAATCCTGTTGAAAACCAAAAGTTAGAGTCAGTAAAATAATTCTATTACAAGAATTGTTGCTGAGAGTGTCATAATATTGGTGAACAGACAACACACTGATAATATCCAACTGTCACAATTCAGAAAAGAAAACAAAACTCAAAGGCCAATATAATACTACCCGTTCTCCCTCCCAAAAAACATATCAAATTTTCTTGTGTTTCTTTTAAACCTGTGCACAGGTACCAGAAATGTAATGAAATAATTTTTTGCCAAGGTATTAAAAAAATCCATAAAATCAACTCTGCTGACATCTGTCACACATTCCTGGGCTAAAAGGCAAGTGTCACTGGAAGGTAATTGTACATAAAGTGCTAGAGCAGGTAATTATTGAATCCCTTTTGTATTAATAGCCCCATTTATTCAGTAAGGACGGTCAAAATGGTTTTCTCAAACAAGTTTTGGTGAACTGCAATCTCGGTAGACGTGTTTGCATGCCAGGCAAGGAAGTTATTTGCCCTTGTATGCAAGTGCATACATGGATTCAGAAACAGTTCCAACCTGTCTCTAGTCAGTCATACTCAGAATGCCCCATCCTATCTATTTCTCACGGTGAGCCAGTGCATCCTGCTAGAGCACATATCCTGTGCTCCTGAGCTCTCCAGCAGAAAAAAAATCTGTGTGCTCAGGAATTCGGCAAGCAAAACAGAACACTGGGGCATTTTCAGCTTGTGGTAATCTTAAAGCTAAGTACTGTGCACTCACCTGTAAAATATAAAATCCCTTTAACCTACTTGCTCGTGGGGGGTAGGGAGGGGAAAAGACACAATAAGTTTAGCTTGTTTGCTTGTCCATCACAAAAAAAAATATTTTCCAATATTAATTGCAAAAGACACAGCCTTTATTACTATTAGTGATCCAGCCCCAGCCTGTGAAAATCAGCCCAAAGCTTTATTCCTAAGACTTTAGCATTAAGCACATTCATAGAGTATGGCCAGATTTTAAACAAGGACTAAAAGTTGTGACCTTCAAGTGTAAACTTACAATAGTGACATTTGTAAATGAATCTTTAAGATTAATTTAATGACATGAGGTTGAGTATATATTTAACCTCAACTAAATTTTCTCTTTATATTTTGCAAGTCCTTTTTTAACTCTCTCATTTCTTTGTATGCCCCTTGCATACAAAATCTGTACATACTAAATGAACAATCACAGGCAGAAAAAATAATCGTGTATATATATTAACGTAGGTGGTTTATCTTCATGTGACACTTCAAGTTCATGTGTTTTACTGTGTGGTATCAGAGACTGTGTGTCCTGAGTACTCCCTCAACAACAAAGACATGTAAGAAGTCAATTGTATCCCGTTTCTGAGAATACAGTTTCACATCTAAGACATACTCTCTGAAACAAATTAAATTAGATACTGCCTACTTTATGCAGTGCATTGAACCAAACACACCTACACAAGTGACTTTGAACTGTATGAATATTTTAATAAATAAAAATGTCTTGGTTTTGAAGGGAAGTGATTTCTGACAAAATGGAGAAATCTTCAGGCTTTGGTCTTCTTTCATTTTGTTTACTGGAGAGGTAAAAAAATAGGTGGGAAGAAAGTATGAATAAACAGATAAACTCTTTTTTTTTTTTTTTCTTACAAGAAATAAGGAAAATAAATTTCAGAATTTAAAAACCTCACCAAACTATCAAAAAGTCAATCTGCAATTTTATGGATGTCAGACAGCTGAAACTGATGAAAAGTTAACTACTGCTAATTAAAGCCAAGAGCCACATGCACAGTCTTACACACTGAGCTTTAGTTCACAGAAGTAAGAAGAAATAGAAAGTGTTCCAGGACTGTAATTACAGAATAAAATGCAGGTGTTTATATTGTAAAATGTGAGTCAGTCTACAATCCAGTTAAAAACTTCTCACTTTTCCAAAAAACATATTGCTGTAACAATAGGTACAAAGTAATTGAACCTATGAGAGACAGGCCAACAGAGTTGGTGTGACTGTGCATCTCTAAAAGCTTATAAAATGAGAAGATATTTTAAAGGATTTTCTAGGCAGCTGGAATCCAGGAGTCTGGCTCTGAGAGTGTAATGGAGAAATGGAGAGAAAGAGAGCGTGTGTACAAGGCAGTGTGCAAAAGAGCACGATAAAGAGTGAGGGTGAATGAGGCAGCACAAAAGGGGGAGAGCAAGAATAAAGAGTGAGCAAGAGCAAGTGAGAAAGAGCATGAGAGAGAGCAAGGGTGTAAATGAGTGCAGACGAACGATAGGAAGAGCAACAGTGAGGGCAAGTGAGAGCATGTAGGAGAAGGAGAGCTTGTCTAAAATATTCAGTAATGTCAGCTATTAATAAAGCATGTAAGAAACTAACTTGTCTCCAGTGAACTGTGTTTTGACCCATTTATTATGGAAGTCAAACGTGAGCTAATAAAGTCAGGCTACTAAGACTGTGTTTAAAAGCAATATCAATTAGCTGGAGAGAAAAGCAATTAAAAAAAAAAAAGATCAGCAGAACACAGGAGGAGCAAGTAAAGTCCTACAGTTGATGGAGTCTGTGGGTTTTTGTTGCTGATTCACATTGGCACAGTTTGTACAATTTCTCTGACTTCTTTGCAACCACACAGTATGGAAACGTGTTGATTAAATGACAACATGGTCTTATACAGAGACTAAACTGTTGCCCTGAAGTGTTCCCACTGATCACTCATTTGAGGCCAAACTCACACCAGACTCTATAACAGAGGATTAATACATAGAAGAGCCCTGGCTCACCAGCATACATCAACTATGCAAAAGGGTGCAGTCCCCTAGACCGTCTCCCCCTGTTACACCACAATCTAAGGTGGACATGGACCTCTGGGACAGCTTCTGAGAGCAAACAAGTAGCTTGGATCAGTATTTCCCACACAGGAAAGAAATCACTCATATTACATCCAAAATAAAAGAGAAATAGAGTGGGAAGGAGTAAGAGTGGCTCTAGAAACACAGCTGGAAATTATCTAGCTCCAGTCCTTGCAAGAAACAGTTTGGGTTTTGGTTTCACTATTGATGACTTTCTGTATTGTATTGTATACTATCCTATAAAAGTATATCTAATTTCCTTATTTGAGTGATCAAGTGGGAAAAAGATAGACTTCCTCAAGGACTCACTTTCGAGTTTCTCATTTGAAGTGTACTACTGCACACCACCCCTTGTTTTTAATTTTACTTTTAAATCATTTTAGCTTCCTTTCTAAAAGTAAGAACTGAAAACATACGTAATTACTCATCCAAACCACTGGCTGAAGCTAATGTTTCCTCACTTATAGTTATGTTGCACAGTATAACATTAAAATAACACAACCCACGCTGAACTGAAATCTGCTTACCAAACATCCTCCCAGGAGTCTGTTTCCCAAACATCCTTCAGCCTTTTGGAAGCAGTAAAATGCTTCTGCTGAAGGCGTGGAATAATTCTGAGAAAACTAAAAAAGACTTTTCACAGCTCTAGGATTAATGAGATAGGTAGCCTGTCACTATTTGCTCATTATAAAGCAAGCTCAGAACAGTAATGGCCAAAAGTCATTAACTTCTGGCAGCAGCTCAGTGACATATGGGAAGAACTGGTGGCCTCAGCTCACTTCTTAGAGCATATAACATTTCTCAGTTGTCAGTCCCAGCAGAAAGACCACAGTTTGAATGCGATCTGGAGAACGGATTTCTACATCCTAACTATCATATCTCATGGAATTTGGAAACTAACAGAGGAGCTAACCTGTGGCTGCTGGGATCTGTCTTCCCTGAGTAGCACACATCAGTTCCAACTTAGGTGATTTTGCATCTTCTGTGAAAACTAACATCAAGCCAAAGGGATTCTTAAAATAAAGCAACCCCCAAATCATTAAACTTCTTTAACAGCCACAGGAACATATTCAAACTTACTTCTTACTGCTCAATCATACTCTTTATCTTAAATCATGTCTCTTCAGTTCTCTCTCTTCTATTTTGAAGAGCTGCATAAAACATCACAGCATTTTTTTTTTAATCATAGATGTACCTGCAAACAAGCTGGAATTTACAGCATTTGGCATTTGCCAAAAACTGCTAACACCAAACTGCCTAGAACTACTTCTAAAAAAAAAAACATGGAGGCAACTGAATAAGTTTATATTAAGATTTTTTTTTCTTTTCAGTCATAGGAATATGCATTAAAAAACACAGTATTATGCTGAACAGAAAACTTGTAGCTTGATCTGTGGCTTGACCCACCCAGTGGTGAAGTACAATTGTCCCTTCAGAGGGACAATTGTCAGACCTGTCTCAGCCTGTGAGTCGAAAGATGCAAAATATAGAGACACAGAGAGGAAAACCCACAGCAGAAACACCGACAAGCTTTTGAGCATGTAGACTCTTCTTCCAGTAAGCACTGAGGAAAGTAAAGTCTTGAGGATCTTTGCAAAAGCCTCTACTGTGTTTTACATTATTTAGGTAGTAGTGGTTGAATCCAGATCCAAATTACAAAGTAGTCCCTATGCAAAAGTAGTCCCTATGCAATTCCCATTAACTCACAAAAAACAACCCTATGTGTCATCTTTCTTTTCAGAACAGACAAATGTAAAGTTTTATGATGACATACTGAAAGAAACTAGTCTGGCCATCAGCTTCAACCAGTTTTGCCCTATGTTTGAAAGAACATTAAGCTGTCCTGCCCTACCCTATACCCTGATGTTGTTATATGTCTGCATTTATCCCAAATAGAAATAAAATCCAAACCGCTAAACCCAAACAACTTAACCCAGCCCCTTTACTGGGTTAAGCCCCAACAACTGTGCAGTTGCTTTTCCTCAACATTCCTTCTCTAAATTGCTATGCCACTTTGAGAATCAAAACAGCCAGTCACTGAGAAATGGCCACAACATTTTGGTCATGTTGTTTCTCTTGAACTGAAGTCCAGATACTCATGGACAAAAATAATGCTTTCTTCGCCTTTTTTTTTTTTTTTTTTTTTTGCTGTGAAATACTTATTATGAAAAGCATGTTTCACTTCCATTACCGTTCCGTAACATCAAATCTTTTAACCACTAATTTGCTGCTGCCTACGCCACGACAGACAGTGAGCCTGACATGCACAGCTTTGTTTCTGTGTTTTAATACATAACAATTGAAGATTCTGTGCTGAGTCCAGTGTGAAATCAGAACAACTATTTTTCTATAAATTCAGGACCCCTTGCTGGCACTTTAGGACAAATTTATTGATCAGGTATAAGAGTAGCTGTTTAGACATAATGCATTTTTACCAGTGAAACCATATGCTTCTATAATTTCACAATACGAGAAAAGGTCAGTTGTATTTCTTATAGAGTTAGGTGGAGATGCAAAAAAAACTAGAAGGAAAAATACCAGACAAGTTTTAAGCCAAAGTCTTTCAGCTGAAACTTCTATTTCATTCCGTTAACTGCAATAAATACTGAGCAAAGCAAGTCAGTGGATCCAGAACATCCAGAAAGGGCAAAGCAGTAGCTTAATGGCACCCTGAAGACATGGGCTGCCACAGAAGAGTGTGGGATACGATGAATGGCCTCAAAGGACAAAACCTGGATTTTTCAAGAATAGAAACAGACCTCGGTGCTGCCTAGAAACTAGAAAGGGAAGAGCAATGCCACATTAAATTAAAAGATAATTGAAGAATCCTGCTGATAACCATAAATATTTTGGTGATTCATAGGACAGAAGGCCATAGACATTTCAGCCTACGACCATGACATTAGATAGAAGTGTTCAGGCATAATTACAGAAATATAATAAGTTAGCTGTTAAAAAACAAAACAAAACTCACAGCTAAAGCTGTTCTATAAAGTAACTACTCTTAAAAGAGGAAAGCGTAGCAGCTCACTTAAACCACAAAGTACTCATAAATGCCTCCCCTGTACAATGGTGGGAATATAATTATACCCTTTGCTACGTTTTGTAGAGAGCTTATTTGTCTTTTTAATTTTAATTTATGACAAAAGTCTTCTCAGTTGCAGGAAAATTATAAGCCCTCAAAATCAAAATCTAAAACTGCCATGTAACTGTAAGACCTTACCCAGGGGAGGGAAATGAGGAATAATTTATGACTCAAAAGATCATGCTTGATGCCTTGATACACTTCTGGAGAAGTATTTTTAAACATGAATTCCAGAAAACATTATCAGATTTCAAGAAAGTCATTCTTCAGGAGGGTTGTAATTATGAAAGAACTTTGAAATGTCTGTGTGTGTTGTGTGAATGTGTATATAAATGTAATCATCCTGATGTTTTAGAGCAATGCCTCTCCATCCCTTCCCAAAAAAGTCAAGAACTTTCACTGAGTTTGGAAATTCTCTCTCCAGCAGAGAAAGTCCAAAATATCTGCAAGACCTGTTAGAATATCACACACCAGGACTCACACTGTCCTCACCAATTGTTACAGCAGATAATAAAGTTAGGCAGAGGAGGGGCAGCTACATCTGAGGACATGAGAGTAACCAAAAAGTTAATTTCTACACTGAAAAAATGCAATGAAACACAACCATTCTGACAAATTATTTGGAATTGTAGAATCACAATTGTTTCAGCAACTGTCATTTAACCTCACACAGCTCCAGCCGATGCTTTATTCTAACAGTTTTGAAGAGGATTGCCAACAGTGATTGATACACAGTGCTGAAGTGTTCCAATTATATGTGACTGTGATTTGTAATCAGAAATAAATAATCAGTTAAAACGGAGAACTACTTTGAAGTTACTAAAAACCTTAATAATAGCATAAGAGGTTTCCAAAAATTGCTGTCAAGGAAAATAAAAAAAGGAAAAGAAATTTTTTATTTCCCACTAAGTGCTTGATTTTGTTTACTCACAGCTTAACCTTTGGTGTCCCTAAGTTATGTTTGCACCCATCAGATCTAGAATCTTGTTTCAAAATGAGCTCTGAGACCCTGATGCCCTTAGCTGAGACGAAGTGCAAATATACTCAACACTTCGATTCATGACAAAAACTGGCAGTGAGTCACTGACAGTGCTCAAGTCAAAAGTCAACTCAGGCAACAGTTGAAACCCCACAGGACTTCTTAAAATCCAACAGGATCCAGAGCCCTCTGAATCACAGTTACTGATCTAATCTGAGGCCTGGGCTCACATTTATTGCTCCAAAAAAATAGTAAAACTTACCTTTCTCCTCAGTATATTGCTGCACGCAAATACTGTAACTGTTTCCTTTAGACTACGATGCTAAGAAATATCATAATACCTTTGGAGCATAAATCTCTAAAGGAGATTAAACGAAAGCCTGTAAGGGCAGCATAAAGTAGACTTCATTACATTTTTAGACAGAAATCAAGGAGTTAGTGTTAAGACAACAGACCTGTTCCTTCCAGTCTAGCAAGAAGAACATTATTAGCTCATACTCTCAATTCTAAAGTATCCTGTAGGCATTATACCTCTACAGCTGAACAATTAGCAAAAGGGATTAATTTGTAACTCAAAATGGTCTCATTTTCTCTGTATTGTTCAGAATGCTTTGTAAAAAGAAAATAAGAGTATTGTAATGTTTAAAATTCGTAACCTACATTAAAATAATTTACATATGGCTAATATAAAAAAATCCTAGGGTAACAAAAATTGTTCAAATTCCTTGTCGAAGTCTTCCTTTCTATAGTGAGTCTTAAAAAAATTAAACTAACTTTATTACACTACCAGTGGGTTACAGGGCTTAACTGGGATCCCTCCATTAAAGCAAATGGTAGCATTGATTTACAGGCTATTAAGGGACAACACCTTTCCCTTTCACCTACCAGTGAAGTCCTGGTTATGACTATTTAGGAGAATGTGATTTGCAGCCAAATTATATTCTAGTCAATCCATATCTTATAAGCTTCCAATAAGCATCCCACCTAGGACGGGGCAATGTTTATTTTTGAGTAGTTTAGCTAAAACACAGTTTTATTTTAGTCAGGACTCATTTAGTCACAAGTCCAAGAAATATTTTTCTTTCAATTGAAAAAAAGCTTAGAACTTAAGTGAAATTCACAAAACATGGATGGTATTTGCCATCATGTTCTCTATAGTCCAGATTCAATTTCCAATAGAAAATCTGTCAGCCAAACATTCCCTTTTGTTCAAGTTACTGATAATGAATTCAAAAACCATACATCCAGTAAAAACCCTCATCCTGGCAGCAGTCAGATACTTTTTCCTGTGATGTGACATTCAGTCCTCAACCAGTTAAGATATATTCACCACCCACATTTACAAAGGGAAGGAATATGAAAAAAAAAAATCAGCCAGCCTCTCTAACTCTCCTCTTGGGTAGCTTTTTATCTTAGATAATGACAACTACTCACTGACAGAAGTAGAGCCCATGCTCAAGCATCCTGGATTTTTTTCCATAGCTGCTGAGGGAAGTCCACAGTGACAACTTCATTTGGGAGATCCTGTCTGTCCTCTCCTCAAGAAACCTGAGAATGTTTGCCAAACAGGTATGGGATGCTACTGTTAAACTCTGATGATCCTACAGAAAACTAAAAGGGTTGTGAATGCCTTAATACAGGCTTTTCATATTTCTATTTAGAGATTTTGTTCTATCATTAAAGAGGAGCACTCAGGAAATGACAGGAGTCAATCAAAGCCAGTAAAATTTTACTTTACCCCTGACTTGAACTCAAAACCTTACATAAAAACATATTATAAAAATGAAACCTAAATCAATGTTCCCTGTCAAACACACAATAAACATCTCAGTGGCAAGTATTTCCAGCTGTACCATAGTTTTAGCAGAATTTACCCATCCTGAAAGCCTGCCACACCACAAATAGCTTTAACTGGAGCACTTCACTCACAGAAAGTCCTTCAACAAAGTTGCCTTGATGCTTTTATGTTTCCTGTTTCCTTTCACCATTTGTCCTGTTGGTACCAACCCCCAGAGTGGTATGTCAGAGATTTGGTAGTGAGTTGCTCTTGTCAGAGTGCTACCTTGGTTTCCAGCCACAGTAAACATACAAGTGGCAGCACATTAAAACTGAAAATTTGTAGGTCTAAGAAATTCTAGTTTAAGTTGCCATTCATGCACTTAATTGGATGTTAATAATAGGGTGCATAGTGCTGGCATTCATATCAGATACACATACTATATATTTATTAAGTATAATTCATTACACTGAAGTTCTAATGAGGACTGTTTAATTCTGGCTTTAATCAAATGTCAGAGGAGCCAGAAAGGCAAGCAAAGACTGTTTTTCACAGGTGGAATTTTGTGAATAAGTCAGACAGAGCTTTTTTAGTGTTAAGTGTGATTATACTTGGCTTTATCTCTGCCTACATACATTCTCTTCCCTATTTGCATTTATTTTTTTTGCAGCTCATAACTGAAAGTGAATGGAACTGAATGTTATGTTCTGATTGTCTGCTTGTTCCAGTAATGGTTCTTCACTGTATGACTACCTTTAATGGATATATAATATGTAATACAGGTGGGGAAGAAAGGTAATCAAGCATGTTTTTGAGTTATTTTTGAGCTAGATATTATGTGAGCTTTTTGGCTGCATATGAACACGCCGATACACACTTTTGAGCTGTTGTGATAAATGCTATCATCATGTTAAGCACTCACTCCTTTGACTAAACATTCTGCCATTGGCACAAGATTAAAAAAGTAAGAGAAACTAATAACAGCTCATCATATTTGCTGATCTCTAACTGTCATCCACCATCACTATCAGTCACAGTCTCAATGCAAACTGGTACACAGGCGTGCTCTTAAAAAGGAAGTAAATTCATTATCACAGAATTACTGCATCCTATACCCTGGAGAGGACTGTTCCAACCTTTTTTTCTCCCCCACAGGTTCTGAAGTAAATAGAACTGGATATGGTAAGACATAGCAATAAGAACCAAGAAAGACCCAAAATATAGTGACCTTTTCCTCCTGCTTTGAAGGACAAGTTTTGCATCTTTTTGGTAGTAAAGCTAAGACACACAGATGATATTCTGATTATCTTCACAAGAAGCCTGGCTTCTGACACCAATTTCTTCCACCGATTTGTAAACTCATCTTCTGAATGAACAAATTTAGAATACTCTCTTATCACCATCAATTTCTCACGTGGCACAATCAACCACCAAAATGGTTGGTTAGAAGGAGCAATACACACTTAAATAATAAAAAACCCCAAAGAGAAGCATATCTATTCCCATAAAAAAACCCAGTAACTACCTGAAACATCCCCAAAGAAAAGCTCTTTTACATAACAACACCCTCATGTTGCTCTAAGAAGAATATACCCCCTGTACAACCAAAAGAACAATCACCTAGCAGGGCACCCATTTAAGGAATTAAGTCAGATTTTGAAAGAAGCACCAAAACACTGTGTGAGAACTTCAGTAAGAGCCTCTAGTCCCACCCTGAATTTTCTCCGTGTCATTTAGAGTTAGTGCCTATACAGAAAAATCAGCAACTAATACCAATACACACTAACTCCTCCTAGAACAAACTACTTTAGTCTTCTCGTGCCTTCCTATCCCTACTACACAAGGAGTTGGAGTTTACTCTGAAAGGAGAACTCCAAATACATTAAATGAATTTTGACCCTGCCTGGGCAAGTGTAAAACTTGGAGGGAGATTTACCATGTCAGCAGCAGAGGTGGGACAACAGAACTGTCAACATCTTACCTCTGCATTTCTGAGAACATAACACTTCATTCACAGTGCCCTTCCAGTATCTACATAGATTAACCTGAACAACCACTTCAAAACAGAATAAAGTGATACAGACAAAATTGTCTCTCTTGCCAGTGAGGGAACACAAAACAATTTTCTGGTCTTTCACTCCCAACTGATAAATCACAACTCCACTGGGTATTTAAAATCATAATTCTATCCTTCCCAAATAGGCAACCACTTTATCTCCTTTCCCAACAACTCTGTATTCTAAAGGTGTAAACCACTACTCTGTTTCAATCAATCTCACTGCCTTCCTAGTGGAAGTTATAAAGGTTGTTCCCAACATATATTTGGTTTCGAAGCTTGCTACTACCTTTTCTGTTCTGAAGAGCGGCTTGTGCACCTGACAGCTTGTATGTTGTTTCCAAAATAGCTTAAGCCGGTCATATTTAAAAGTGATCAGCTCTCTCCCTTCATAGCTCACCTATATGATTGTCCTTAGATCACAGTGAGTACAACAGAGCTTCCACTGGGAACCTGACACAGGACAACCAGCATGGAAGATCATCTTTTTGCTTCGGTAATAAACACATAGAATGAATTCTCTTACATATTAGATGCAGAAAATGCTGGAATTTACTATATTGATTATTGAAATAAGCAGAAGTTGGATTTATCAAAAACGTACTATGTTGGTATGCAAACACTACTCACATCAAGTATCCGTGATATTCTTTGGCTGGCTTTGCTCATTTAGTTTTAAAAGGTTAGATTTCTATCCTATTTTATTAAAACCCTACATTTCGTAAATACATACTATTGCACAAATAATTTCTTCATGTTACAATTTGCAAGTCATGTCATTGTGTTCACAGGGATGTAAGACTACCAGGTCTGCGTTTGAGCATATAACTTGTCTGATACAAAAGCTGATGAAAAATTAATGCCCATTTTGCAATTTTAGTAGATGCAAATACCCACTGTGCAACCACAGCATGAGTTTAACAGAGAAAAGGAGCAAGTGCGAAAAATGGCATCTTGGTAACTGTGTGGCATCTTTATAATTACGTGCCACAATTATTAGAAGTTTAAACCATCAACTAAAAACTAATGTAATTCCTGTAAAATGAGCAAAAGGGACTCTGATAATCTTGGGAATATGTGCTTTTTCATCAGTATGCATTTTGACAGCTGTTGTACAATAGTTAACTACCACGCTATTCAAGGAGCAAAGTGATTCTTCAAACGGCAGTGGAACAACTGATAGCAATGTGGCATCAATCATCTGGTGTATATCTTTCCTTGAAGAGTCTACCCATTTTATGTACCAATTCCTTTAAAGTAACTCTAAAAACGACTTGTACAGCCTGCAACATCTCTGCAATCATTTTCATACAGACATTAGAATTTTCTTTCCCCTTCTGGTAATCCTATAGTTTGCAAACGTGGAAAATCCTGCTGACTCTTAGCGTTCCATGTTATGTTTTAGACTTGGTTCCAAAACGAGTGCTTAAACTTTTTCCAGCTATTTCTCTGTGTCAGAGTTTTCTGTAATCAATCATATGTCTTATGAGGCAGAGGAAAAAATAATCAGAAAGTCTTTAAGGCTCTAATCAACACAGGGAGTTAGTTCCAGGACCTGACACTGACACAAAACCAAAGAATTAGTGTAGCAGGTGCTAGGAAAACTTGTAGGGTTTAGGTTTGTTTGTTAGATTGTTTTCTGTTAGTCTGCTTGTTTGTTTTGTTTTGATTTTTCTTTTTTAATAATCAAGTTGCCAAAAAAAGTCAAAGGAACAAACAAAAATACACATAATGCATAAGAGATCTTAAGAGTAGCAATCAGAAACAGGTTGTATGACAGGCAATCGACCCAATGGCACAGTGGCACTGCATCTTAGGTAGAAGAGAACTTGGAGTTGAGAGCACACCAGGAATCCAACCATATGCTGGTGGGAAAAGATACACTGGGGACTGCAGACATGCTGATCATCCCACCATTACTCTTCCCCCACCCATGAGGCAAAAAAACCAAAATCAGCTAATCAAATACAGGCATATATGTGATGAGTGTTTTGGAGACTCCAGTATAAAAAGAGTACAGATAACGATATGCTGATACTCCTTGAGCCCAAACCCCAGACTCAGCAGAGCTGCAGGATGCTGGGTGGAACACAGCCCTCCCATAAAGGTCAGCTGGGCACAGCCACCTGCTGCACAGGCTGGGGGGGATGAGCACAGAGCAGCTGCAAAGCCATAAAGGGAAGCCAAGAGAGTTGTCTGCCCATTTAAGTCAAATGCACCTAACCAAATTCAGCCTCCTGGCTCTGAAGCAGTGATCTACCTTTAAGCAGAAATCCCAAAGGCTGGAGAATCAGCTATTAAAAATGTCAAAGAGGAGCTTGTTATTAGCCAAGGAGAGACAAAGAACTAAGTAAACCCATCATGACACCTCCAGTTCCCTATGGCCAGATGAAAAGAACATTTTTAAGGACTACAGTGGCTTCTAGCAGCATTTTGTCCTGTTGTGCTTAGCAAAGCAACTGGTGAGTACTGCCACCTCTTTAATATTTTATTGCCTGAACAGAATTGACTGCTTTAAGTTTTGATAAACGACTGATGAAAAGACAGTATTGCAGAAAACAACTGGACCTCAATACAACTACATCAAACTCAATCAACTTGTAAAGTTTTAACCAGACCAGAGTTCTGCAGATGTGTGAGGAAAAGAAGTATGATTCTATCGCTGTGTTAGGTCAGTTGAGTGACACTCACTTTATTAGAAGCATTTTTTTTAAATAATATTTTTGGTCCAGAACTGAGTAATTCTGAATTTGGCTCGCATGCTCCAATGAAACTTTGAAACTATTTTTACATCTAAGAGCTTTGCCACATGCCTAAATATTACCCCCAGTTACATATGTAAGACTTCCATTCAGCCAGTTTACAGTTTGAGTCCTTCTCTCTCAAATTTCCATTGTGTACCAGCAAAAAGCTCAGGGAGATATATTCCCTGACAGAACCCATTTTCCCCAGCTTACATCAGACCTACCTAGCACAAACAAAAAAAAAAAAAAAAAAACCAAACAAAAAAACACCTCTGCTCTCTGATATGTAGGTCAGCTGAAATGAAAAGAGTATGGTAAATACAAACCTGATGCATGTTTTAAACTTAGTGTTTTAGAGATGCACCTGTGGCAGTTGTCATGCAAAAAATCCTGCAAGAAGAGTTTTACATTCAGAACTGCTATCAAGAGGTAGCTTAAACTATTACTGACATACAGTATGTTTTATTTGAAAATTTTGTGTTTCATTGCTTTGGGAAACTTGTAGCCCAGAGGGCCATTAGCTGCAGCCAAGTGTATTAGATGCTACTAAACATCCACTCCCTACAGGCTTAATTGCAAAATGCCATCAACATTCTTCTGTGGGAGTTCATCTTTATGGAGAAAATGGCACTTCTCTTTTGAATCCCTATTCCACTTTAAAAATTGCCCCACTCCCTTCTTTTTCCCCTCTTCATTCTTAGTAGTTGGTTTGACAAGATATGCAACTTTGCAGCTCATGGCACTATCTCTGCCACAGTTTCTTTCAAAAGCAGACTACTCTGGTGAACAAATAATCAAAGTACTTCCCCATTTTACGTTACTTCCCTTAACAGTTGTCTTCTCAGAAGCAGGGTCTTTGGGTCACAATATGCCACAAGCCCAGAAAACAATTAGGTTTTCTAAATTAATCAGAGGAGTGTTAATTTGATCAAACCAGTACTGCCTGAATCTCACAGCATCCAGGTTACTGAACAAGACCTTGGATACTATCCAAACATTCCTTTCGTAGAAAAAATTTACACTGGAAACAAAGCAGGTGAGTCTACCTTCCTGTTATAATTATATTCCACATAGAACTGAAACACAAGGTGTATTTTATTTTTTTAAGGAATTTGTTGAGAAGAGAGATGAATAGTACAGAAAAGGACTCTTTACCAAAAAATCTTTTCTACAAAAAAATATAAGTGGATCTCTGGTAAAAGCTTTAATTTCGATAGTCAGCAGACAAGTCAGCAAACTAGGGCAAGGGAAGCAGATCACAGAATGTCTGGTTCACTTCTCTATCCCAGTGCTCAGCCCTGCTGTGGTTCTGGACACATGGCAGCTGAGGACACTCATATGACTTTTTGGGTACTGTATTTTGTGGCTGGAAATCAGAGACAATATACACAACTCCAAAATCATTCGATTTTTAGATGGCCCAAGTGTATCTATGTGTCAACATGGTTGATCCCTTTGTTCTGCAACAACCAAGAGTAATATATACAGGCAGACTGTCACCCACATATGGCTTAAACCAAGTGAACAAAATATTGAGCTCAGTGTTAAAATAATCACAGTTCACAAGAGTCTCAGCTCAAACTGAATTACTTGGAGTCTTCTCAATTTACCCTGGAATTATTCACATTTTAAGATTACATCACCTCATTAAGACATTAATTCTCCCATCTAATACCTCAGTTTCTAACCCTGGAGATCAAGTCTGTCAATGCCCATGATAATTCACAATAAAAATACAGTGACATTTCAAAAATCTGAAAGCACTACTGCATGTAAACTATCTGATAAGCTGATAAAATAGACACTTTCATTCTGAAGTGCAGACATTTTGACATCTTTCAGCAGTGCTAAAGAGTGATGCTAACAAAAATTAATCTCTTTTATGATGTTGAAGGTAGAAATTTATCCTCCACTAAAAAATTCCCTGTCAAGTTCTTGAGAGATCAGATGTTACTGTGGATAAAGGATCTGTAATGAGATACAAAATCAGTAAAATAAACTAGGAATCTAAACTTCTAGGGTTTTTTAATCAAAACACAGCCTTACCACCAAGTATACAGCTTATACAGCTAGCACATATTTACATCAGATCAAACAAAAGTGTTATTAAGAGAAATCTCATTATTTAATCAAATCTAACTTCCAAACTGGAAGTCTGGGATGTGTTTAAGACCAATGCAAAAGAACTGTTTCCTACCTGTTTAAGTGGAGTCTTTTTAATTCAGTATTTCAGTTTCATTTTAGAACATGTCAATGGCCCATACGAAACATATGAGAAAGTTTACTCATCCTCTGTGGAACAGGAGACAGTCCATCATACACAGCATTGCTACCCTTGTGCAAGCCTTGGCAGAAAACAGAGACTGAAACAAGGCCATTATTCTCAGAGATAGTCTCTCCAGAATTAAAAATAAGAAAGAAAAATGGTACAAATTTAGACTTACTGCATGCACAATAACCCTATCACACTGGAAAATACTGTGTGCTGTAGCAATTGGCCAGGGATGCTTCACCATCCCTCTCCCAGAAACACACCATCACTGTGGAATAATTTGGAGAAGAAGCAAGCTGTGCAGCAGATTTATTTTAATCTGATCTTTATCAGACTTAAAGTATGGAAGTGTGCTCCAAAATACTGCAGCTACTGGGATAAAGCATCTAATCAACCTACATTAGTGGAACTCAGCGATTCAGAGCCCGGAAAACACCCCCTAAGAATCAGCGCCCACTGACTGCGGCAAACCTACAAGTATGAGGTACTACAAGAGGCTCTCCCACAAAAGCTGTGAGAAGTGGCAGCACAGCTGCCTGGACTGGCCCAGCCTTAAGCAGCTGAGGTACTCAGAAGCAGATACTTCAGGTTTGATTTTCAGCTAAATGAGACATTGCCAGAAGACTGTTCCAAACTTCAGAGCTGGTGATTTACCCTCCGAAGATGCCTCTCTCTCTACACTGCCAGAGGATAAAGACTAGGGAGACTATGATCCTAAAATTTCTTCAGCTAAGAACAGAGCATTTGTGTAGTTCAAATCTGAAAGAATTGATAATTTATAATATATATATTATATATATTTTAATTTATAATATAATTACATAAATTACAGTTGCAGCCACTGAATTTACTAACACTTGAATGATTTGTGCAGTCATATTAAGCAATTCATGTTGTCACTGACCATAGCATACAGCAATAAATGAGCAAGTATTTCTGACCAAAATCAACAGAGACAGGTAAAAATAAGAGAGCAAATTAAAACTTTCAGTAAACATTAAAACATTTTCATGTTTTCCAGGTTCTCAAAGACCTAATAAATGTTTTTAGTGTGCCCGAACAACAAGGGTATGAAGAAAACAAAAAACGAAAAGAGAGATAATAGAATGGGCACTTTTAAGAAATATGCTTAAAATTGTTCATTTTTAATATTAAAAGGTGTTGATGATAGGCCTTTTCTCATGTTAATCTATGACTATGAGAAACCATGGAATCAAATACTTAAAGAAAAATACAGAGAAGATAACGTGTTAGAAGACAAGTCTTGGATTTACTTTAATTCATTAAAATATTATCACAGGGGTAATACTGCAACATAGCATCTGACTGATGTAATGTTTAAGTGCTTTCCCAAACAAGGCACTTTAAACCCCATTCATAAAAACTAAAACTATAATATGACTAAAATTGCAAAATTTAGTCATCAATTGATGCAAGAGTAGTATATGATATTTGCATAGCAATTTCAACATTTCAACTTTGAAAGGTCTGCACAAACATTAATTGTATAGTTCATTTCTGAGGAATTGTATTCCTCCAGCATAAAGGGAAAAAAAAGATTAAAATGGATGAAAAAACCCATAATACAGTATTTCCCACTCTTGAATTTCTGTCCAGCCTAGAACCTCATGCTGCTTCGTAAAAATTTGTGATGAGATGTACTAGAAGCTGAACAATTTTTGTTCAAGTCAAAGGATTCACAGATCAGAAGCACAGTGTGGTAGCTCATGATTTCTGACAGCTTGTCAGAAGTGGCACCAGAAGTTGTTGTATCCAGCTGCTCACCCCATCCCCACCTCGACACAGCACTAGCAGATAATGCAGCAGTCCCTGCAGTGCATCCACTGTTTAGCCAACATATCTCACAGCTGGGTGCTGTTAACTTCAAATACCATCTATTTCAACCAGGATACGAACCCAGCAGACGAGGGGGATGCTAACAATCTGTCCTGCTACAAGGCAGTAAAACTCCACCAGTGATGGGCAGATGGCAGTCACAGAGCCTCTTAACTTCTCCTTGGGACCACATGACAGATCAGATACATTTTACATCTCAGTGAAATCCTGAGGACTGGAAACAGGAATGCCTTGACATTAGGCACCGGGGTTGCAGGAGGAGGAGAAATTTTAGAAAGACAAAAATCTTGCTGTATCTGTGGTCTAATTTTCACTTATCTTTGGAACCCTAAAATATTGAATGGTATTTTGAAGGAGGAGCAAAAATGAAGGTGTTTAGGTTCTATAGATTCCTGGAAATAGCCAGTCTTCGGTAACATCCAGCCTTACCAGTGAAATAAGTATTTCTTCAGATATTCCAAGCATATTGGCAATTTCAACTCATTTCTCTAATTTCTGCAGCTCACTGTACAAAAGATGTTTCTGAAGGAAACCTTCAAACAGTCATGGAAAATCATAGACATTTTGCAGTGTCATCTGACACATTAGCTTTTCCTGAAAATGATGTCTGGATAGAATGACAGATGTGTTTTCTCCCTACTTAGTCCAATTTGGGTTTAGCTGGAGGTTCACAGGTCTCACACAACGCTGTGTGGGGAAAAAGGTCACAGCAGGTACAGCTTTCAGTGCTACTGTATGACAGGACTACTTAGCTGTTATTGATGAAGGATACATGTTGGTCTACCAGGATCACCTTAGGTTTTATTCAATGATGTATATGCTTGTGGTAAACACGAAAGTTTATTTTGAGGGGCAAATCTGTGGTTCCAAATCCTTTTCCTACACAAAACCAGGATGATTTAATTGAACTTTGCCTGCTGCTACACTATTTCCAGACATATTGAACAGCAGTCTGGGTTTTCTAGACAATTATTTGCCCTTTGTTCCATTATGTACATCTCTCTGCACTTCCTTGCAGCCATATGGATTGATGTAAAAATACCAAAGTCACCAACAACAGCTTTAGTTATAAATAGTCCCAGGAGAAAGTAATCTAAGTTTCGGTATGAGCAGGTGCTAAAATTACATGCATCTGGGAAAAATCAGCATTCTGTAACACCTTCTGATAAGGCTGGTAGGCATATTAGTAAGCACTCGCCACAGCTCCTCTGGTACATTTAATTTAATTTAGCATTAGCAGAACTATGGAAGCTGAAGAAAAGGATAAAACCCTCCATAAACCTATGAACAGCTTCCCCTTGCCTCTTGAGATGCAAATACTACCATTTTCCCCTAAAACGGTGATCTTTGATAAAGCTATCCTTTTATGCTAATATAAAAAGTTATTAGTATTCAGCAGTGGAAGCTCTGGAGAGCTATTTCTAACAGTTTAAAAATAGAATTTAAAAATGTTCTTTTAAACATCACCAAGGGAAATTGCACAGTCAGTAGAGAAATTGCTTACAGTTATACACAAACCCATGGTACTTTAGAGGAAATAAAGGCCTTCAGTCACAGAGCATATCCATTTGTGTCCTTGGGAACACAGGAAAAGAGGAAAGAGAATTTGAAGCTAAGCAAATGCAGTGTCTTTTTGAGAGTGGGCTTGAAGGACTTTGTGCAAAACAACTGTTCAGATATAGTGAAAAGAGTACAGAACTGTGGGCAAGGAATGAACACTCACTGACAGTCAAAGCCCATGTTCTTTGGATGCACAAGGTCAGGAAACTCATCAGTTGTAGTCATTCAAAGAAGAAAATTATTTTCTAAAAGCATCTTTATCTTCTAGACCATAGGAAGCTTCCAGATAACTGGGGTGACCATAGACCTCTCCTGAGGGTCTTTCTTTTTTCTGGACACTCTTCATTTATCAAGAGCCAGTGTAACCTAAAGGTACAGGGACTCATTGCTCAAAATTCATATACAGTTATGAACATTATCTGACAGACCACTTTTCTACCATCCCCAGAAAGTTTTAAAAGGCTCCTTAAGGTCCTGTGAAGGTGAGAAGAAGAGCATATGGTCAAATCATGATGTGGTGGGTACTGATATTTAAGGGAGGCCTGCTCCTAACTCCCCATTCACAAAATCATGGCTACTTATAGACTAGAATGAACTATGGGTAGTAGCATTTTAAGAAAGAGAATACTTCTCTATAAAAATACAGTTCAGAAAGTAACATTTTGCCTGTATTTGCTGAGGGTGCAGGACAATTAACACTATATATGTCCAAGGTCAAGAGAGATGAAAAATGCTGCTTACACTCCAAAAAGAGGGCTCAATGGAAGCAAACACCTCATCTGGATAATTTGGGATTTCTTTCCTCCTCAGCCCCCTCTTTCTATCCTCTAAGGCCGTAGATCACTCTTTAATGGCATGTTACAATAATAAAATTTTTACACAAAGCCACTTACAGGAATTTATTGTAGCTCCACACAATACCACGACTTTATTTCTCTTCCAAAATTATGTTTTCTCTCCGCTAAGCTAAGGGTAATAGCTGCTGAATACTGATTAGGGTTTTCCTTATTTGATTACTGTTAATTAGAGTCAAGCATGTAGTGCATCAGACAGGACGACTGCAGATCATCGTGACACTTCAAACAGCCTGTTTAACTTCAGCAGAGTCTGTTCGAAGTTTGAGGTTGGAATAAATCTTCCCAGAGTTGTTTATGCATAGTTGTGTAACATTACACAGCATGGGGTACTGGACTGTTGGGTTAATTAGTTTAAGAGCCTGTCAGGAGCAGCTCACCTCCAGGTTTACCATTAGAAATTGCAATTAGCATGAAACAGCTTTCCTTTTTTGGTCCAGTTTCTCCCACACAAATCATTCTCACAGATGTCTCGCCCAAGCAACCAAGGACTGTAGCCAGTCAGCATTCACTTACCCTCTTCAACTGGTGTCTCCATGGGACGTCTGAAGTAACATCAAAGGGTTAGGCTAATCCCAGCTGATCTTGGAAAAAGTCCAGGGATTTTTGAGGCTTTAAGGGTGTGATTAAAGAATACACCTGTCTGCCCCAGTAATGAGGTCAACCTTTCTTTGCCAACAACAGGCTGCTTTTTATCCTGTGACACACCTCCTGGAGGAACTGTCAGAAAAAGGTGCAAGCATGAAGAAGTCAAACAGCATCAAGTAACAGTCTCTACAAAGCCACAACTGTTACAGAAATCCCCACCCCCTCAAAACCTTAGTAAACTCCCTATTCTTAATGTGATATAAACTGCAAATGATATATAGTGCTGAATTACTTTACACACAATGCTGGAATTTGTTGATATTGTCTAGGTTGTCTGAAGGTAATGCAGCCTACAAAGAAGGCATTTTTGAAACAGGGAAAGCTTAAAATTTACTTAAACGCCAAAATTAAAAGTAAATGCTATCTTCTCCCTCATGTACTCAGGGATAGAGACATTTAATAGTTAATCCACAACTATTCAGAAAATCAATAATAAAGTTCCTACTTTAGTTTATAATTAAGCATCATCTTTTTCTCAATATTGTTCTCAATACTAGATTGCAATTTACCTTGTAGCTGAGCTTACCAAGTTACAGGTGTTAAACAAATAACCTACTATCCCTCACATCAGCCAACCACAAGACATTGAAGGAGAAATACATTATTCCAATCAAGAAAATAGTTTCTCACATACCACGTTCTACTGACTGCATTAGTGGCCTCTCCTTTTACCTCATGTCAGACTCACTATCTGTTCAGGCCCATCTGCTTGTGTTAATTTCAGGGTCGAGCAATTAAGACATGAGAGTTTTCCTGATATATGGGTCACAGTCATTCAGGAGAAGGACTGATGCTCATTAGTCACATATAAAATTAACTACATTAAATGCCAGAAAGAGACAGGCCCATCAGATGGTACTGAAGCTAAAACTTTTTTTTCCCCAAGGTATTCAGCATTTATTATAAAAATATACTTAATAAGAGATGGAATTAAAAGTAAAGACATACTTTTTGGAGAAAACAATCTCAATTCTTGAAGGAAGTATGTCTTTTGTATATATTTAAAACAGCTTCAGCCATCCAGAACTGCTGGAAATTATCTTTTCTGCTGATTTTGCTAACCCCAGAACTCAACAGGGTTATATTGGTGGTGCAGATTTACCTGGGACCCCGGTCTCCAGCTCCTTCTCAATGCTCTCACATTAATGATATTCCCAGTGCTCTGGCAAAGCTGGTCAATGTTCCTGACTCCCTCTCCCAGAGGGGAGCCAGAGGACCTGTGCTGAACACAAGAGGCTGAATTCCTTAGAGCATTCAGGAAGCTGCTAATGCCTACCTGCCTGTAGGCTCATAACAGGTCTTCATCTACCCCTGTCCAGAAAAGTTCATGGCATGCTGCTTATCCACAGAGACAACGGGAAGAGATAGGAGACTTAAAGTGGTGAAAAATGCTCTGTTTTTCTGTAGTATTTGCAGTTTGTTAGCTATTGCATCAGTCACAGTGTGCTGTTCTGAAACCTATGCCTGCAATGTATTAGAAAGGGAGGCAATTACTCGTACTTTTTAAAAAGGGTTTCATGTTTTGATAGGCCTTAATATGGTATATTAAACAGCTTTTACTGGTGTTCAAAATAATTGTGGATCTTGATCAATTCATGTACTTAACTCTCATGATAAATAAATACAGACAGTAAAATACCCTTGATTCTGCCATTCCAGAAATCACCAAGAGTTATTTGTGTTCTAGGAGAGCTAAAACCCGATCCAGACACTGACCCAAGAGTGACACAGCCAAACCAAGGTGGTGATTTGCTCTTAAGACTGGGAGACATTCTGAACTTGAGAAAGAAGGGGATGTTTCTTTTTTTCTTATCATTTGCATTAAAGTGGTGGGGAGGTACACTGTCTCCCACCGTCACCAGAACACTAGCATATGTAGCTCTACAACCAAAGGCAACTTCAAAGCCAAGAGC
>JAYRBT010000001.1:19627884-19681614 GCA_036023395.1 Myiotriccus ornatus
GATCTTGATCAATTCATGTACTTAACTCTCATGATAAATAAATACAGACAGTAAAATACCCTTGATTCTGCCATTCCGGAAATCACCAAGAGTTCTTTGTGTTCTAGGAGAGCTAAAACCCGATCCAGACACCGACTCAAGAGTGACACAGCCAAACCAATGTGGTGATTTGCTCTTAAGACTGGGAGACATTCTGAACTTGAGAAAGAAGGGGATGTTTCTTTTTTTCTTATCATTTGTGTTAAAGTGGTGGTGGGGTACACTGTCTCCCACCGTCACCAGAACACTAGCATATGTAGCTCTACAACCAAAGGCAACTTCAAAGCCAAGAGCTTAAATCAGAAAACATAAACTTAATTTTATGTGTGTTTTGTTGGATTTTTTTCCTAAGGATAATTACAATTACATTTTTATGGAAAATACGTGTGGTTTTCTTTGTTCTAATAATGCAATAAAAAGTTACTGTAAAATAGAGTGCACTTTCAATAAGCAAAGAAAACTCAATTGGTAATGTATTGGCTTTGTATATTGTTCAAAGATACTAGATGTTCTAGTAATATTAATGTTTAATTTATAATTAATGAGATAAAATCCCTGTTTTATCAGATATCTACCTGACTACGGAACTCGTACCTAATTTGCCACAAATTCAACTTTTTAATACTTGAATCTCCAGTTATGTTTTCACTGCATTTACAAGCCATTAAAACATTACTGGATTCATTCTAGGGAATTTCTTCATATACTTTTTTTAACTGCCCTACAGTCACCATGAAATGTATGAACTGTCTCCATATGGTATTTCCTACACAGCCCTGGATGATCTTTCTGACTCCAGCCTTGGGAAGCACCATGACCAGCAGGTTGCGGTAGAACATATTTGCGGCAGTTGTGGCAAAAGTTTCTTCTAGCTAGTGATTAATGGACAGCGTGAGCAGCTTTGCCCTGATCTAGCTAGCTGATTTTTCTAGGCTTTCCTTGAAGATGCAAGAAATGTGTAGGAGATAAGGACAGAAAACGTCTCTATACAAGTCACTTCTGACAGTATCCTCATGAACTCCATCCTCCCACCCTGTTGGCACCTCTGCCAACACTCCAGCCCCTTCTGCTCCCTACTTATCAAATCTCTTACTGGCTTCCATAACTTGTGCAGGAAATCTTAGTGCACAATATCTACATGGCAAAAGTGGTTTTCCTCATGTCGAACTGAAATCTTGCTCCACTTCAGGATCCTACTAGCACTGAACAGAGAACGTGCAACTCTCAGTAAGCACCACTAGGGATGTGTGCCTGCCCTACATCAACATAACTTACTTATCTCTCAGCTTGTGAAGCGTAGCCCCCCCTCCCCCCAAGATCACGCTGTGCAGTTGATCATTCCTTTTTCTACAAAGACATTCCTCCCTCTTGGAAGGCATCTTGTTTGTTATAGCCAGTTTGTCCATTTTGTAGAGATCATTTTCAATTTTAACCTTGTCTTCTGTCATTCTTGCAGTCCATCCTAGGTTCAAATCTAATAACACACATGCTATTCCATCATCTAGGTCGTTAATAAATATGTTGAGCTGTATTAGAGCTTAGGCAGGTCCTTGAAGAATCCCAGTCAGTTCTTTCTTTCATTTTGACAGCTGATTGCTGACAGGGCTCTAAATATAATTTTCAAAACAGCCTTGCACCTTCCTTATTAATTTCTTCCAAATTATGTTTCATAAGTCTGCTTATGAGACTGTAATATAGGACAGTGAACAAAGCCTTAACAAACTCAGGGTACATGACATCTACCATCTCTTTTCTAACCACAAGACCTATTACCCTGGGGAGGATTTAAGAAGGAAATTAAATTGGTTTGACATGATTTGTTTTTAACAGCTCCATGATAACTCTTAGTCATTTCCCCGTGTTCTTCTCAGGTTTGTTGACTTTGATGCTCTTGGCAAAAGTAACATAATCCTGATATTAATAGTAGGACCTGTCTAACACTTAATAACAAACTTCATCCTAAATTCCTTTATGAAAATTTTATAGAATGTGAGAACTGACATCACGCAGCTATTAGAGACCATAAACACAGAAATACTCAGTTATCCGTAACTTTTAAATTAGACAAGTGTGAGGGCATGCAAATAATAAATCTCCAGTGATTTAAAAGGGACCAAATTAAATTGGATTAATAATTTCAGTTGTCATAATTACAAATTTGGAGTATTAAGAAAAAAGTTTGTCAGAGAGACATGGTATTACAGCATATTACCAGTAGTGCTGAGCCTCTCACTGAAATGCTATTGAGAAAGGCACATTCTAAGTGGAATAAAACCAGTTGTGTCCTAACTATCTCTATTAAGGGGTCAGTATTTCATCTTTTATTTACTGCAGTTTGAACCCAGGTTTCAGACTACCAGCCATGCTAACTAAAAGCGTCACTGTCTGTTTTGCTTCACCAGCAGCACTCCACAGAATGTAGCCCATGGATCACAGATGGAGGCCCAGCAGGCCACTACAATATCCTACACAGCTCAGAAATAATTTTCCCATTTGTTCTACAAAATGCATGCTCATGGGTCATGTCCTGGATCCAGCCTGCAAAGAAACCGTCTCAGATCACAGCTCTCTTCTGCAGTCCTTCGGATGTGAACAGTAGTAAGGCTGTGGCTGTAAAAACCATCATGGCTAATTGCTTCCTGATGACCTGTTTCTTAAGAAACCTTGTTGTCAGACCAAGACACAGCCGTATCATCTGTGCCACAGAGACACATCAAAACATAACAGAAGAATGTATAAGGCAAATGAAGCTATAGGGTGGCATGAACACGCTCAGTTAATGACTCTACTCTTCACATTCCTCACATTTGTTTCAGTTATGGAAAAAATGCCACTTCAATAAAATGAGGAGATAAGCATCAAAGTGCTCCCAAAATATTCTACTGCATTTCTACGATGAAAAGCTGAGCACATGAACGACAACCGCATGTGCCAGTTACAACCAAGGATGCAACTTCAATGGGACCATCACACTACCAAGACAACTTGAACTATGCGATCAAAGACTGAATTTCAAACAGCATCCAAGTCAATTCGAGGTCCTTTACAGGTGAAGTTCTATCCACTGATATTTTTACTTTCACTTTCTCATCTAGGAAGACGCTGGAGGGGAGTAAACTGTTTCTGTGAATACTAAAACCAATGAAGTCCTAAAATAAAAACGCTGCTATGTAGAGAGGTAAAGCTCTACACTTGACAAGATTGATTTGTATATAAATAGAGAGACTGAGAATAGCTGAAAGATGCAATCTCAGAAAGAAGACTTGATGTAGACATTGTAAAAGAAGGCTGCAGGGCTTTGTTTGCATTTACATTCATAGGCACTCTCACCCTACTTTTAAGTATGTTATGAGAACAATTTGTTCCTTTACCTCTGCAGCTCCTATTGTTTCCTCCAGCTGCCATTCTAAAAAAGATCTCATGTTTGAAATCTAATCAAGCCTGAAAATATCCAGCTCACAGCTTTTGCTTTTATTGCTAGTTAGTCTAAGAACAAAGAAAAATTACTACAGTTTTCCCTTAAGACAGTTCTATTCTTGGAGAGTAATAGAAGATGTTGCAGAAAGAAAAGGAGACATCACACATGGAGACAATGACAACGGAGGAAGATGATGTTAAGGATTAAGCTGAAGTTAAGGACTGAGCTTTGAATTGTTCTCAATGTGGAGGATACAACTCTCAGTAAGACTTTGTCTTAGAGACATGAAACTGAACTTGAAAATAGGCTCTTAAGTCTTTCAAAAGGAATGTTGCAATCAATGATGGTAGTTTGGTTCAACTGCAAGGCCAGAAATACAACAGAATCCACTCAAGATGCAGGGAAAAAAGACAGTGCTTACTCCTGGAAGTTGTAGTACTGAACAGAGTATTCCTGTGCTAGCAGAGCTAACTGAGACTGAAGTTTTGGGAAGAGAAGAGCTCCTTATGATGACGATCCCTCCCTTTCCCATCATGACTGATTGCCCTGAGTCATCAAACAGATATTGAACTGCTTCATCATCTACTGTTGCTGGCCTGCAAGTTTGTATGCCTAGATTGGCTTGATAGTGAATGTTTGTTCCAGAACATGCGCTGTCTGCTAAAATTAGTTCAGAAATTATAGGTGGACAGTAGTCTCACAATAACAAAAGGGGGTAACTTGTTTATGAAATAAATAGAACATGGACCTCCTTGAAATATAATTTAAAAATTCATTTAAAAACTCTTAGCTCCTGGCTTCATCCTTACACAAATAGATGCCAGTATTCCTCTGTCATATTTATCTATAATTTTCAGGGCTACGTCCCCTAAAAGGGAAACCCAGTCACTCCTACAAATGTTCAACAATTCTAGAGATTAATACCTCATAGGGATGGAGCACCTCTCCTGTGACAAAAGGCTGAGAAAGTTGGGGTTGTTCAGCCTGGATAAGAGAAGGCTCCAAGGAGACCTTATGGTGGCTTTCCACTACTTGCAGGGGTCCTATAAGAAAGATGGGGGCAAACTTTTTAGCAGGTTCTGTTGTGATAGAACAAGGCATAATGGTTTTAAAACTGAAGGAGGATCGATTTAGATTAGTTATAAGGAAGTTATTTTTTTGCAATGAGAGTGGTAAAACACTGGAACAAGTTGCCCAGAGAATTTGTGGATGTCCCATCCCTGGTAACATTCGAGGTCAGGTTGGACAGGACTCTGAGCAACCTGGTCTAGTGGAAGGTGTCCCTGCTCACTGCAGGGGGTTTGGACTAGATGGCCTTTAAATGTCCCTTTCAACTCAAACCATTCTAGGATTTTATGATTTCAGTAGCTGATTTTCACCTACATATACAGCACTCAAATGCTGCTGCATGTATTCTCAAGCTTTGCACTAATCTGTGAGAACTACACAGATAAAACAGTATAGTGGTAAGCATCAATTTCCAATGATCAAAATTGTTTTGTTAAACAACTTCATCATGGAAATTGATAGAATCTCACCTAGAGACAAGATGAAAGCAGAGCTGGATAGGCAATATTCTCAGTCTGCGACAGGAGAGGCCTTTGGCTGTATCTTATTTATCTTATTAAGTTTCCCAGAAAACAGATTAATTCACAGCGTAGCTTTTAAGCTTTTTAATTATTTTTTTTTCTTTTTCTTTTAAAGGTCAAGGATTACTGAGCAGCTGAGGGCACAGGCTAAACTTTTGTTCCAAAGCAATGCAGCCCCTTTTAGCAGAGGTTCCCTCCAAGTTTGGTCAGCAGTGGACTCCCCCTTCCCTGGCTGGCTCCAGCATGCTCTCCCAAAGATAAAAGCAGGCTTTCAATACGTGCTTTCAAACCCCTCCTGCAAGGCTGCAGAGCAGGAGGAGCAGGGCTGCCCTGGGGATTCAGTCAGACACTGCCCTTGAGGATCCTGAGATGGTGCCCAGGGAGCCCAGCCAAGGCTGGAACATTTGGAAGCAGCTTAAAACTAAACAAGAATTAAATTATAACAAAATTAAAGCTTTTCCTCCTTTAAACCTAAGTGGAATTTGATGTTGCCTGTGATTAATTCTGCCTTTATTACAGCAAGAACAGGATCTTTGGGCTTGATGCCTCAAGTGATCCCAGCAGACGACCCAGCAGCATCTCCTTCACTTTAGGAAACTTGTCCCTGATCAGCATATGAAGACAAAAGCAAAGGTCTGAGGGAAACACAAGTCCTATCTCCTTATCACATATTCCTTTTGGTGTGTCCTTTCCAGCAAGGTTTATATTCAATCTCTACATTTTTGTGTATACATAGCATAAAGAAAACATTTTATTAACAAACTCTACACTCAAAAGACTTGATGTGTATAAGTCAATTTCCAAGGACAAAAAGTGACCACAAGTTGTCAGAGATCTGTCTTCAATGACTACCTCCTCAAGATTTCAAAATTGGTCCTTTAGCCAAAACTTTGAAGTGAAAAGTAGCTTTTCAAGTGACAAATAAATAGAATTCATCTGTAATATTACATAGCTAAACCCATTTATCCTATTTTACAAAACAAGTAACCAGATCAATCTAGAAGGATGGTATATCAAATGTAGTTCTCAATAAAAGTTAAAGACATTTCTTTTGCTAGTAGACAATAAAAAAACAAATCAAAACATGCACTTTTATCTTAAGTGCACTTAGGAATATGACAATTTTTACCATATTATATTATAGCAGGTCATATACAACTTTGTTTCTAAATTGATACCTCCACACAAACATAAACAATTAAGTTGTCGTTATTCTACTAGACCTTAATTAGCTGCTCACATTAGAAATATCCTGAGATTTCTTTCAGTATAAGGGTCTGTAATTAGTGTAATTAAGATAATAGTTTGATTACACGGCTTCAATCTTTTAGGCTACATAATGGGAAACTGAGCACATATTAAAGTGACTGTCCTTTAGAAAACACAAACCCAGCAGTCTGATGGACTCATTTGTTCTGCATCATCACACTGGCCCCTCACTCACACCATGTCACCGGTGCCTGGCAGGTTGCATCCAGCTGCTAAAGGACAAATTTGGGCCTTGCAGAAAGACCACCTTCTGTGTGGAACATCTGGCTTACAGCCAAAGCCTATTAGATCAGAAACACAGGGTTTTGCTGACTTACAGCCTTATCCTGAGAGTTAAAAGCGTTTTCATCATTAACTTGCTGAAGGTACTATAGAGTGAGTGAAATGAGCTCCAGTCCCTCACACTTTTACTTTCAGCTATGTTCTCCCTCCAAAGTTTGGTCCTTAACATAGAATAGTCACCATCTCTCTTTCACTTTCATTTTTATCCTCAGTTTTACTAAAATGCAGGTCACTGAGAGAAACCAGAGCAACCTCAGAGGAGAAACATGCAACAATAGGGAAGAGAGAGACGGCATCCTGCATTTGAATCAATGTTCTTTGCCCTGACTCATAGCTTGAACAACCCTTAGGGAAGTCATCAAGGTAAAACTTTGTTCCTCGAGTTTTTGTGGTTTAGACTCCTGCTCATGTCTACAAGAGAGCTGTATAAGTCTGAAGCGTGAATTGAGGGTGACACATACCTCTTTTTCCCCCTTAATCTGGGAGATGTTTTTTCTCTATTCCTTAGCTTCTTGTTTTAAGAATGATACCTCCATCTATCATATAAAACAGAGTCTATTATATAAAACACAAAGGCAAGTGGTAGGTAATTAATTCTCAATATTCAAAAATTGATAAGCAATGTGCATGTGGAATTCAGCTGAAGTCTTCCTTACCCTGAGTGATAATTCAGAACTGTAGACACGTGTAGACACAAGTCTTTGAATGTTTACTTGCAGGCTCAACAGCAACAATAACAAACCAAAAATAAATATCCTTAAATCCCTCTACCTTTTAAAACTCATAAATTAATGAACACAAAAGAAGAAAAAATTAAGAGTCTCTAATTCCAGTTCTTGGAGTTCAGCCTAAACTCTGCAGAAAAGCAGACAACAGTCCTTGATATCCTACCTGGTTCAAACCTTAAGATTACAAAAACACTTGTGGTGCAGGTTTTAGCAATCCAGAACATCAACAGTTCCCTCAGTGTCCTTCCATGGACTGGACTACTTTGTTGGGGCAATATCTTATCTTCAGTTTTAAAAAGTCACCATTAAAACCAGAACAGCCAAAAAATTAATTCTCAGTGCAAAGTCTAAGGTACCATCCAAAATTTCTGTAACCATGCTTTCTTCTCTAGTGCATCAAGCTGGAGAGGTGCAGACCAGAGTGGCTCTGGCTGGAAGAAATCTTTCTCTCTTCCTCCCATACTAAGTTCTAGATTAAAAAGCATTTCCAGGCCTGAAACCTGCCAGTGGAGTTTTACATTCAGATCCCATTCTCTTAATTTTCTCTAGCCTGACTCTTAGCACAGTTCTCCCGGCTCTCATTTCCAGCTTCACAAAGCTACAGCTGCAAAATGTCATTATGAGAAAAATCAACATAGAACTGTCAAACACTCTTAAAGTTAAGGATATATTAAGCTACTTATTCATCAGAATTTATTTCTTTTAATACAGGAACATTTGAAAGAGATTTTATAACTAGAATATAGCAGCAAAAATGCCTTTCTCAAATTTCTATGCTCTAAATCCCTTGCAAAAGCAGTTAATCACATCAACCACTCTTCTACTTGCTGGTTATTCCACAATTCCTATTATAGTCTCTTGTCAAATGAGTATACTGCACACTGTTTTTATGCTCCTGGGTGAGGTGATTAATAAAATGCTATCACCATATGCACCAAAACCCCCTAATATCTGGATATCCCAAATTGGGAAAGAGTGGGCAGGGGAAGGCTAGTTTGGTCCTTTGCAGGCACAAAGGTGAGCTTGATACTACAATTACGACTCATCTACCCTTCTATAAAAGGGGTGATTTATATTCCATTGCATCTACACACAGCTAGTACCTCCCAAAATACTGTCTCTAAGATCATGTTAATAAGCTTAATAGGACATGGTGAAAGAATTCCTGAAGAGAGAGCCATTCCCTTCAGGTTACGTGTAGGCAATTGAGTCTGCTTTTCCCACAGTTTTCACAGCCAGGGGTAACATGTTCACAGTGTCACTGAACAGAAAGAATGGCCATTGTAGGGACCTGCCTTGAGTAATTTAGCAGTGGCAGTTTGTCAGATACCTCTGACATATCACAGACAAGTATTTAGTCTGGTTGTCTGGAAACTGGTGTAGCAGCACTAAAAGATGTCATATACTCGTAGCACCTTCCAAGGCCTACGCAAATCCTTCAAAGTGGATGCCAGCCAATATCCTGAATCTCATATGTACTCATACCTGAATCAGTCTGTTTCCCCTGAAGAGCCTTCAGAAGAGACATATCTAACAAAGAAAAATTCCTTCCTCCTGAAGGAATAATACACGTGTTACTCTGCAACCAGTTTCCCTTAGATCTCTGAAAGCTCAAAAGGTGAGCACAAAGGTTACCAAAGCAAAAACACCCGGCCAACAATGCCAGGGGAAAGAGGTGCAACCGCAAAGCAAACAACAGAAATAAGCAGAGTACCTGGATTTGCAGCTCAGATTATTTGTCCCTGGGCTCTTCAGGCTCAGCATTCAGACCCCGGAATGAACGCAGTTGTTTGCATGTTTCAGGTGAGCTGTAAGGTTTGACTATGTGGCTTTTCCCACCAGCAAGGCTTGCCTCTCCTACAAATGAGATGCACCACATGCCTTTTTCTCCATGCATTCGACACTCGTCTTTCCATGCCTGCCTGGCACATTGGCTGCAGCTCATCGATCTTCTCCAGATCGTGCAGTATCATCCACTCCCTGGCAGTCTGCAAAACATTTGGCAACATGAGCAACTCCTACGTACAACATTAAGCAGGATTCTCATTTATCCACCGAATATCCATAGGCAAACATTCTTAAGTATCTATACAGGAAGCTGCTATATTCAACACACTTGTTTGCTTTCATCCTATCTTGTTATTAGAATTTCTTTCCAGTACCGTAATGATGGACACTAGGAGTCAACACTTAATCCCCACTCTGAATACAAAGACGTTTCATTATTGCTTCTCTTAGAGTTCTAGTTCATATCATACCTATCCAGATGCTGAGGCATTCCTAAATATCTGATAAACAGTTGAATATTTTCCAGATGCAAGAGAAGACCATTAGGAGAGAATTTGAGCTTGCAGGAACTAAATGTGCCTTTGATCAGATGACACCATTTTAAGTACTGCTTAGATACAAATATTATGCACCAGCAACATTACTGCTCTTCTTTTATTGTCTTCACTGGGACAACAAACTAAAGAGACAGAGAGTAGTACAAGTGCCATCTCCCCTACATATCTTACTTTGAGCAGCTTCTCTATTTTGTTCTAAGTCAAAGGTAAGAACTCCAAGATAGCTGTTTGCTGTTACTTTACTAACAGAGTGTGCTAGATGCATCTACTCTTGTAAGAGAGCAGGTGTGCTGAGGCACTGCAAAGTGCATGATGCATTTGCCCAGCAAAACTAAACTCCTCAATAAGTAGGGTAATAAGAGAAAGGTGGAACTGTCTTCCTTCTAGAAGTGATTTATTGTATACACACAAATATCTGTTAAAAATTCAACATATTTTTACTAAGCAGAGATCAAAAATGCCTAATTTTTTTCAGTTATGAATAGTGTAGACACTGGACTCTGATTTATTAGCAAGATAGTTCATGTGAAGGTAATTTTCTTTTTAAGATCTTTTTTAAGATCTCTCTCAAAGCCCAGTACGTCAGACAAAGCAGTAACATTTTTTTATATCCATTCAGGAGTAGAGAAGCAGTGCTTTCTCTTCTTTTATATCCCTTAAAATGGGAAGGATGATTTAAAACATATGAAGATTTAAAATCAAATGACACAATTATATTGCTCTCTGTGTTACGACCTCTGCAGTCTATATCCTAGAAGACTTAATTCTTTAGGGTTAATGACACTTTAGAGAACCAATTAAAATCAAATTAGGCTTTTTTTCAATAAAAAACCAAGTTAATAAAACATTACCTCCTCATACAGGAACCAAAATAGTCAAGCCACTTTTTTTCCTTCTCTAAAGGGTTTTAAAATAACCAGGATGAACATTTGTGTCTGATCCATCCCAGCCCCTAATACTGCTAGCAGAAATAAAAAGGAAGGAAGCTGTCAGGGCTAGTCTATTGACCCAAATATCTGGCCAGGGACTGGGCCTTTTTATTCTGTTCCATTAAAGAATCGCAGTTGATTGATACTGTGGTATAGAAGAACACCACCTTTGGTTTTACTACATGAATCAAGATGTAAACAAGAATGATTTCCATCCTGCCACCTTCCCTTGGTGAAACAGAGCTAACAGCACCCAACTCAGGCATTACAAATACACTGAGGCTGCACGGACATGGAGTCTTTCATTCCTGAATTAAAGTATGGGCTGAGTAAATTGATATAAAATTACTGACTTTCTGTTCTACTTTCAAAAGCGTTTGAAAACTGAAATGAATCCTTTCCCAGTGAGCATTTATCATCCTATTATATTCACCCTGGGGGATGTTAATGATTTTGGACTACTGCCTCCAACCCTTACCTCACCTCCAAGTGGGTATTATGTGATGGCAGTGCACATTTCATCAAGATGTATTGCTGATTATATTTCCATTAAAGAATATAGCCAAGTCTGACTTTCAATTTTCCCAGACTAATTCCCCACCAAGAGCTTTCTTGCACTGATGAGTTCATTGCAGAGACAGGATTCCTTTCTCCTCTTTTTGCAATTTGCATAAATACATGTCCAGAGTCATGAGAGTAAGTTAATTAGGTTTGTCCACAATAATTAAAATACTGACACAACCTCTTTCGTTTAGCAAACTGTTCTTCATTCAATTACTCTTTTTTTTCATAGTAGCTCAATCCCCCTTTTAGCAAAACATCTCAACAGAAATAAAATTTTAGACTAGGGGCTTTTATCTCCCAAAAGGCACCTAAATACGTGTTTGAAAGTACTGCATGATTACTGTTGAAAAGTAATAAGCTTACACCTAGTCAAAATAACAAATCTGAACTGCATGCAGATTCTTTTCCTTTATGCTAGTACCAAGTTAACATGTAGAAAATACATCAGGGAATGATAATACTTTGAAAACATCATACTTGTCAATCAGCTACTAAATTCAAGCATGCAGGTATTAGAATTTGCACAAGGAGTAAATTTCCTTTTCCAAATAATGGTCTTGAAGGAGAAAAAGTCAGCTGCCTTTCAGTTCTGCTTCTCAAATGTTCTAGTACAAAATAACAGCCTGTTGAGCATCTTACTGCCTGCAGTTCGGCTGAAAAGATAAGCTTGCTTGCTCTGGGCTCTATTTATTCTCTTCCCAGCTCTGTATTTATATTATTTGATTATTGACTTTTATGAAAGGAAATTCATGCTTGTGCTGTTTTTGTTCCAAGAAATGAGGAGTATTTCTTATTGCTGGGCTTAAATAGACGTGGCTAAGGCTTGTTGGGATATACAACAGTGAGGGTATGTCAAAACAGCAGACAATTCTGAAACATAACTCAGAGCAAGCTAAATAAGGGGTGCTTATTGCATGAGTCACACCACCTGCATATGGTGACACCTCCTGAGTTATGTTCTAGTATTTGTTTTTAATTATTAATGTGTTTTCCTCTGTTGAGATTTATTTATTTATTTTCACAGATCCATAAAGCTCATCTCACATTAGCAGCACAGATTTCCTGTCAAGACTTTTCTGCACTCCCTACTGTTTGGAACACTAACAATCAGGTGAAATATTTGTGTTTGACCCACTTTTATAGTTCCTTGAAAGGTAAATATGTTCCTGTATTTGCCTTCACCAAATATTAAGTTGGATCTGGGAAAAAACAACATTCTGTATCATGAAATATAAAGCCAACGAGTATACTGTGCAGGAGCACGAGGAACGTGCTAATTTCCATATAGAAAGGCACATTAAACATCACTTAACCTTTTTTTTTCTTAATATGCTTTCTCTATAGATATTTGCATGAATTCATGTTTGTTCAAAACTGGCAGAACACACCATAGCAAGTCCTAAGGTTTATTTTCCCTTTAACAAAGGTGATATGCAAAATCCACATGTAAATAATACTTAAAGAAACCAGCTGAATCTAGCACAAATGTAGGAATAAATTAGCTAACCTGGAATGGTCTTCCTAAGAAGAATTCCCAGACTGGTTCACTACTGAGATCACTTGCATGGGACTCTGAAACTTTAGTCTCCTTGTAGCTGTTTACATACCCTGTTAAAGGTTGCTGGCCTCTACTGTGCTTTCTGTCTCTGTTTCCTCATTTGTAAGAGGCTGGTACTGCTCCTCTCCTCATAGGGTTCTGAGTACTAAAAAAAAAAAAAAAAAAAAAAATTGAATTTGTATGAGGGATATGTATGAATCTGAGAAACAGGAGTACATTTTTTCTATAAAGTTCAGAAGAACAGAGCAGTACACTTGGCAAATTAGGGCCGACACTTCGGATGTAATTGTGTACTCAACTGAAGCCAAAGTAAAACATACAACAGATGTGCTCTTTGTTTTTTAAGTTATCCATCATTACTAGATGATTAAGTACGATTTTACTTTTCAATCCTTTTCAATTGCAGTGCCATGTGAAAGAAGCACAGATCTCCAACTGATCAACGAAAGTGTCCATCAAAAAAAAAAAAAAAAAAGAGGAAATTAAAAGGTGTAAAGTTGGAATATCCATCATATCTTCCTATAAGTATCATCAGTGTTTAAGAGCTGGAAGAAAGAATACTAGTGCTGAACATTGCTACAGTCCCATTATTTGTGGATTTTGAAGGGAAGAGATGGGGGAATGATCTGGACCAGAGGTACATAAGTCCCATTAAAAAACACTCAGCATGATAAATAATTAAACACTATCACATTAGGGACCTGCCTTGCACTTCATTCTTCCTGGAATCATAGCATATGTGATGAAGTCTGCGGTCACACTAAGTCAAAGTTCTCTATACAGGCTTAGCTTTTAAAAACTTTCTCTTCTAAGGAAAAATACCACATACTGAGCTGCTGAATTTAATCTCGAGAAGGGGATTCTTTGCGCTTTAGAGACCAAAAAACAACTCAGCTACAGAAAAGGCAAAACAGAGCAGCAAACCAAAAAACAACATGTGGTCACAAAGCCTCCAGTATAAGGGAAACAAGTTTTTCTTTCAATAATTAATTTATCTTCCTCATCAGGAGAGGAACATCACATAACTGAAAACCAAATAAAAACCAACCTTCTTTTATTCTGATACTATACAGTGATTTTAATCCAAGTAAAAAAAATAAAGAGAGGACCACAAAATAGACTTTCTGTGGATTGGATAATAAATTATGAGGTTTGAGAACTGGTTCAATTTTTTACAAAAGGTAAATGAAGATAATAAAGAAATAATAATTTAAAGGAATTTTCCAAGGTTTTGGTAATACTGCAAACCGTGCAATGGGATTTATCCATGCTTTTTAAAGAATCCCACTGTAACACTGCACCACCACGATCTTCTATTGACTTCTCGAGTTTTTCCTTGGGTTCTAAAGTATGTAATGCTTTTTGTGTTAAAGTCTGGATTTGGAAAAGCACTAAGAACATGCTTAACTGCATATGATCTAGGTTTGCCCACATAATGCAAACACTAGGCTGATAAAAAGGCAACTCATCCTTTTCACTGTTTAGACTGCAAAGCAGAAAACAGTTTGCTCTAAGAACAGAAGAGCATCTAGCATAATTAGGTCACTCTCTGCATAGGCATCTGCTTAACTTCAATGTTTGTGTTTCACTCATCCATCTAAATCTTAGGATGCAACTTAACTTCAGCAGGTTAGTAATAAGGAACAATCAAAGCATTTTCGTAGGACTAGAATTCAAATAAAATATGACTTGGCTAGTTACATAGTTACTGACACTAATTGTCTGGTGGGCAACAGGACTTTTCAGAGCCTTCAGAAATATCAACAACACTGGGAACATACACATGCTTTCCAGCTCACGGTTTTGATTCTCAAGCAGGTGTAACACCTTTATTTCCCAGTTCAGGGGAATGATCCATTTGGCTAGCTGAAAACTGTGTTAAAAAATGCTAAGACCCTAGGACACAAGAAAATTTGCTCTGATCTACAGGAACATTGCTTCCAAAAGTACCCAGTGTCTGACAATTTGAATACCTTCATTAATTTACACAGAAGCATAGAAGGTAGCTTTTTTTCCATGGCTGGACTAGGAAACTCAGTGTGTATTGCAGCTTGCTTTCTGCAGGCAATGAAAATGATACAGATCTAGACTGTCATAAACCTTGGTGTTTCACAGCCATATGGTCAATTAACATAGAGCTCTCTGTATTTTCTGGGGATTAGACTTTCAAATCTCTGAGTGAGGTCTCTTTTACCACAGACACTTATTTCTAACATTTATTTGCTTCCACTGCAGACCTAATAAGGTAACATAGATTTTTTTCTTCCAGTGGGCTGTTCACAATATGAACACCTACCATCTTTTAGTTTGTATTTCTTAAAATAGAGACAAATTTGTTCCAATAAAGAAAATTTAATCCAGAAACCAGTGTGCTGACTTAGAACTTTACTAACTTCATGAGATTAATATGGGTTTGGTCACAAAACATGCTCTGATATTGTTCCGAAATAAGTTTTCAAATCTTTCTTAGAAAATGCTTGTTTTCCTTAGAGGCAAGAGCTCTGATAGGTCTTAGGAACAGTCCAAAGACAATGTGAATATCCTAGTGTATTAATGCAGCACATGTTTCCAGCTAAACAGTAAAAGCCATACGCTTTCCATAGCTGCTGATAAAAGCCCAAGCAGGTGAATTGCTTAAGGATCGCAATATAAAATATGATTTGCTTATTAATTTTTAAGACATGATTTTGACTAAAGCTTTTGCACTAGCCAAATGCATAACAGCAGATTTTGGGAATAATTAAGTATTAAGCACAAATAGTAGTAACTTTGGTGCTGCTACAGAACCATGAAGGTTAGGATGACTATTGCATTGACTCAGGGTGAGAAATGTGAAAAACAACACAGAGGGTTGGAGGAACCAAAAAGGTTATATCACAGTATCTAAACACTGGACTGAAATATCAACTAAGCTATTAGCAAATGTTAATGTATTAATTGTCTATGGCAAAGGGCACTGGGTTTAGAAAAGGACACTTTTCTTCAAAGGCATGTATACGTGGCCAGACTACCAACTGCTTCAAAAGAAGGTTTTGCTGTGACCATAAACACCACACATTTCAAGTCTAAAACTCATATTTAGTCAAACTAAATAAAAAGTAAATAATAACTAAGTAAAAGACAAGTAAGAAACATTCATTCATTGTCCTTGGTTAGTCCATTTGGCAAGTATCCTCACTATAGTAAGATTAGTCTTCACTGGCATAAGGCAGAATGTGATGAACTTTTAAAATACGATCTTTCGCCATTCATGCAAAATACAATCCAGATGATTATGCAAATGTCTATTAGCTTAGGATCAGGTTTTTACGGACAGAATAGCTATCATTGCAAAACTTATGTCAATACAGATAAAGTGAGCTTTTATAGGTTTCTTTGGGCATATGGATCAGGTTAATCTTGATGCTATTTACATAACAACAGGCTACTTCTGCCAAAGGTAAGCTTAGATTTAGAACTTGATCTTTAATTTAAAATTTGCCCATGACTTTCCATTCTACAACAATGCCTCAGCCACCAGGTTTAGGAAGTATCTCACAAATTAAGTCAGTTTTAAATCGGAGTTTCTACTCTAACTCATAAAGAAGCTGGAAACCTTACATCTGGAGCATGCTGTGAGAATGTTCTGTGGCTCTGAGGAGCAACTTGGTTGACTTAGAGTGAGCCCAGGCAGTCTTTGTTGCTGTATTGTTAACCAAAGATGACAAAAAGACAAAGTACATTTCCAGACTGAAAATCCAAGGGAAGTTACAAGTTGTGCTTCCTTTGTCTGTGTTCAGCCCTCTTTCCAACGAACTCTGGTTAGGTGATGTGATTTGTTTACTATTATCCTCAAACACAGTGGGAACTAAAAGGAAGTTTTCCCTCCATTCCTGCAATGACTATTTACCTCTGACAGTTGTTTGCCTTTTTCTCAAAAGCTGGGCAGAGACTTTCTGAAGGGCAGTTACTGCATAAGACAGATCACCAAACAGTCACACAGAACCAAACCAACATTTCCATCTTTTGCATGACAGCAAGAAGAGCTATCCTGGTGCTGTCTTCAGCTATTGAGTATCATGTCTGTGGTACCTTCAACACAGTAACTGGCAGGGACCACAGCAGTAAACAAACTTAAATAAATTCAATTTCAAATCAAGACTGTAAATGCTCATTTCAACTCTTAATTGGTGGATAGGGCTAATTTTTAATCCATGTCTCTTATTAACGTATAAATTTCTTGTCTTCTCTTGACCTCCTGGACTGCAAAAGTAGAGCAAATGTATAGTCTAGTTATTTTATGCAAGTTCCATAGAAATGTCAAAATAAATAAAAGGAGAAAAGAGAAATAGGCCATTAGAATATGATCTCAGTCATATGATGATTATTAATATGGAACAAGAAAGTTAATTCTATATGAAATCAAGGTCACCAAATTCCAGCTTAGCAAACTAATGATGTTAACAAGATTAACAAGGTGTGTTACACTTAAAGGCTAAAAAAGTGTGCAACTACATATGCTCTGCTGCCAAACTGAATGCTTACTGCAAGGAATTCATTTGACATGCATTCACAATCATGGCTGAAATGTGAAAGACCTGAGCTCCCTTCAAACAAAACTGTAATTCCTAACTGCAAGAAACCCTGCTTGTGTGTCACAGCACATTAGTCTTGTCAACAGAAAACAAGCTCGATTGGATGATATTTTTCAAGTCAGACGTTAAGAGGTCCACAGAAATAACAGAAGGAAGAAAAAGCAACTCAATCAAAACACGGTCTATATCCAACCCTTTTGATTCAAGGTTCCTTGCCACTTGTGTTTGGTTTCCCTAGCACCTTTTTCCTCTTACTGGCTTTTCCTTGTTAATGACTGAATCAATCAAGTGATGTTTACCTATGACAGATAACATTAAACTAAACACCCAGGCACTTATCATTTTGATCACTGAAAAATAAGAAAAAACCCAAAGGGACAACTAGACAGAATCATCTCACCGTCAGGAAAGGGATCTCAAGTGTGACTGGCATTGTACAGCAAACAATAAACTAAATGGGACTTTATAACATCAGTGTCAGATATTAAAGTTCAGAAGTTTCTATAGGTGCTATACATTGCTGTCTCTTTTATATGACGGCAGATCTACACTGTAGACTCCTTTAGTGAGACATCTCTCTTTTTGGCTTCTGAGTGTAATGAGTCACATGAAATCAGACATTTTGTTTCAACTTATGGTCCTGAGCAAGGTCTTTTGTCCGTGGAGTCTAATGAAAGGCAATTAATCCCTGGCAATATAAACCTTTAATCATATGAAAAATGTCTAATCACTGTGTTTATAATCTCTTGGAGCAGAATCTAATGCAGAAACTGAGTGCTCAAGTCCTAACTTTCCTCTTTAATGAATGTCAAATCCTGACTTCCTTTAAAGTCCCGTGTTAATTTTAACACACATGCTTCTGTGAAGTGCCTAGTTATGACTTGCACTGGGACAAACACTGTAAAGTGAATGGGATTATTGTTTTGAGTACAGCTTGTTGACTAGGTCAGCGAACTGCCACGCTGGGAGTCTTGCAAGAATTTGTGTATTGTCCCTAATGAGACATTCAGCATTATGAGTTCAGGGAAAGGCTCAGTATTTTTCTCCCCATTCTGATTTATCAGCTTTTTGATATAGTAGTAAGATTTTTAACAACAATAATGTTCTAAAACACACTAGAGTTACACACACACAAGAGAATTTGTACAGTACTTACAGTTTGGAAGTTTGTTTTTGAGTTTAACCATGAAACTCTAAGAACTTGAGATAACATCTTCACTCACATGCTCAGCAGCTGAAGTTTTATTTCTTCACAGAAGTACTTTTGTTTCTGAAGTGACAAAACAAGCTTCCTTGATACCAAGTCAGCTGGTCCTATGTTTTCTAAATAGTAATTACATCATGCACAGGAGTATGTACAGCTTTTTGTGCATCTTTTAAGTTTACATACAAAGACCTCTGAACATCAGTGATTTTTTTATCACGTGCACAACTGTTCATCAGCAACAGGACTGAAATAATCAGTCTTGGTCCCATGTGCTACACATCGCAAAAATGAATAGACAACAGCTGAACAGTTTTCAACTCTTATTGTGGTAATCTATTTGAAACATGGTTCATAAAATAATTGCTTTCTAATCTATGCTGGTTTGGTTTTCTGTCACAAAGGAATCAGCTTCAGCACTTGCTTGGCAATTGCAGCTGTTGATCATCATAGAATCATAGAATGTTAAGGGGTTGGAATGGACCTTAAAGATCATCCAGTCCCAACCCCCTCTGCCACAGGCAGAACACCTCGCACTAGATCAGGTTGCTCAAGGACTTGTCCAACCTGGCTTTGAACACTGCCAGAGTTGGGGCACCCACAGCCTCCCTGGGCAATCTGTTCCAACGCCTCACCACCCTCACAGGGAAGAATTTTCTTCATAATACTGAATCTAAAGTTCCCCTCTTTCAATTTGTACCCATTATTCCTTGTCCTATAGCTACAGTCCTTGAGGAAGTGTCCCACTGTGGAAGGCAGAGTTCATTCGCATGACTGCATTCACTTTCACCAATTGTACTGGATTTGTGGCAGGGTTTTGGAGTGGGGAAGGCTACAGGGGTGGCTTTTGTGAGATGACAGAAGTTTCCCCCACGTCTTATAGAGCCAATGCCAGCCGGCTCCAAGACAGACCCACTGCTGGCCAAGGCCGAGCCCTCAGGGGCAGTGGTAGTGCCCCAAGGATAATGCAGTTAAAAAAGGGAAAATAATCCCAGTGCAAAAGCAGCCATGGAGAGGAGCCAGAATATGTGAGAGGAACAGCTCTGCAGACATCAAGATCAGTGAAAAAGGAGGGGCAGGAGATGCTCCAGGTGCTGGAACAGGGATTTCCCTGCAGCCCACGGTGAAAACCATGGTGAGGCAGCTGTGCCTCTGTAGCCTATGCCTGTGGAGGATTACAGGGATGCAGAAATCCACCTGCAGCCCATGGAGGACCCCACAGCAGAGCAGGTAGGTTCCCAAAGGAGTCTATGACCTCTTTCAAGTCCACACTGGAGCAGGCTTCTGGCAGGACTTGTGACCCTGTGAGGGACCCACACTGTAGCAGCCTGTTCCTGAAGGACTGCACCCTGTGGAAATGTATCCACATGGGAGAAGTTCATGAAGAACTACAATCTGTGAGAAGGACCACTACTGGAGGAGTTTGTGGAAGACTGGTTCCCACAGGAGGGACCACACACTGGAGCAGGAGAAGAGTGTGAGGAGGAAGCAGCAACAGAGGCAACTTGTGATGAACTGACCCCATCCTGTATTCCCATTCTCCCTGTGCCACTTAGTGGGAGAAGGCAGAAAAAACCTGGGAGTTAAGTTGAGCCCAGGAAAAAGAGGAAAGTGTTTTAAGATTTGTGTTTATCTCTCGTTATCATACTCTTATTTGATTGAAAATAAATAAAATTAGTCTGTTTTGCCTGTGATGGTACTTGGTGAGTGACCTCCCTGTCCTTGTCTCAGCCATGAGCCTTATGTTGTATTTTGTCTCCCCAGTTCAGCTGAGGAGGGGAGTCAAGAGTGGCTTTGGAAGATACTTGTCATCCAGCAAAAGTCAACCTACCACACCAATGCATTCCATTCCCTAACAGCTGCTACCTTTTTTTAGATATTCAGTGAGTCTTAAACATCTCTGGACTCAGTGAAAATTATGAGATAAGATGAATTGGAAAGAAAATATTCTCTTAGCATGTATGCTCTTCTATCAAGAATAACTGGATTGTGCAGTCGAGATCTCACTAGAAAAAGGTCTTCAAAATGGTCAGCAATGCAGACCTGAAGGAATGATTCTGTAGTAGTCAGGACTTTTAACGTGTCAGCTGCAAACAGCCCAATCTCAGATATCAACTCTAGATGTCATATACAACAGAACTCCACCAGCATTTTCACAAACTATGGGTCATATTTAGTCTGTTGGCTCTTAAGCAGCAATAACTGAAAAGGAAGGCAATAGCCAATTTTGTTCCTCCTACATTTGACAGTTTTATGTGCTCTCCAGTTTCTGATGAAGAGCAGAATTTCCTTTTTTCCTCCTTTCATCTCTATTCACGTCAGCTTTTTGAGCTCAATGGTGAAAAATGTCACTTGTCATACAGCCTCAAGTAATGCTTCCATATTGACTTTCAGGCAGTTAGAGCAATGCCATTTAAATATATATATTGCCTTACCTGTAACAAAGACACAGCTTTCAGTTTCTTCAGAATTTTGCACCCTCTGATGACACTACCCACTGCTTACAGTCCTAAGTCATCACTCAAAAGCTACATTACACATATATGACAGAGCTGAAAATGGATGTTTACTGCAAAATCCCTTTGAATAATGTTTTTCATCTTAAAATCTCAAGCTGCTGTATCATATATTAGATGGATTAGGCAATAAGAAAAAATATTCCCCTGTGTCTTCTTTTATTATTTTGTAAATTTTCAACCCATATTCTGATACTGAAAAAAGCTACCTTATTCTCTCAGGGTAAGTACTTATCATACCCCTCATCATAGGGTCATGGCCGTTTTTTGTGTCTGACAGTAGGATACACACAGGACTGACACCCGTTGAACTACCATTGGTCCCAAGGTACTGAGATTCCTGGAGGAAATCCTCTGTCTCAGTGAAATACCTGGACTGGCTTCCTTTCAGCTGCCCTCATACACAAACACGAAAGTTTTGGTTGGTTTGCTTTTCGGTTTTTCCTTCCAGCAAGCAGGTTGCTTTGGAAAAGTTGCTTTTGACTCTATCATTCAGGTTTTCTATTCTCTTTCAACAAAAGCAGAACATGTCTTTTCATTTTCATTGCTTTGGTGCAAAGCACTCAGCTAGTGAAGTTCACAATTGAACTAAAAACTATATTATTATTCTTCCTCATCACACCATGTTGTCCTAACAGTGGCATCCAAAAGGTAAGATTGTGTTGTTAAGTCGCCAGTTGTGACTCCAAAACAAACTTCATCTTTGCAGGCAAGAAAATTCAGGGCCAATAGCGAAAACAACTTTCATAGTTGTGTAGCGTAAGCACAGAGTGTGCCTTTGCAAAGAGGTACATGCATGTCAGGATGGACTATATTGCTCCCCACTTTTTGCTTCCTCTCCACCTCTCCGCACCATTTCACATCATCACGTAGTCTACAGCACTATGGAAGCTTTCTAATTAGTATTCCTGAAAACCTTTGTGACAACAGTGTGTAAAAAGCCATTTGAGCCCTATTTTTTTTGCTTACAACAACTATATCCATAAAGCTCCCCTCTTTTGGTATATGATAAACACCAGTGTGCAAAATAAAAAAAATATTAAACGTTTCCACATTGTAATACCACTAAATTCTACTAGGTTTCAATGAGTAATAATGATATTTCTTTAATTAGTTTAATAGTCTAGAATAGTTAGCCTTTTCGTAACTCAGACTCTCACTAAATATCGTTTCAAGATCATAGGTGATTCTTTTTTTTGTGCAGAGCCTTTATATTGTCTGAAAATAATAAATATTACCACTCACATTCAGAAATCACCTTCTAAACCAGAACAGCATCTGCACCAAAGTTTTACTATTCCACATTTCCTAAGTAAAATTTAGTGTTCAACCATATTCTCACATCACTTTGTGAACATGAATTTTAAAAGTATCAGGTAGATTACTCTTAATTAAAGCTGAAGAAAGTTAGCAAAAATTCCTCTTACTTGATTGAGAATCAAACTTGCTGTCCTCAGAACACGGTTCTTTACCCTAGATCGCTGTGACTACCGACAGACAAATTGGTTTTGGATATATATTAAATCTCTTCCAGCATTAGTCTTTAATTACATAATTAAACAAACAAAATACTTCATACAATTTTGTTTCTAAGATAACCTTCTCAAAAAGTTACTTCTGCATTTTTAAAATGCAGAGTCAATTTTGATTATAAAGATGACCTTTACAAAACTACAAGGTCATCTTGTGCAGTCAGATTCCAACTGTAAATTGCTCCCAAGTCAAATCGTCCAGGTCTTACTGCTCTAAGATCCTTTGATTAACTTCAATGGCAATTTTTCACAGTTTGAGATTTTGTTACAACGATTGCTTACGCTAAAAAAAGAGAGTCCATATGCCTTTCCAGCTAATTCAGCAGTGCTCCTGGAACAAGAAAAATATGCTAAAAGGGCTGCCTGTGCTGCTGTTGCATCTTTGAATGCTCCTGAGCTTTTCAGGCAGTAACAGTTCCCATACCGACAATTATTAATGACATCTTGAAGAATTCTACAACTATTCCATTAGGGAAAATCAAGTATCATCAAAGGATTGCCAATTATTCCTCTGTATTATACAAAGATGCCTATCAGTGGGTGCCAAGGGGCATACATTTAGGTCTTTTACAGTCAGATGACAGGAGTTAGTACAGGGACATCTTTATCATGAGAGGAGAAAGGGAATCAGAAAGATGTTGGGCAGATTTTTTGTTTTATCCTGTGTTAACCACTACCAAAAGAACATCTTTTTTTCCTTTTTACTAAAGGAGAGAAAAAAAACATAAACCCCATAAATCCCATAAAGGAGGTCATATTTCCTCAGTCAGTTTTAGAACATACCTTTGTCAGCCTGAAGATTATCTTTTTTTTAAAATTTCCTCATGAATTGCTGAAGGTATGAAGTCAGGGGGAAAAAGAGCAAATAGAATATCAGGACAAAGTGATTATGGCCAGGGAAGATGTCAGCTGTTTTCTTATCTTCCTTTTCCCATTATTTACCCACTCATACCACAATAACCATTTCCCTACTGATGAGCTTGTCACCTTCATATCCAAGTTAAAACTCTGTGCAGAATATTGTAGCCCCCAGAATACAGGTGCTGCAAACCTGGATTTCATATGAAACAAAACCAAGCTGAAATTGTATAACTTAAGACATTACTTCGTTAAATATAAGCAGTCAAATTTTGAGGACAGATGTGCAGTATTTTGGAACATAAATATAAAATTCGTACACAAAATGACTATTTAAAATAAAGTTTCCTGGTTAAAGTTACTGAAAAATATGAGTAATAATACAATTGACTAAAAAATTTCCTCTGAGGGAATTTTATTAAAAAATTCTTCACAAGTCTGTTTTTGAAACTGTTCATTCTATTCTTTTATAGTTACCACTTGTTTCTAAAAGGAAGCAAAATATGTTTTTCTTCATCCTTAGCAATATAAAATGTAAATTATTGCTTTGTTCCCTAAACCCAGACTATCAAAACCACTATGGAAACAAAAGACATTATCTGGTTTTCTCTGTAAGTGGAGTTCATTTTTTGCATCCCTGCATATTTTCATCTGTCCTCTAACTCAGATGAATTTCTTTGCAGGGGTGGAGAAGAGCAAAATTTGTCTAGCTACAAGAAAGGAGAAGTAAAACTGTGCAATTTTTTGATCCTTTTAGGTAAGAAAACAAGGCAAGAAAATCTGGACTCTTACATAGCCATGGATCTTTTAGGCATGGGGCGAATAATCAGGTTGCAGAGCAAAGGGTTCTGCCCAGAAACTCCAGTGCATCAGCAGCCTCCCAATTGCAGGCATACCAGAAAGAGTCAAGATTAGATCTTCTGAGATGATTTTCAAGATCATCGATTTTGTTCAGGATGTTTTTTTCTGTTGCTGTCAGCACTGACTGCTGAAAAGCAGTTTAGATTGTCCTTGGCTTTATTAATTCTTTCCTGGCTTTCATTCTTGCCACTATACCAGCCAAGGTCATGTAATTGTTTATACATCTGTTTTAATTGAAGGCTGAAGACACATTAAATGGAAGATATTACTTGCTTTGCTTACAGCTAAGATCACGGGAGGGGCCAAGTTTTTTGATGTAGTCTTTTCTTAGATTCATTTGTAAGCTGCTGAGTCTATTATGATTACTACTGATGCAGACGCCCTGTACCTGAAAGAAAATACCCGAATAGCAGCATCTGCAGCCTGCAGTTCTCAGGATGAAAACCTGAGTGCTGAGTATTCATCAAATGGTTGACTACTAGACCCCTGTACAAAAAGTACATGCAACTTTTTATTCCCCACTGATGTGTACTAATAGTACCTAAGAGCACTTTGATGCAAGACACATGGACACAGTGTGATAAACACCAACTGCAGCAAGAATTCTGACAGCCATGGACATGCAATGGCAGAATGAAATACTACCAGCTTCTCCTGGTGTAGTACACTCCAGGTTTTCAATCATGTTATTCCATTGTGTAGAATACCCTGAGTTAGTAAAGAGCTTGAGAAAGAAACTGCAGATACTTCTATTTTCTCATTTCAACAAAAAGACTCAATAGGTTTAATTAACTAAAGGATTTAATACCAGAACTAAATATAAAATTAGAGGTCTTTGGTTTTCTAAATAAGTTTTTCTTCCCCCGTTCTCAAAGCTAAGATTATTTTCTAAAAGCCAGAAAAAAATTTGTGTGAAAAATACTCATGACTTTTCCTGAAAAGCTCTTCTATCCAAGAATCTCTTTCTGCTTTGTTAAATTAAAAGCAACTATTTCATGTAGGTAATTTCTTAATCACTACGTAACATTTTGGTGTAACTAAACATACGAAACTGTGGAAAGAATTCTTTCCAGTTTCTTTCTACAGCTGGCTTCTCTGCCCAGGCTTCAGTGAAAGGACAGTGTAGTCAGTCCTGGGAGTCACATATACGGATCTGCCATGCAATTTCGGTATTCATAAAGGAACTACCACCAAATGACAGAAGCTTCCTTTTTAGTGAACAAATAAATAAAAATCCAATGACATCTTCAAAGAAATGAATGAGACTTACAACAGAGAACGCATTTATTGCTGGACTGACTGAAGCTTAAAAAGAAGGCAGTATTGTTCCATTTTCTTGTATATTCTGGGTTGCCTTGCACCAAAAATCTTAGTATTTCAACTGGAGAAGCACCTAACTAGGGAATATTTGAGGTTTCATGAAGACTATTCAAAAATGTATTCTTCTGAGAAAGCAGTCTCTGAGATGACCAAAGATGTGAAATCTGGTTGAAATTTCTCGTTGCTCTGCCCTGGGGCACACTCTTTGTCTCTCCTATTTACTCTTAGCGATTCTTCCACCAAAGGAAGAAAGCACACTTAAGAGCTCCTCTAGTGGAAAGCTTGGAACTGATATCTGTGTTAAGAGACTCAACTGCCTGCATTCTGGTTACAGACAGATCAAAACATATAGGTTTGATTTCCGTGGTAGTTTCAACTCGAGCAATGCGTGGAAAAGTCCTTGCCCTTCCTGTCCAGCACTGGAGATCCTAATGGTGACAATCTGCATGGACATTAGTGATGCAGACAGAAGCAGGGCTCTCTTCCATTGCCAACAGGGGCTGTTGCATGGCCCATTCATTTCATTAGCTTGGAGTTTCAGGTTGGACACCTTAAAAGTCAATTAACTTAGTGTTAACTATCTAAGCTTGAAGAAATATTCCATTGAAAGGTTTTTGGACTAAGTAGCTTGCATTCATATCCACCTATCCATCAAATTTAAACTTTCTTTCTTCTTATTATTATTTCAACTGCTTTATGTACAAATGCAGAAAGAATTAAAAAAGACTTACAAAGCAGCTAAATAATGCACTTCAGATAATTGAATAAAATTAAATTGAAAACAGTGTCAGGACTTGTATTATCTGACCTTGATGAATCTCTGAATAAAAACCAGCCCAGCTACCAAGAAGCCATATTCACTGCTGTCCTTAGATATGTACCTAGGAACAGAAATGAAATACCAAGAAAAAAGGGTCTTGTCACATGCTCAGTGAGAACAAAAAGCAATCTATTTCCACAAAAACAATTCTGCCCTTGCCACAGTGCATTAACAAAATAGGAGTACATAAGTAGAAATATTAATTTCAGCTTCAGTATACTTGATATGCAGGACCATAAAGCAATGCTGCATTCTACTGATTTACTGGTGCAGCTGTAATCTACCCTACCTCTCGCAAAAAATCCCCAGTCCACAGACACTGAAGTCCTTAAGTAAAGTGAAAGTTGCTTAAAATCTCGCACTGCTCTTTGCCATAGGCTTAGTCTCCGGAATAGAAAAATGGTGGTAAGAAACCTTTCAGCAGAAAGGATAAGCTTCAAAAATGTAATACGTTCCTCTCATAAACAGACTGTGAATACAAACACCCCCCCACCCTACTCTAGCTCTGACATTATAATAGCACAGTGTACCACTCATTGATATTCTCCCAGCTGCCACTGACTTGAATGTGTAATATGCAGGCAGTCCAGTTTCCATCAGAAGACATATACCTAAATTTTAAAAAATACAGGATTCAACTACTTAAGGGAGAAGGGAAAAGCAATAAAAAGTAAGTGCGCTTGCAACCCCAACTCTCTCAAAACAACAATAAAATACACCCTATCATATATTGCAGAGAATATTAAATAGTTGTCCTGCACACAGATTTCTCAGGAAAGTTTGATTTCCCTACAAAATGATTCTGGAGTTTACCACGTTTTAACCTAAACTGAAGTGTTTGTGTTGTTTTAGCATTTGGTGAGCATTCCAGGAAAGTCTAAAGGGCATATTACATCAGAAAGAAAACAGGTGAGAGAGCACAGCTGTGACAGTTTTGAAACCACATAAACCACAGCTACAGAAGCACTGTCCCACTGCAGGCACATATGAGAGCATAGTTTTCCCAGAACCAGCTATGCTCCTATACAGCTTTGATTGCATTTACCTTACAGAGCATGTTGCATATCCAAAAAATGCACAGCGTACACTGCCTGTGTACACTGGTAGCACCTCTTTTTTCTGGGTGTATGCCTATGATTACCATGGTGTACACCCTCAGTTCAGCTCTCATGCAAGTACTTCAGAAAGCGACAGCAGTAGCAGTGGCAGTGCTGAACTGTGTGGAGCTCAGCAGGCACCGAGAAACCCTCCCAAAAAGCGAGGCGGTGCGGGCACAGGTCACCTCCGCTGAGTTCCTGTTAACATGCCCACACTGCTGCATGCTTCACAGACTACTGCATCCTCTGCTCTGAGACAGCACTCTGGTTGATTTTTCTTTACAACTTTAATCTGAAAACTAATCACTGTCTTTAAATACCTGATAAGAAGGTATATATTTAACTTACATGTACTGACAGTTTTTTCCTTAAAATTAGTTATGACTCAACTTCTGAACATCATAAAATGGTTTGGATTGGAAAGGACCTTTAAAGGTCATCTAGTCCAGCCAGCCCCTCTGCAATAATCACATCAAGTTGCTCCAATCTGACCATGAATGTTTCCTGGGATGAGGCAGCTACCAGTCCTCTAAGCAACCTGTTCCATCATAAAAAATTCATGCTTACATCTAATCTGAATCCAGCCTCTTTGAGTTTAAAACCCATACCCCTTGTTCTATTGCCACAGGCCCTGATAAAAGGTCTGTCTCCATCTTTCTTATAAGCCTCCTTTAAATAGTGAAAGGTCACAATAAGGTGTTCCCAGACCCTTCTCTTCTCCAGGCTGCACAACCCCAACTCCCTCAGCCTTTCCTCATAGGAGAGCTGTTTCAGCCCTCTATCATTTCTGTGGCCTCCTTTTGGATCCACTGTAACAGTTCCACATCTTTCCTGTACTGAGGAATCCAGAACTGAACAGATTAGTCCAGATGGGGTGTCGCCAGAGTGAAGTAGAAGGCCTTGCCTCAACCTGCTGGCCCTGTGTCTTTTGATGCAGCCCAGGATACAGTTCTCTTTCTGGGCAGTAAGTGCACATTGCAGGGTCATGTACAGATTTTCATCCATTACTGCCCTCAAGTTCTTCTTGGCAAGGTCGCTCTCAATCCCTTCATCCTCCAGCCTATACTGAGGGGTAGCAAACCAGGGTTTGAATGCTTTATTGTGAACCTCAAGGCAGCAGAAATGACTGTGCCTGCTTATTTCAAGCTACTTTTTTTTTTTCCTGGTTTACTTCTCCTGTCATTCCTAGTCTGAACTCAGAGAAGCATCGAGCAAAGTAGAAATACGATTAAGGACAATAAGACAGAACTATAGAATTTAAAGCATAAGCACAGGAAACAAATATTTTGTTTCATAAGCTCTATTTATCATGAACATGGAATAGGAACACAAGTGATGTTCCCGATCAGGCTTCAGCACGTCCTCCATCCTAGAACAATCTTTAAAGATGAAGGAGCAAAAAACGACTCTTATTATAAAACATTTGGTCCCTAGATGCCATTCTAAACTGCTACCCAGATCCACTGATTTACTGTATGTTTGCTAATGCATAAATGGCAAAGCTTACATTAACTGCTCCAAGCATTAACTGATTTCCCATCTTTCAGTAGGTATTACAAAGTTTTGTCAGCATAAACAAAGCTAAGCTCTTAAAAGATATTTTTGGCTTGGCTTTATTGAAGCTGGTGTACTAAATCATCATCACCTCAAGGCATTCAGGAACTGGAACTTGCTGTGCAGGAAGACTTTGGCACAGTATTTGCTCTATGGAAAAAGTTATGCCTGCAGGAAAGAGAGATATCTGGCTCGAGGAAACTCAGGTCATTGGCAAAGAAGGATGGTTTGACAGAGCATGAGGAGCACAGCCTCGAGAGAAAGATGCTGAGCATTGTAGAGAGTGTCTTTGGTGGGAGAGGCGAAACAACAGTTTGGGGAAGAAAAGTTCATCCCACATGTGAAAAAACTATATCTCCACTATCTCTTCTACAGAAGCAATGACAACTGTGATCAGATGGAGCTGTGCAGGACAGCACCCATTCAAATAACCCTGTGTATTTGGTTTGTGTGGCAAGGTTTTGGAGGGTGTGGGGGGGGGCTATAGGGTCAGTTTGTATGAGAAGATGCCAGAAGCCTTTTCCATATCTGATAAAGCCAATGCAAGCTCCAAAGAATCCTGCTGCTGGCCAAGGCAGAGCCCATCAGCAATGGTGGTAGCACTGCTGGAATAACATATATAATGAGGGGAAAAAAGTTATTGTACAGAAGAAATTGCAGCCAAGGAAGAGAGAAATAAGAATATGTGAGAGAAACATCTCTGAAAACACCAAGGTCAGTGAAGAAGGGGGGGGGGGGGGATGAGGTGCTCCTGGTGCAGGAGCAGAAATTCCTCTGCAGCTCATGGTAAAGATCATGGTGAGGAATCTGTCCCCCTGCAGCCCCTGGGTGTCCACAGCGCAGCAGAGATCCACCTGCAGCCCATGGAAGAACCCATGTCAGAGCAGGTCGATGCCCAAAGGAAGCTGTAACCTCATGGGAAAGCTGTGCTGCAGCAGGCTTCTGGCAGGACCTGTGAACCTGCAGGGATCCCACGCTGGAGCAGTCTATTCCTGAAGGACTGTACCCCCTGGAAGGGACCAAACACGGAGCAGTTCATGAAGAACTGGAGCCTGTGGGAAGACTCAGGTTGGAGAAGCTTGTAGAGAACTGTGTGAGGAAGCTCCTGCTGGAGCAGGAGAGGAGTGTGAGGAGGCATCCCTCTGAGAAGGAAGGAGAAACAGAGACAAGGTGTATTCTGTGACTGCAGACCCCATTAACCATTCCCCTGTGCCACTGAGCCGATGAGGTAGAGAATCTGGGAGTCCAGTTAAGTACAGGAAAATTGGAGGAGAGGAGGAGAAGGTGTTTTAAGAATCTGTTCTATTTCTTATTATCCTAACTGGTAATAAATCGAATCAATTTCCTCAGGCTGAGCCTGTTTTGCTCAGGATGGCAATTGGTGAGAATCACTCCCTGTTCTTACCTTGACCCACAATCCTTTCATTTTATTTTCTCTCCCCTGTCCAGCTAAGGATGGGAGTGATAGAGCAGCTTAGTGGGCACCTGACATCCAGCCAGGATCAACACACCACACCACATAGGGGACAAAAGCTACAAGGTAGATCAGACTCCTGTGTCAGAACCCAGCCCCAACTTCCATTCACTTGTCTCCATTTCATGTAGAATGAGCAGTTTTAGAGGAATTCTTTGCAACTACCCCCATTAACACGCATATGATTATTTTACCTTTGGCAAAGTCCCTTTCCAGTCCCAAACCCTAAAGTCAAACACAGAGTCCAGAGCACAGAGCTCTGAGTATCTGCCCTTTTTTTCTTTTTAAATGCCTTTATAAGTCAAGCCTCAGTATGGTTTTAAGACTGGACCATTAGCTGGGTACCATAAACATTCCTATTAGCAACTGGATATACAAGTACAGTATTGATTGAACATACCAAGTTCTTCTTGAGCTATTAATTCATTTTGCTTTATTGACACAGATGACCCATCATTTTTGTTTATGTGTAGAAATCAACAAAGTCTTAGCTGCCCTTTATGCTGCTATTCCTGCTGGTGTCAAAAATTTATTAAGGAGGAGTTCACAAAACACTTCTACTTCCTACTTCGAATACCTTCTACTGGTACTTGTTTAGTAAGACATGGGGATTTCTGGCCTCCAGCAGGTCTTTTATTCTCTACCCCTCTCCTGTACTATTTTTTTATTAGGAAAAAAAATTGTAACTCTCAATGGTAACTCAGAAGGTTTCTTTTACACAGTTCATAAACCAAGTGAAGCAAGTAATAACAGTTAAAATGGTTTGACCTCCTTCATTTTAGATATTGGCACTTTCGCACATCCCAAATCCCAGCATGTTGCTTGAGCTATTTGCCAAGAGTAACTTCTGGGAAGATCCTCCACTATGTCAGTTCAATTGTCTCTTTCCTTTTGCTCTTTACCAGTTCTGGAACTCTGATCTGGGATTACAGCAAAGCCCGGTGAGATCTGTACTGTGGACACGTGTTTAGCAATTAGATATTAGTGGTGGCATACAAACTGCTTCCTTATCTGCCACAGCAGTATTTCAGCTGGTGCTTTGCAAGTGTGCCAGGATGTTCCTGGGACGAGCTGCCGCAGATGTCCCTGATGAACCTTCAGTGTTATTGACTCAGTTAAGGTGGTATCTCTCAATAACAACTCATGCTGGAGCCAAACATTTCCATAAATTCCATCTTTCCTAGACTCTTTTTCTCATTGCTGCTTGACCTCAGTTAGTATCTTTTACAGGAAGCAGAAAGGATTATATGTTACCACCAGTAACTCCTGTATATTTTATCAGCTATGGGATTTTCTAAGACTTCTCTACATTTCCAGTGTTTCAGAAATACACCATCACATACAAGATTTCCTCCTCAATCTTGCCTTTCTAAAACTTCTAAATCTGGGAACATGTTTTGTCAGATTGTTTTTTGCTTACAGTTAGTTCCATCCTCCAACACTGAATGAAAATATACATCAGTTTTAAGAAAACGTTGTGTCTCAGTTTGAGACAACTTGGATGGGCAGAGACCTCGGATGGAGTCTCCTTCCTCCGATTCAATACTCCTGGTTCTCTCCAATACAGAGCGAAAGATCAAACACACCCAGACATAAGTGAAAAAACCCAAAAGTTTTTATCAAGAAGAAGGCTAAACAGTACCAGTAAAACTGGGTTAAGCTAACCAAAAAGATTACCAAGCTCCCACCCACCGTACCAAAGGCAGGCAGCCTCCCCCCACCCGTTAACACCTGGCAGGAATGGTTTGGAGGGTCAGTGCTGGAGCGAGGCTGCAGTGCTGGCACAAGCAGTTGGAGCAGGGATGAGACTGGAAGGACCCACAAGGTTCAGCAATGGGACCTGGTTGCTGCAACTCCGATGGTGGTTGTAGTCCTAATCCATCGAAGGTGGTGGTAGAGGTCTGGGTGGCAGAAGTCCCATAGAATGAAGGAAGAAGACCCTCAACCTCCTGAATGAAGTCCAGGTGTGGTCTTTTATCGAGCTCAGGGTATGTGGGAATGCCTCTGGTACCTCCCCTGGGGCAGGGAGATGATTAACTCTGGTCATGGGACATTTCAAGAGTCTCTGACACCTTCTAAGCAGAGGTGGATCCATTATGGCCATCAGCAGAAGTGAATATCTTCAGGCCATGTGAATGAATTGTTCTGATGCCTCCCTGAGGGGAGTTATCACAGATGAGTCATTTGTGTAAGGACAAAGAAACATCACCCAGCTGGCAGCCTGAGGTGGCAGGTGTACATCTCCTCTGAGTCATCAGCCTGCCAGTCTCCTCACGCTGGTGGATACATTCTTCTCTTAGGAGAGTACCACCCTTAGCTTAATTCCCTCCCCACAGTCTATACTAGTAGGCATATTTGGAGAAAAGCGAAAAGGTGGATACCAGAGTCTTTGTGTAACCCAGGACATGCTGTCAAGCTAAATCTCATATTTCTGCTTATATGTACAGAATAGTAATTTAATATGGAAGCATGCAACTGTCCCCTTATGTGTTGTGCAAACAAACTGGAAAACACATTAAACAACTGTATTGTACATTCAGATGGCCTGTTGGATAGGGGCCAAGACAAGAAAGGGCAGAACAGATGTGGAAAGACAAAGTGACTTTAAATCACAGTTGCTCAGCACATCTGCAGCAGGTCCAGGAACAAGCAGAACTCAGACTCTTTGCTCACCATGCAGTGCCTTGAGCAACAAACCCTAGAGCCCCTAAACATTTTCTTACCAAGTTTCACATATCTCTGTACTGAAAATATCAACATATCGTGATTATTTCCCATTTCTGTGTGAAAATACCTTCTCTCATCCTCCTGACTCCTCTTACCACCTACATTAGTGGCTTCACTACAGTCCTAAAAAATAGATCCACTACATTACAACAGAAGGGGAAAATACCAAAAACAATGAGGGGTAATCACTCTCCAGGTAAAGTATCACATGAGAATTAAATCTTTTTCTAAATTTGGCTGATTGCCTTTAAATGAATCTATTTTCTATGATGCCTAAACTGTTTCAATCCCAGTTCTTCAGCACTCATGATAATATTTACTGTGGTGCTATATTTTAAATCCCTTATTGCACAGTTCCTTTTAATGTTAATCATTTCTCTTATGCTGATACTGCTGGGAGCAACCACAGCATAAGCTTTTCTAATGCGCAGATTTTACTTTTTGCATTGGATTCATCAGAACACCAATCTGGAATCCACAATTCAATTAATTTTTCATTTTATTTTAATGGCCTTTCTGCAAAGCAACTCACTAGCATTTGTTTTATAGTATTATAAACCTTCACTGCTTGGCTTTCCCAATCAAAACACATTAGAAGAAAATTTCTTCTCTCTTCGTGATTTAGATATGGTTTAATGGCAATAAATGAAACACTGTTTTATGAAAACAATCCTTCTCAATGAACAGATTAAATTCTTAGAGATCCAGAGCCAGAGAGCATTTTCAACTCTTTCTTTAACAGATCCACATTCACACAAGGTCCCAGCTCCATGCAATAAAATCTATCACACATGGAAACAGTTAAATATGAATGAATAAATCAGTAGGATAGCATTCTTGTGAGGACAGAACTGAAAAAGCAGAATTTCTCTGTACCTTACTTTCATTAGCATGCGAGGGGTTATTTAGGAATGAAAGATTTCCTCTCCAAAAAGACAGTGTTTACATACCAATATGGTATTGTAGAAGACAAAGCCCCTGACTCTCAAGGAGACTATTTTGTCTTCAACAAACTCCCACCCACAAAAGCTGCTTTTGCATATTTAACAGGGGTGCTACCTATTTAGAATGAATGATTAAAATGCAAAGACGAGCCTAAAGTAAAATTCCTGCTATTTAAAAATCCACAGCACCAGGACATCCAGAATCTAATCTAACTCTTTGCAGCTTGAGACCCTCTCGAATCCCAGTACAAGAAATAGTTGTGCATTTATCTAGGGAACAAAACCCCCCACTTTACAGCACCTGAAGTTACTTGCCATCAATGACTATTAATCACTCCAGTTGGGCTGATCAGTAATATTTAGCTTGCACAGCTGCAACATGATCTGCAGTAGGACTACACTAAGGCAGCAGCCATCAAGCAGCTCTCAGACAACACAGGAGAGGACCATAGTCTGATTTCTTTTGACAAGATTGCTTGGTGATCGCAAACTTACTAAATAATACATGCACAAGTACTACAGATGTCTAGCTCTTTCCAAACAGCGTGATCCTGTGATATGAGACAAAAACGTTTAAATCCAAAATGACTGAGTAAGAGAGCTCCTATGGAATGAAATATACAGAAACAAATTGGTGTATTTGGTAGTAGGTTGTAGTAAGTTAACTAAAAAAGGAGTCCAATAAAATTGCCCCTAAAATGCTTTATGGAATTGGCAAAGATTGAGTGAGAGACACTGCAAAGCCACTTGAAGCACACTTGAACATGTTTGTATGTAATAGCTGTAATGAAAGGGCAGCATCTCCCTACCAGCCCTGCACTGTCTCCCCTCCTCAAAAGGGGGCAGTGCAAAATGTTAAGCTTTCCATTCCCATCCTATCAGTCACTTTAGAGAATGGATTCTAGCTCCTAAAGCACTTGCTAGATAAACTTAACACTCCAGAAAGCTTAATGCTTGTAACTAGTCATGTTTGGCCCAAGCATTGACAGGCTCTTAACAGAAATGTCAGGAGAACCTAAACCAGGGAAGACTCCTCTGCAGTTATGAACATGTGCAGCAGACCACCTACTCTTTGCCTTCCTCCTGGTGCACCTTTGTCAATCCCCCCCACACAATCCCCCCCATGCTTTCTTCTGGTGCAACCAAGAAGATCTATCTGAGTGTCAGCCAGGAGTACTGAATAAGGTGTTAATTTTTTTTAAAATCCTGACTTGTTTTCATTATAATTCAAAAAAGCTGAGTCTAAATTCTCAATTATCGTCTTAACTCCTGCTACATAACTTTTCAACTACAGATTTTGCCTCATAAATTTGACATGCTGTTGGAGTAAATGAGCCAGAAAAAACTAAGAGAGAGGATTTAGCTCCAGCTACAGGGTCATCACAGCCTTATATACACCTGACAAATCTATCCTCTCAGTTAAGCATGAACCTGAGCAGGAAGAGAATATAACTGTCCAAACTAACTTCCATGCACAGACATCAGGAAAGAAATTCTAAGCAGATCAAAATCCCAGCTGTGCACCAAATGTTTATCTCTAGATTTCTGTTTATCTGTGTCAAGTACCATAGCAAGAGCAAACATTAAAGTTACTCCTTAGTATCAGTTCCCGGACTCCAAAAGTTCATAGAGCAAACAGTCCTTTATTTCCTACCTGCAGAAAACATCTCTCTCAATAACAGCTACTTTTAAGGCGCTTTACACAGGACTTCATGTGTAATGATCCCACCCCTCCAATGGGCAAGTGATCTGGGCTTGGTGGTTTTGGGTAGTGGTGAAGCACTAGGAATCACACACATACATTAGACTTGTGAAGAATGCAGGGGTTAATTATATAAACAGGTTAAGAGAGTTTGTTTTGATCAGATTGCTAGAGAATTGCACATTGAGAGTATTTACCAGCCTTATCAGAGTTAACACACAAATCAATACACTTTTCTACTTGAGTATCTTCCACTCCTGTCACATCCAATCATTATCTAAGGTAACAGATTTTAAAAACAGGGTTTTTGTTCCTGGAGAACCTACCCTTCTTTCCAAGCTTGATTTTTCAATGAAGCCGTAGTGATGGGTTCAATTTCTATAGCAACCTACGCTGAGGTTAAAACTTGATTATACCTTAAAGTATATAAATAAAACAAAGTACCTTGAAGGAATGAAGTCTTTAGAGATTTAGTTTACTTATTTAAAATGAATAAACCTAAATAGAAAAGTACAATATATTGCTCTGTGTATAGTTTCTCCCTGAAAGTCATGAGCTAATAGATTTTTCATGAGATAGACAGCGAATAGAAATGAATAAACAGCAATGTTATAAAATAACATCTGTGTGGTGGAACTAGAAAATACTTTGGTATTACTGGCATTTGAGAAACTCCAAAGTGATAGATATTGCTATGGACAATGAAGATTATTCTTGCAGAAGTTGCATATTTCTTGACACTTGAGAGAGGCTGAGTATCTGATGACCATACCTACCACTCCACCTGGGGTTCCCTGATGTAACATCAATGTACACATTAAAAAAAGTTACTAGAAGGCAATACAGGACATAACTACTAGCATCATAAAATCTCTCAGGTAAGATCATCAATGCTCAGCTTGGACCACTGCAGAGAGCAGAGGCCACCTTCATTTTAAACAAAGACAACAGTATTGCCTTAAGGGCCTTCTTCCATAAAACCCAAAAAAGACCCCATCATTTTTGTCCTGATCCATTTTTTTTGTTGTTGTTGTTTGGTTGTTTGTTTAAAGTACATCCACTTCAGCTTACCCTACTAATCAAGTAGAAAAAAGCCCCAAAGTAAAACCTGAATGTAAAACAAAGTTACTAATTCAGGAAAAATCCTGCAGGGGTGCTTAGAAAAATGATTATGGCTTCTTGTCACAGGGACTCTGAAGTTTGCTTTGAAAGCACTTTTTCCCCCCTTATGATAACTTTCAAGTTATTTGCTAGGTAGGTGCTACAAAGAAAATTGATTATTCCTTTAGATGAGCATCTAAATGTTGCTCAGGAATAGGCCACAAAATACTGCTTGCTAATTAACATTTAGCTCTCTGACTTTCGTGTTTACACAGTATTCCAAGAGGAAATATGAACATGACCAGGGTAATACTTCCCAACACAAGAGTTAGTGTCATTCTTTTTTGGAAAATATCACCATGATTTTCACAAAGCTCTTGACCTTTGTTGGTAAGGCTAATTAAAATTCCCATTTAACCTAGAGCAATGGATATTCTTTTCTCTTATGGCAACAAACAGAAGTAAAAGCATGTCACCGTTATTAAGCAATTTACTGAGATTAAAATCAGCTTTATTTCCACCTATACAAAAGTATATTACCTGTTCATAATAGAATGGCATAAAGAAAAAGAAATACAAAACCCACTGTAGCAAAGACACAAATACCTTACTTACAAAGATGGCAGATGTATCTAATCTTATTAGGCACACATACACTATGTTAATAATTGCATTAACACATGTACAAACCACAATTCTACTATAACACTATTCATTTTGTCTGCTCGTTGTAAACAGACTAAGTTCTCTTCCTCACCTTTGAGAAGAATTTTAATTTTCTTTCTTCATTACTGTCTGATGAGGGTCTCCAAGCCAACATATTACCTCTATCTCCAGAGCTTACTTTACAAATAAAGGTGTGCATCACATCAAACAATCAGTATATAAAACATATGATGGGTTTAATAGAATATTTAATTGTATATAAAAGAAAGCCTGCAGCAGTGACATAATAGCACATAAAGTATCTTTACAGATTTTCTGGTTTTTGTTATATCCAATTTCAGAACCCGTTGCAGAAACATGGACAATAAATTACTTTATTCTTCCTTATCCACGGAAAGATTTCTTTCTCACCTAAGTGAAATTAAACTCAGAGTCTAATTCAACCATTCCAGAGGAATTATTACACAATATAAACGCCAAATTACCAAATGGACATGGGCTTTTCCTTGTCTCCCATAGAATAAAAATACCTCCACTGGTAAACTGGCTTTTAATAACTTTCATTCTATATATTCATTGGTCAAGGCAATCATTCAAGGAGAGAAATGAAAACAGAAAAGAGTCAAGTTCATTCAAAGCTAAATAAGTTTAGTTCTCCTGGCAAAAGTAATACCAGCATGGTTTCTGAAGGACTACTGACTACCCTGCAGTAAGTTAGGTACCCTACCTAACTTAAATTCAGAAAACCAGGTGTAAGTTTCAAGCACTATAACAGTAGTTTTTTGCACTAGATAAATTTGAATGTTTTAAAGTCTGGATTTATATCTACTGATGAAAATTTCTTTTCTATCCATGTTCTCATCCTGGGAGCAAAAGAGGTGTTTGTTCTAATGATCTTTACTACATCGTTGTGCTATCACCAAGAAGACACACTGGGTTTGATTAACAAGAAAACACTTGGATCAAAACACCAACAGTTAACAGGTTTCAAAAATGTTGGCCTTTGGGTGCCCTCATAATTTTCTTATCTTTCTGTTAATCACATGGAATTCAGCTGTCCATATTCTTGAGTACCCAACCCTATATTTTGAGTTTCCTTTCCTGTAACCCTCTTTCCTGATTTGAGCTGGGATAGAGTTAATTTTCTTTTAGTAACTGGTACAGTGCTGTGGTTTGGATTTAGTACGAGAATAATATTGATAACACAGTGATGTTTTGGTTGCTGCTGAGTAGTCCTCCTCTAAATCAAGGACTTTTCAGTTTCCCATGGTCTGCCCACAAGCAGGTGCAGAAGAAGCCAGGAGGGAGCATAACCACAACAGCTGTCCCAAACTTGCCAAAGGGATATTCCACACCATAGAACATCATTCTCAGTATAAATACTGAGGGGAGTTGGCCAGGAGCCACCATTTGGTGCTCAGGGACACGCTGGGAATCAGTCAGCAGGTGGTGAGCAATTTCAGTGTGCATCACTTGTTTCTCTCAGGTGTATTTTTCTTTTCCTATCATTACACTTATTATTATTAATAGTAGTATTTTCTTTTCAATTATTATAGTGTTTTTATCTCAACCTACAAGTTTTACTTTTTTCTCAATTCTCCTCCCCATTGGAGCGTGGGGAAAGTGAGCGAGCAGCTGCATGACAGTTGCCAGGGGGGTTAAACTACACACCTTTCCTTTTCCCTAGATTCTGAATCTAACCTTCTCACAAAACAAAAATCACCAGTTCAAGACAGGCTTATTTTCAATGCCAAATGGCTGTCCTTCAGACAGGATACAGGAGAAGCAGAGCTGTACCTCTGACTTGAATAAAAAATAAGGAATAAAAAGCTCTGCAGGACCAGATCTTAAAATCAGACTGTGTAAAATTGAGGCATTACTGTGATGCAAGCAGGAAATAATACTGTTAAGGCAACATGTTAAAGGGGCTGTGTAGCATTTAGAAAGATGCATAAAGAACTGCCTAAAAGAAAAAACTTGTCAAAAATCAAGAGGTACAAAAAACCCAACCAGACAAAAAAACCCCACCACAAACCCTGATTCACTCTTAAATCCTGTAAAAATTGGCCCAGAGTGCCAGAGAATACCAAAAGTTTGTTCTATTCCAAGTGATGCATAATAGCTCAAGAATTATTAAGAAATAGAGGTCACTTAGAGAAAGCTTCATCAATTTCATCCCATTTTAGATATAGATAATTTCTCAGTGTTTTTTCTAAATCTTCAGATTTTGCAATGCATTAAAAAGGTGACTTCTCAAAAGGAGGGCAGCGCAGAGCTCAGTTCACACCCACAGTCAAGGTAGGGATGAACTGCACAGGAGCAAATCCTTCTCAATAAAATAAGCATACAGTGTCTCAGCTTCCTATAAAACCTGAAACATTACCTAAACTTTAATATGCCACTGACAGGAAAGTAGTACAAATAAAGAAGCACATGGAGAACAGTCACCACAAACAAGAGAGAAAACAGAGCAGAATTTATGGCAGAATGAAACAATGCCAGGAGCAGTGAATAAGAAACAGAGTTAGATACCTGGCTATCCAGAAGAAAATATGAGGACATGAAGCCCACGAAAAGTTAATTACTAACAAAATAGCTTCGTGGGATTTCCCTCTCCACTAAAGCAAATCATTTTTTTCTTGTGATACAACCCATGACTGTTTGCACAGTAGCAATACTGGCATATCACCGCTGCTGTACATCAGGGGACATGCAAAGCTGAGCCTTAAAGCTCTTTAGTGAGTGTAAATTGGAATAAAACAAGCTCAGATCCCTAGAAACAGGAGGATACCTCAATTTGCACAAATAATACTCTAGAAGCTATAAGGCAAGTCATAAATATGTGATTACTGAACAATATAACTTCCTCTAATCCTTGCAGGCCTTTTGTTGTCTTAGTTATTATATGTTGTCACTTCTTACCCCACCAGCATAGTTTATCTTCTTTTAATTCTTTATGCGCCTTGACTGTGTCAAGATTTGGGTACAAACAGCCTAATTCTTCATCCTCAGATCAGATATTTCTCCAAGTATCCAGTTCTAAATAAGATATCAGATTTGCATGCACTTGACTATGAACCAACAAATTAGCATGCAGACTGCAAAGACAGTAAGCCAGGAAGAAACACTCTTGATCGGGTAAAACCCATCACTCCTATGTGGTATATCCCTGTAATTCAGGCAGGTAGGATTCAGAAAACTTTGAACAGCTCTAGTCAACATCAAAGTATGACAAGAAAAATTCTAAATGCTGATATCAAATAGTAAATGAATAAAGATCAATTAAAACTACAGAAAATGGAAAGCCTAGATAGAAATCTAGCACACGGCCTTTGGCAGTATGGTCATTTCTGAGTGCAAGTTCGACACAAGGGTACCTAAGTGGGTTTCTAAACTTAGCAATTTTTAAGTACATTGACATTCAGTAGTTCTGTTTGGACTCAATTCAATGTGACTCCAGCAAATAGTTGTTCCTAATGTTAACAATTAGCTGTCATCCATCCTCCTGTCCTCAGTTAGCTTTGAAGAATATACATGAGGGATCAGTTTGGCCCCAGGACTTTGATAATGAGCCCATGAAATCACCACATGCAAGGAACATTAAAAAAATCCCTAAAAACAAGACAAACCAATGAATCATTAGTGCTTTTTGAGAAATGTGTTAGACATATCTACCATGAGAGCTTTTAGCAGATGTCACAGTGTTGACCAGTAAAATCACAGGATGAAACCAATCTACAAATTTCATAAAATCAGGCACTGAGTTTCCATAGGCAGCTGTTCAAGTTGTCACTTTTTTTTTACTCTACAAAATTTCTATGGCTTAAGCCAGAAAGTATATACAAATAAAAAATGCCAGTCACATTTCTACAAGCTGAGGTGCTACTACCATTAATTTTCCTTATCATGTGTTATTTCTCAGTACACAATGTTAGAACTGTCAAGATCTATTTCCCTGGCTCTTGTCCTGTTAGCATGATAATTCACAGACATGACAGACCAGCTTTCATGGCTGCAGCATGAAGCTGTATTTCTAAAAAATATGTTTCTGGCAAAAAAAAGTGGTAGCCCTAGAAGTTACTGTGTACAACTCATAGGAAAAAACATATCTAGTAAAGAAAAATAATTAATGTAAAGAAGGAATAAAAGCACATCATTCTCTTGCTAAGTTCTTCTGTATCCTTAAACTCACAGTCAAATCTCACCCTTTATATGGCCATTTTTGAGCAAGTGCATGCAGTGATTTTGGTAGACAGTTTACAGGCATGTGTTTTACCCCAGTTCTCATCCCCCCACCCCGAAACACTATTTATAGAAGAAAAGCAAGGGTTTGTAAGACAAAAAAAATTGCTATGTGGTGTATTGCAATTTCAGTAGACTCACTAAAATTCTTTCCTTCAACGTCCTAGGAAAATCCCTACTCTGTGAAGAGATACAATTGAAGCAGCATTCAGATGCAAGAGGCCACTTGTGTAGATTTGTACATTCAAGCTCTATATCAATCCCCTTTAGTCATTTCAGAACTAGTCTACTTTTGTTGTTCTTTATTTAGTTAAGCTCCAGGAGCAACAGCAAAAAAAGTCTCTTTCTAATCATACTTTTTTTCTCTTAAAATAATATCAAGAGAAGTAGAGTCAGAACTAGTTGGAGAAGGAGACAAAATCCTCCAGAAAAGCCCCTTGAATTGCTAGATTCCTCCTTGTCAACATCCACTGGTGTGTATCACTTGTCAGTCTAATGTCATCTATTACTTTGTGGTATTCCTCTAGTCATGTTTAAACCATCCCTTTACTGTTTGTGCCAGTTTCCTCCATTAGTTTCCTTCAACCATCTGAAAAGCAGGACACCTTCATTCCTTCCTTCCATTTTTCATCAGCTCCAGAGGACTATTCAGACAGTCCAAATCAAAGATACCACATAAAACATTATATTGAACTGCACTTTAAGGAAAAAAAAACTCCTGGAAAAATCCTTCAGTATTCTAATGCTGTTTTGTTAGGACTATTTTTGGGATGACTGGTAATGTTTACATTTCTTAATATTGGGTCAGTAATATTGCATTATCCATTAGAGAGCCACTTTAGCTTATGCTTAAACTATTACCAAATAAAATGCCTCTGAAGAGGACTTCAAGCAGTAATCACATTTACTTTATCTGCTTCAGCCTTCTGTATATAATTTTATTTGCTTCAAAAGCAGCATCACAGTTATAATTCAAAATCAATGACTTACACAGTAACATATTTTAAAAATCCAATGTACATAAGCTTTACCACATATCACTCATTTTCTTATTCACTACTTCCTTTAAACAGCTTTAATGTCACCTAAAGACCTTTCCATCTGTCAGTGTCAGGTGTCTCTTAACCATGCCATTTTAAGGTGACTTTTATACCTCAATACCCTTCAGAGCTACAAGCTGTCATTGCATTCTGGGACTGACAAAAAGTACTGTCATTGATCCCTAGAATTTCAGCATCCCACAGCAACTTTGTCAAGAGCCAGCAACCCTGGTGTCCCATAGCTTCTTATGCTACCACAACAATCTAATGGATGTTTTCCCTTATTCTCACATCCTATCAGAGAAAAAACAGAGAAAACTACATGGTGATAATCTGTGTAGCTCATTTATCGCATTAATGATATTTTAGAGACCGGTGAATTTTTTCCAACTTCTTTACATGCATCTGCCTAAGAATTGGGCTGTTGCAGATACCAGAGAAGGGAAGTGCCAGAGCTCTTGGGCATCTTCCAGGCTGGTGCTCACAGAGCAAGGAACTCCAAACTGCCAGCCAAGGGTTGAAACTGGCTGGACTGGTGGTTTCTGCACTGCCAGCTGCTGGAAAGTGACAATGAAAAGCCAGGTTCTCCACTACTTGCAGATTAGATTTTGTAAGAGAAATGGGGAGTCTCGCTCCAGTGGGAACTCCACATGCTAGATTGTCTCCAGACCTGCCAAGACACAAGGCGTTTCTGAGAGCTCATATTGTCATGAAATAAAGTGATATTTCTCTGCCCACTCTGCTTCCTTACTTGGACTAATGTTAAGATACATTGGAAAAGCATTAAAAAGCAAAAATCACACATGACATTTGAAAGCCCGGTTTAATTATTTTTTCTCATTTTTGTACGTGCACTCTCTGCTTACATCCCTGTTCTTTGAACTCACTAGTGAACTCACTAGTGACAGAGTTTAGTTAAAAACTGGGGAGCTTTCAGTCTTTCATAAAAGCAGTGGAAACTGATGTTCCACTTGAGAGTAGAGTTTGGAAAGAAATGGGTTGTGCTTGCTTTAGAGTATGCTTTCTGATGTATTTGTTAAACTTTATTTAACTATTTTATTTATATCTTTCTATTAATTCTGCTTTCTTTGCACAGCCTATCAGAGGGTCCAGTGGAGAAGAGACTAAGGTAGTAATTAACCAAAATATGATTTTGTGGAAACAAAGATTCATTGAACACATAAAGGAAGAAGCATTTTTAGAAATGACCAGTGCAGCATCTGCTGCCATTGTTTCAATTCACATGGACAGACTGACAGTCAGTGGCTGCATCCTCTGGGACATAGCTTTAGCATACGAGCTTGAAATCAATGACAAAAACCTGAGGGTTTTTTTATTCTCAATATTTCTTCAATAAATAAACCCAGACACATGACAATTCTTTTCTAACACTAAAAAAATCTACCTTTCTTCTCTACCTCCAGAGTAAATTACTGACCATTCTTCTCATGAGTCTTCTGAAAACAGGGGCATCATACAAAGTTATATAAAACAGCAAGTCCTCTGGAAAATATTAGCATCTGTTACACTGATGCAGAACACAAAGTCAGTTTACTGTGAAATTGTGCTGTTTGTAAGCTATTTCACTGCTGCCTGTACCAGTCCCCGGCTAGAGGAGAGGCACCAGAGAGCTATTCCAAAGCAGTTTTACTCTTTGCTCTTGGGAAACGTGCAAGCTCCAGCTATCAGCCCAACTTACTTGAACAGGAAACAACTAGGACATACCCCTTTTTGGATCTCATCCCTGGCTGTCTGTACGCTTGCACGGTGCTCTGAGGAGCACTGGGACTCTGCACATGACAAGCCCAATATGCTAGAGCATGAACACTGACCTTGGGCTCTGAGGCTTCACATGCAGAGGTCAGACAGCCTAAAAGCTCTTTGAAAGGCTCAACGGTAGAAAAACTGCCATGGTAGAGGATACTCTCATACAGTAGCAAACAGAAAACACCAAATTACAGATATCAGTGCTCCTACTCACCTAACTCACATCAATTTTAATTACTTTTTTTAGTACATGTGTTTAAAGACGTGTAAAAAAAAAATCCCCATCTAAATAATTTCTCAAGAGCTTGGCATAAGCGTCCCCATTCATCAGTTTGTGCCTTCAGTTTGCTCCAAGTTTGGTAACCACTACCAAAGTTACGGGGGTTAAGAAATGCCCATCTCCTCCTCCAAATGTCACATTTTATTGCCCAACCTCCGCACATGAAGAGCAATTTCTCTGGATGACATGGTTGCATCTGCACAACATCAACTTTTTGTTGCAAGAACAGATGGATTTAATCTTGCTTTTTTCACTGCTTTTAACACAGATTTGTACAGTTAAATCATGCTGATAGAACAAGAACTTTGCATATGCACGCGTGGACTCAAATGCAGTTTCAGGAGTACTGAGGACTTGGAAAGGAAACTGCATCAGCTTTACACTGCTTTTAATATTCGTCTTACCTGGTTTTATCTCAGGTTTTCAGTTATTCTCACAGGCTAACATATCCTCCCCTAGTGCTGCAGTACCACAAAAGTAATTTCATTAACAGAAAAAGCATCAGCATCATATGAATGAGTAAAGATTAGTCACGTTAATAAAAGTGGTGAAAAGAGAGCATTCCACCCTTTCATTAGACTAGAAATTTATTAAATTATCCTACTAACTGAATTTAATATGTTGTTATAATCCTTCCTTAATTCTCATTGCATATGCAATTTTTCCAATACATTTGTAAGTTTCTTGGAAGAAATCCAACTGCTTCAGGTCTGATTTATTTTACTTTTGCAGCTCCATCACATGAACAACAAATTTCTTTAGAGCAAGTATTTTCAGCTAAATGCTAGGAACATTCTTTCTGTAAACTTGGCTTCCCAAATGAAAATAGTTCCTGTCTATTAAAAACATTTTATAATTAACTCATATCAGTTTTATTTTTATGAGGTATACTCTGAACTAGATGGTGCCTAAATGCCAAAGCTGAGCTTTAACTCACTTCACATTCATATTTTTAAAACCAGAAATCTAAATTCCAAACATCTGACAACTCCAGGCCAAAGGACTCTGCTCAAACAGATTAAAAAAAAGCACTGTAAGGAAACTATTCTCACTCATCTTAGGGGACTCTCTTAGCCTTTCTAAGAGCATGAAAAGATTATTCTCAAAATTTATGCAGAGACACAAAATTTCGCAAGCAACAATAAGAAAACAACATGAAATAAAACTTCAACCTGTGCCAGCATCTGGGTTAGTTTAGATAACTAGTAATTCAACTGTAATTATATTTGTAATGTTACCTGAAAGGTTTTTTTAGTAATTCCACCAGAAGGGTGTATTCATAACACTGGTTTAAAGGGGACCCTTGAGCCCAACCAGATTTGTAGTAAAAAGAAACAAACAAGCCTCATGAACCCTCTGGGAAGTTTTTCAGAGTAAAATGCATTTATAGTACTGATGGAGATAAGCATCATTCCCAAAAGCCAGTTCTTTTACAGTCAGTGAGTCTTTTCCTTTCTGCAGCTGAATCTAAATGTTTTATACTTCCAAGTTAAATTTTCATTCATTCATCTATCTGTTTTGGTAGGTTGGCACCTTATAATTATGTTTTAATCAAATAATTGCACAAGGTAATGAACAGAGTAAGGTGTGAGTAATGTATTAGTGAATTATTGTCTGACAATAGCTAGAGCAACATTTTAATGGCCTGAGTGAAGGAGAAAAAACAGAAACAGACTGAGCAAAAATCAGAAAGGCAAATATAAAATTTTGAACAAAATCCCATGAGATTTACCAGCAGATCTATTAGTAAAATTTTGTAGGATTCCTCACAAAGGAAAATACAGCAAAGAAAGAGGTGCACAGATGCACCTTTGCAGGTTTTCCACTCATGGTGAGTTTACTTTGTTTTGCACTTCTATGCAAACATGTTCGAACTGATACGGGTCATTCTTGATTGATGCCAAAACAAACACCAAAAAACAACCCAAACCCACAAAACCAAACAAATACCAAAAAACCAAAGCAGATCCTTCCACCCAAAGCAAGTCAGACATGGAGATCCTATTATAACCACAGCACTGAATTTTGTTGAGCTGAGATGATTGTCTGCTCAAGCTAAGAGTTCATCAGATTTTCGAGGTGAATCACCAACAGAGTGCTAATGACATAACAAAAATAACAACATGAATAATGAAATAAAGAACATTATCTTTTTAAACACTTAGTACCCCTGGATAATGTGTCCACTCTAATGGCTTACATTATTAATGGCACAGCCCTACACCTGACTATTCATCGCCATATTCAAATACGAGAATTAGACCCTAAGATGCTTGTTATCAATATATCAAACGAAAACATAGGAACAACATCCTAAATTAGGTGTATGTGGACAGCTAAAATCATGTCCTACCGATTTTACAGTCACAATGCCTGCTCATATTTACTCTTTCATATATAAATAACATGAGCTTAATAAAACTTTAAAAAGGTAGGAAATAATAGGACAGGGGGGTTTTGGTTGGGTGGGTTTTTTAGCTATTAACTTTTACACTGAGGCTGATAATGTAATTCAGTTTACAGCCATTCTGGGCTGTGGGAATGTACACAGTTCCTTCAGGTGTCAGCTGGCAGATGGTAACTTGGGAAACCGTGTAAGAGTCACGTTCTTGCCACGTATCCACGCAAATGCCTGAATAATCAAAGCAAACACTAGGGTAACTATGCTAGAAATATTCAGATATGCTAACCCCCCCAAAAATAAGGGCAATACATAACAAAAAAAAATTAAAACTCTCACACATTTTATATCTCTGTAATTAGTGTAAAAATCGATTTGTTTATGTATTATCTTGTATCTACGCATCTGTGGCTCTCTAATGAAGATACAACTGCAGGCAGATATTTATCCTGTGAAGCCTGAGAGCTGCCATCCATTCTGATGCATTAGTTCTTCCACTCCTCACATCTGAAAACATCTATTAGTTCAGAGGGCTACAAGGGAATATCAAATCTCTCCTTTTACTGGCCAGATAGTAGATAAGACTACAAGCACTTAATAAAATATATGTTACATCTAGATGCAGAAAAGCAGTAGAGATACACATTTCTCTGCCTTGCAGAACCACAGAATATGCAGCAGAGAACTTAGTCTGACAACACTCAGAGCATCTGATCCTTTGGTAGGTTAATATTAAGCTTCATGTTTCCTGGTACCCTGCCATGATTATCCAAAGAAACACCTCACCAGCTTTCTAGATTTCTCCAACATCTGTTAGAAATTTCCACTCTCATCTTCTCTGTCCCCTTACATCCATACAGCCTAAGCCCTCCACGTAGCACCAGTTTCTAGACACAAAGGCTTCTTGGCCTTTGTCTCACTCAAGGGCAGCAGAGTGTAGATGGCTCAGTGCAGGTGACTCAGCTTCCAAGACCATACTCAACTTTTCTGTTTTCTTTGAAAGATGTACCAAACTGTGTTGTTGTCACTAATCCATAAATTCATCTTTCGTCTTTTTTTTTCCCTTTAAAAGCATGGACAATGACAATATTCATAAGGAAACACTTCACTGATTTATCACTGCTATACCCTGAGCTATCTAAGTAGCTTTTACTTCAAACCATGAAACGCACAGAAGTGCAGGAAATCAACTTATTATTTGAAAAAATAACACCCTCAAGGAGAAATACCTGAGTTGGCATCTGAAAAATACCAGTTCTTATTAAAAATAACATTTTAGAAAAATAGAAAAGCTTTTGTCATCTGGGGAAGACACCAAGTTCTAAAAGGACCTTACTCTTATTTTCAAAGGTTTTTATGAGATTCAATGAGATCAAGGGCAGATGTTCTGCCTGTGTTACTCAAAGCTCAAAAAAGAATAGTGTACATACGTTATGATATGCAGTGTTTATGAAACTTCAGTTAAAAATGAACTAAAATTAAAAAACACCCACCTTCAATTACCTCTCACCATAAGTAATTTGCCCAAATAGGAAAAAAAAAAATATATATGTATGACTATGTCTATATATCTCTCTGTATATAGATAGATATATGACTATATATCTATATATATATTATGCATACAGGGATGATGGTACTGAGGTTTGCTCACTCTTGCTAACCATTCAAAGGCAGCTTTGCTCTGCAGGGAAAAAAACCTGCTATCTCATGTGTGCTTAGCAGATCATACCTTCTTCTCACTTGATCTCAGAGGTAGTGAGTGGAAATATATAACAGGAATAGAAGTCTTCACACACTGCAATTACTAACTCATGCCTTGACTAAATCACTTTCCCAAGCACCAAAGGAAACCAAACAGTACAGCAGTGGTTTTACTTCTATACTTCTTCTTATACACTTCAAAACACATTAGGACACCACAGTAACTCTATCAAAAAAATGTAGAAATTCAGTCCTCCTCCCTTCCCCTTTTTACTTGGTGAATATATTTTGGGATCAGTCAAATGCCTAAAAAATTGTTTGTTTTGACTTCATTCCAATTCCACACAATTATAAGAGTTACCTGCCATTACTTACAGACTGGAGTTCAGGGAAAGAATAAAGACAGATAAAATAAACAGTGGTCCAAACCCAGATCACTGAATCCCCAGACTCTTCAGTGTCAGAGTATAATTCAGATCTTATCTAATCAGTCACCTAAAGTCAGTCATTTAATCAGTATACCTAAAATCCATATTAAAGAGTCAATGTATAGAAGCCTAAAAATATATTTGACTACTGAATTAATCTTTCCAAGAACAGAAACTTGCATTTCAGTCCTCAGATTTATTGATCTGCTATGTTGAATATCAATTGTCAGCATATACTGCACTAAGAAACAAAAAAATTCACAATAGATTTAACACCTTGCTTCTTTACCTTTCAGACAATAATTGTGTTTCTTTAAATTGACCCTCAAGGTATTCTACTCTCCCCCTCTTTCTTATTCAGTGGATTTTGGCAGTTTTTTATGGCATTGTGCAGCACAGCTACAAATTTAAGTTTTTAGCCACGGCAGCTGAAGTTAGAATCCCATTCTCCAACATGCACATCCTACAAAAAAATTCACAGGTCATGTATAAGTCCTTTGCCTTGTTTGTGCCCTGTAATAAGGTGCTACCCATCCCCACATGCAATGGTTTCAATGCCATGTTTCTTATAAACTGTATTTTCTGACTAGGTCTCACTAAATGTTTATCATAGTTTTCCTTATTTAAAAAAAAAAAAAGGAGAAATGCACACTAATTCAAGAGCAGGCATACTGAAATATGGCTAGTCATTTCAGTGAGGTGAGTTTTCCATACCATGCAGTGAAGCAGATGACATTGTTTTATTTCTTTTTTTTTTTTTTTTTAACTATACAGCTACTCTAGCATGTATTCTAGACACTATTCTTGAGGAACTAAGAAGATAATTCTGGGTAATAAAATACTGAAATTTGGCTGGGTTTTTTAGGCATAAAGTTTAGTTGTAAAGTGACAATGTGAACAGCTATCCCTGGGAGACCAGAGAATTTAGATGATTGACCAAATAGATAAGGTTTGGAGCCATTTAAAAAACCATGTGCAGCAGTTCATATTGAATGTTTTGGGGTTTTTTACCTGCAATTTATTAGTGGCAGATATTCTTATTTCAGTTTGTTTTTACACAGCAGGAAATACTTCACAAGAACTTGATGTTGTGTTTTCACTCCTCTAACTCTATCTATCCTTCACTGTCTTTGCAATCACAATGATTTTACCTCTACCCTGATTAAGTAGTTAAGACTTAGACTGTGAAGGCTGGAATACTGTGAAGAGGTATCAAATAAACTTGTTTTGTTCTAGATCAAGATCATATATTAGCCACTCTCATTTTGCTGTCCAAAAACCAGTCCTTTAGTGTTTCTAAACAGACAAACGATTAAACTCGCAGGAGAAACTGAGTGACAAATTTCTCTTCACCTCCTACTCATGTTACTCTCTTCATTCTTTCCACTCACAGCAGAAGATTGTGGCAGTTTCTGGCAAACCTTTAAAAACAGGTGTGTCAGATTAATGGAGCACTGTCAATACTTGAGTTGCCTAAAGAGCGACATCTCTAGTTAAAGCAAGAGACTTAAGATGACAAGTCAATTGCTGAATTTTAAAAAAAAGCTTTTGCAGAGATGATTAGCCAGAAAATAGTTCTTACTTTGAGTAATTTTAATTTCTTGCTTAAATCTATTATTGATTCATTTAAACTGACAGGGTAAAATGGACAAACTGGTCAAACAAATTAGGGAGAAAGAACTGTTTTCTGTTGGCACCTTGCACAGCGAAAAAGCATCAAAGAACCAGCTTTCCTTTTTTTGTTTTCAATTGCTCTGTTCCCACAAGTGTACTTTCCTATGTTCCTGCCATGAAGGGGAAATCCTGAGCCTTCTTAAGCTCATGCAACCCATCTTAATTCTGCTTATGTCCTCTGAGACTAATAAAACTTGGACCTGACATCACGCTCAGTAAACTAGGGCTGGCACTTTGGAAAATGAGGCACCCCCCCTATAGCTTTACTACCATACATCCAAATTCCTTGCCCACAGACTTCATTAGAAAGCAATCATGTAACCTGGTTGCTGGCAACCACATCACACAGCAGTGTGCTGCTGGATTCTGCACTGAGAAAAGAGCCCGAGCCACGGTTCACTATAGTGAGCATTTCCCCAAAACTACTGTAAGCAAATAAGCCCAAGTCTAAGGTAAATCTGAAACTTCAATCTAAAGAGTTGTGGTGATGTTGCATTCAATACATTAACAGTTCAGTTTCTGTTAGCAGCTGAGGGCAAAGTGAAACAATGAGTAAACTGAGGTAAACTCCATTATGAACAACAAAAAGCACAGCCTAATTCAAGTTAAAAAAACCTGCCAGAGTCACTACAATCTGTAGGTAACTCTGGGCTGACTGATACCGATTACAACAGAGTGATCTCTTGGCCCAGCAACATCCCAAGATCCCAACATTTCTAAAACTGGACTGATAGCTTAACTCATGAGCACACAGACCCAGCACAAGGGAAAGGTTTCACACATGCCATGCACTTTGAGATGAGCTCTGGAGTTCTGCTGGAGAACCACGCTCTTAGGACACACTGCTGACTTAATACATGAAATATCACACTAGCACTGTGGGGACATATTGCTGACATAGACAGGAGGCTGGGTCAGCTGTATATTGTGTATGTTTAGGTCAGTCATTCACAGCACAGTGTGCAAAGCTTCATGTCGATATTTATGGGTTACTGGGACAACTGGATTGTGTGCCTAGGAAAGCCAATCATCCCTAGCATGTTGTATGCCAAGGCATGTTGAAATCTGTCATTTCAGTAGTCCCAGCAAAGTATATCCACACGCTGACAGGACCTGTGGCTTGCTGCTACTTCCATCTGTCAATTATATCACCTTCAAAAATATTAAAATGCAGAGTGCTTCAGAGATAATGTAAACAAATGTTCAGATAACACATTTCCTATTAGTCATATATCATCAAAATATAAAAATTAACCTGAATCACACTTGTAAGAAGATAAATTAGCATTCTCTTTAATAAAACAAAAAATTTCTTGTTTTTTTCTACCTGTTTCAAGAAGAGTCCAAGGGCTTCTCCACCTACAGCAAAACCAGTTTTTTATAGAGAGCTAAGGAGAGTTATAGACTTCCTTGTTTGTTTATTTTATTAAGTGGTCCCTCGATAATCTACTAGCAGTAATTAACTTTCAATAAAGTCATCAAATCAAGTTCCCTTCCACCAAGCTTAGAAAAAAAAAATGCAGGCATCACAATGTATCAATCCAGCTTTGTCCAAATTTGTTTCTAAATGGAAAGAAAACAAAGTTTAAAAGAAGAATCCACGTAAATAAATCCCAAGCTTACATGAAAATAGACCTTGTTTAATTTCACGCCTTCTCGGGTATCTTCAAATCTGCAGCTTAAAACCTTAAAATCTACCCAAAGAGACTTTCATTAAGTTACACCACTAACAAACAGTGTCTTCTTAACAATCAGTAATGCTAAGAAAAGCAGTAAAATACTGAATAATCACTAGACAGTAATGAACTTCAGAAGGAACAGTGACTATTTGGAGATATTAACTTCCGAAGTTATAAAGTAGTAGTCTGCACCATAAACCTGATGGTGTCTTAAATTAATGAGGAAATATATCTATAAGAGAATGTATTGCCATGTATTCTCCATGGAAGAAGTCAATATGCACTTAAAAAATACTTTTAAGTACCCTTCCATCCTATTACAAGGCACAGCTCTCCAAAGTCAAAACCTTCACTGCAAAATGTTATTTCAGTGGATGCTCCATAAGTCCATTATGCTGTAGAATAAAAAATCACATAAGCAATTTCAGTCATATAAAAATGGGCTTGCATATTGAGAAAAAACCCTAAATGCATTTTCTCCAAGTATCTTCTCTAATACTTGATCAATTAAATCTTTGAGACAGGATAGTTTTGCTTATTTGTATAAATAAAATGTTATGTATGACACCAGGTAGAACTGCTTTCAAATTTATTATGGAAAATACCACACAGAAAGGCAGTTTTGTTTACCAGTTTTTTATTGCATTACCACTGATTTCAATCACTTTAAAGAAAGTGAGCTTAGGCATAACAAAATTTACTTTTTTGTTTTACACAAATGAAGGGCATTTCTGTGAAAAATATATTTTAAAAAAGACTCAAGTAAAAAAAAAATAGCGTTTTTTACAATACTGACATGCTGCTTAGTAACAACTCAGAAGAAATGACAACCTAAGAGAAGAAG